>CM062632.1:36374011-36806511 GCA_025617555.3 Puccinia polysora | reverse complement strand
AAAGTATCAATTTAAAATGAAGGATGCTGATCATATCCTTCATTTTTATTAGATAAAGAATTCTGCTAACTCATCTGGATTTGATGTAATGGATTCTGATAAGGAAAGGGGATCAAATCTGTTTCTGAAAAATCTGAATCAGTTTTTTTTTATAAAATCAAATGAATCAAATATTGGTGGAAACTCAAACATAAACTAACCTGTGAGCATTTGATATTCAGAATATTTTTTGAAGCTTCAATTATTAATCCAATTTGAATAATTTTTTAATTCAACCAAACCTCAAATCACAGTCAATTTTCAGTGAAAAATTTAGTGAAAAGGAGTCTCTGCTTGAGTAGAATCTTTCTTGAAAAATCTTTAAGGTTGATTTCACACATTTGACTGAATTATTTTCTGTATTTGATGAATTTTATAACAAGGTTCCCCTTAAATATAAAGCATCTGATTAATAAAATCATACACCCAAAATATAATACCCAATCAACAACCATTCAGAATTCTCAATTCATTAAAAAAATTCCTTGAATCTATGAATTCAAAGCTTTCATCCACTCAAATAGTTCATTAAACTTCACAAATATGATACTTTTTCACAAAATCCCCTTCAAATACAAAAATATCACTTGCAATTTTTCAACACTTAATTCATTATTTCATTTTTTATCAATCACTTACTCAATGAATAATGAAATCTTTGGGGCAAGCAGCTCCACCATTTTCCAAGAAGCCAGAATTTCAATAAAATGGGTCTGCCAACCTCAGCTTTCAAACATACTTATTATGCTCAGAAAGAGTCATTACTATTTAATGTAAATTAAAAGGCCTTAGTTTCACTTGAAATAAGGCCAAACATCGATTAGAAGATGATAAAATGTTTTATATTTGGAGGATTCAATAAGATCATTTATAATAAAGAATCACATAACAACATAAAATATTTTAACCAAATTTTCAAATTTTTCAACAAAAATGAATGAATCTATTATGCAAAAAAATTAAATCCAGCATAAAAAGCAATGAAATTGGGACTTAATTTGAATAAGAAAGGTTTCAATTGAAAAGTTTAAAAGTTCAAGGATCAATCACGGAATACAAGCTTAATTTCAAGCCAATAATTGAAGGAAATAACCTTTTGTCCCAATGAGACTATAATAAAATGAGTTTGATTTTTAAGAGGAGGAGAGTGGTAAAAACTGTATTCTATAAGACAGAATATATAATGATTCACCTTTAGCGTATTTTTTTGTTAGTAGCAAATTATGGATGATATTGAACAAAATCATGGATATTTTTCTCTTTTTTTCTTGGAGAAAAAGAAAAGAAATTATAGCTCTTTTTTAATACTTAACTAGATACAAATACTAATTCATCCAATATGCAGATATTTCTAATTAATTTTGTATTCCAGGGAAAAGATTTGAATCATTTTTAAGAGGTTTTTCTGAGGTTAAAATTTATAATACATGAGCTTATTTCCAACTACCAAATAAGAAAAAAAAGGGGATGTTATTTATTTTCACAATTTATTTGTTTGATTACAAAACAATCCTGGATAAAAATGTAGAATTTCTTTCCAGATTCAAAAAAAAGAAAAGTTAATTTATTTTTCTGATTTCAAAAGTCTAGTTGGATGGTTTTAAAATTTATTTTTAAAGTGTATCAAATTAGAAAAACTGCCATTAGAAACCTGCCATTATTTTTACAAAACCTTCCATTAAAAATGGTGGGTTTCTGAAATACACATACCCCCTAACTGGTGTATTTCAAAATGGCAGTTTTCATGAAAATGACGGGTTTCAAACATTAAACCCGCAATTATCATCCATCCACCATCCATCACATGCAAAACACCCATCCACACCTCAACCTCAGAAAATCCATACCAATCCCATCTATATTGCATCACAAACATCACATCTCCATCTCATCACAAACATCCCATCACATGCAAAACATCCTTCTCACCCTCAAGCCTTGGAGATCTTCTAACAAGCCAGAAAATTGATCTTTTCAGTCACTCACAAGTGGACCCCAGTCACCCCCTACACCACGCTCCTCCTCCTCCTCTCCCAGTCATTGGACCACCACTCATCCTCCTCCTCCTCACCACTCATTGGACTCAACCACTAACCACCAACAACAGGCTCACCACACCCACTAACCAAACATCACTGTCTCCATCTCCAGGTCAGTCTCCTTATCTCAACTCCCTTTTTGATTTCCCTGCTAACACCCCCCCTTTCCTCTCAAATCTTTGTTTCCAGCCCACCCCAGTATGCCCTCCCCCCCTCCCTCTCAGTCCACCCCCCCCCCCTTGTTGCACTTTTGCTAACCACTCTGCCCTTGCTTACTCCCTTTCCCCCCCCCCCCCCCCCTTTGACCAATCAATGGGCCAATCAACCATCCCCCCCTTTGAACAATTGATGGGCCAATCAACCGCCCCCCCCCCTTTGACCAATTGATGGGCCAATTGACCGGCCCCACCCCTTTTATTGATCAGGAGGCCAATTGACCGCCCCCCCCCCCTTTGACCAATCAATGGGCCAATTGACTTCCCCCCCCTTTGACCAATTAATGGGCCAATTGACTTCCCCCCCCCTTTGATTGATCAGGGGGCCAATTGACCGGCCCCGCCCCCTTTGACCAATCAATGGGCCGATTGACTGCCCCCCCTCTTTGACCAATCAATGGGCCAATTGACTTCCCCCCCCCTCCCTTTGATTGATCAGGGGGCCAATTGACCGGCCCCGCCCCCTTTGATCAATCAATGGGCCAATTGACTTCCCCCCCTCTTTGACCAATCAATGGGCCAATTGACTTCCCCCGCCCTTTGATTGATCAGGGGGCCAATTGACCAGCCCCCCCCTTTGACCAATCAATGGGCCAATTGACCGGCCCTCCCCCCTTTGACCAATTGATGGGCCAATCAACTGCCCCCCCCTTTGACCAATTGATGGGCCAATTGACCGGCCCCCCCCCCCCTTTGATTTATCAGGGGGCCAATTGACTGCCCCCCCTTTGACCAATTGATGGGCCAATCAACCGGCCCCCCCCTTTGATCAATCAGGGGGCCAATTGACTGCCCCCCCCCCTTTGACCAATTGATGGGCCATTGAATTTTTGATGGAAGATTTGCGTTGAGAAGGATTTATTTTGAATTTTTGGATTTTTGAGTTGTTTTTATTGAGGAGTGGTGATGGATGATGAGTGGTTTGTGGTGTGGTTAGTGTGTGGTGTGGTATGTAGTGGACTTTTGTAGTGTGGTATTATATGATGAGGCTGAGAGTTTGGACAGGCACATTGACTCATCTGGCAATGGCACACTTATCTTAGTGGTTAAAGCATTACTCACCAAGTTTGAGGTCATAGGTTCAACTCCCATAGTGTGCAAATAAATTTTGGCTTATAACTCTGCCACTGCCCTTGAAATGTTATACAAAAAATTGATGCCCTTATTGATCCTCACCCCAAGCGCAGCAGGTTCATGGGAGGGAACAAGATGGGATTAGATGATTTGAAAAAAATACAGAGAAATGGACAGAATAGGGGTTGCAACCTTAAAAATTTTATACAATGAATTGGATCCCTTCTTGATCCTCACCCCAATCAAAGTATATGGTTGGGATTGAACAAAATGGGAGGAGATGATTTGAAAAACATTGAGACTTCAAAAGAATAGGGCTTGAAACCCTCAAAATGTTCTAAAATTAATTGAATCCCTTCTTTATCCTCACCCCAATCAAAGTATACGGTTGGGAGGGAACAATATGGGAGGAGATGATTTGATAAACATACAGAGATGTGGAACAAATAGGGCTTGAAACCCTCAAAATGTTATGAAATGAATTGAATCCCTTCTTGATCCTCATCTCAAATGTGGTAGGTGGATGGGAGGAGATGATTTTGGAAAAATACAGAGACTGGGACAGAATGGGGCTTGTCAGCATTGGCTAAAGGGGCAATGTTTGGATTGATAGTTCATCAGTTGCTTCCTCATTTGTTTGGATGAAAGAGCCAGCCTCCCTTGGTCTTATTCTTTACTTCATTGGCCATCAGGAGATAACCATTAAAATTAGAGGATGGAGGTTGGCAAACTTGTGTTTCATTGTTGGTTGGATCCAAAGCAAGTGTCATGGTTAGAGGGAATTTGGAGCCAGTTTACCAGGATGATGTGATCAGCTCTCTTCAGCTGACTTGAGCCTTTGTAAGCTGATGGGGGAGGATTTTTACTTTTGTTGAGTGGACTTGTGGGGGGAGATTTTCTGAGGGGCCATTCAAAAAGAGAAAGAGGGATGAAGGGATGAAGCAATAAAGTGATGAAGCAATGTGATGAAGAAATGTGATGAAAGCAGGGATGAAGCAATGAAGCAATGAAGCAATGAAGTGATGAAGCAATGAGGTGATGAAGCAATGAAGTGATGAAGCAATGAAGTGATGAAGCAATGAAGTGATGAGATTTAGGATGTGATGAAAGGGGGGATGAAGCAATGAAGCAATGAAGCAATGAAGCAATGAAGCAATGAAGCAATGAAGCAATGAAGCAATGAAGCAATGAAGCAATGAAGCAATGAAGCAATGAAGCAATGAAGCAATGAAGCAATGAAGCAATGAAGCAATGAAGCAATGAAGCAATGAAGCAATGAAGCAATGAAGAAATGAAGAAATGAAGCAATGAAGCAATTAAGCAATGAAGCAATGAAGCAATGAAGCAATGAAGCAATGAAGCAATGAAGCAATGAAGCAATGAGAGTATGGATGTGATGAAAGCAATAAAGTGGTGAGAGTAATGAATCAAGGTGAGAGTGATGAAGTGATGAAGATAGGGATGAAGCAAGGAGAGTGATCAAGTGTTCCAATGAGGTTGGACGATGAAACTGTGGGTGATGATGTGGAATGACCCGTGTTTAAGCTGTTGAAAGCCTTTATATAATATACTTGAAAAAACTCACTTATTTCATGTTAAATTTGACATGTCTGATGTAAAATAAGTGGGTTTTTTTGATTTTTAATGGCAGATTTGAAATGGGGGATTTGGTTTGAAACCTGCCATTAAGAAATTGTGGGTTTGCTTAACTTTTATACACCCTATTTTTTTGAGTTAAAATGCTCAAAATAAGGCTTTATGGGCACCTATCTAAGTTTTTTGAGATTTTCAGGAATAAATTGGTGCATCTCCCAATTCCCTTGGTTCCTTTTGAATTTTCCCTGGGTGCCAATGAAAGCTTTTTTTGATTAAACATTGCTCAAACTCACCATAATCACAAAGTAAATTGCCTGTATCCATCTAACACTATCATATTCATCTAAGAATATCTTGAGTTGGTTGTCAATCAACTCTTTAATACCTCCTCCAATCCTCCAAAGCTTGCCTGCCATCTTTTTTGTCCCAGTGAAAACACTTCCACTAATATCGCTTAAACTGGGCTTGCATCCTCTCCTCCCCCCCTTTCCATCCTTTTATTTATCAACTGTTCTACTTAACCATTAGTTCCACTGCCAATTAGGAGTGTAGAAAAGGGAGCTGGTCTTTCAAATTAAAAAATCTTTGATTGGCATAAAAAGGTGATTGATGTGGCACCATTATTTGAACCTCAAAAGCAAATCCAAATAAATTGCTCTGGGCACACAATCAAGCATTCTGGGTATCTATGACAGTCCTAATTTTGATGTACCAAGCAGGAATTGGAGTGGATAACAGAAACACTTGACAGAAAATGAATTATTATAAATATGATTATGTATTATTTAGGCCCAAAAATAAATAATCTTTCATGGATTTATTTTTCCAAAATTCTGCACAAATATTTAGAAAAAAAAAATCTAAAAGACTCAGAAGTATTCAAAAAAAAAATTCAAAATTCAAATTTAAGTTGTCACAAATTTTATTTCCTTTTTTCCATAATCAGTCATTCTTCCCAATTTAATTAACTCAATCATTCAAAAAATTAATTCCTCATCAGAATTATCAAGAACATAAAACTTCCAATTTCTGAAGGATTGAAATGGTAAATATATTTTGGGGTTTTTCTGAGTACCCCCCCCCCCATTTTTGTTCAGAAAAATTGCTTATTCTCATCATAAACTACTGTTTAAATTTTTTGATTAAAAATTAATCAATTTTAACATATCTTCTACTTGAAAAATTCAAAACCCTACTCACTTATCTCATGAGAGATTTCAGAGCACTCATGTTGTTCCCAACTTCACCTGCAGATGGAATGCTTATTTTATTCTCTCCTAATTTTTTTGAAGATTTCTTTCAGCTACTAATTTAGCCCCCATATTAATTTATTAGATAGAATCAGAAATCTACCAGGAATTGAATATGAAAAAATTCAAGAAGCAGAAGATCATTCATTGAAAAAATAAAGGATTAAATTGAACCCCCCTGACCAAAAAAAAAAAAAGAAGAAGTAAGTGGAATTTACAAGGATCTTCTTCTGATCTGAAAAATAAGAATAATCACAGATACAGAAGATTTTGATTTTAAAAATTGGATTGATTGAGAAAATCAGAGGAAGAGCTTCCTTTGTAGTCAGTTTTAAAGGAAATTGTGGTGGATTGTTAGCTTTGAGTGCTGATGAATTTTTAGTTTGATTAAAAATGATGTGAAAATAAAAATAAAAGCAAAATAACTTGAGTTTTTTTTAAATAAACAGAAATTCTATTTTCAAATTGATTCCAGATTGATTTTTGAGAGGATTTCCTAATCAATACTTAATCATTTTGCTTTCAATTTTCAAAAAATTCAAAAAGGTGGAGTTTGGAGGGCGAATGGGGGGTATTTGGATCTTAATTTTGAAACAAGTGAGGTTCCTTGAGGTTGTCAGCTTGCCACTATTACATAGAAATCTGCAAAAGTAAAAAAACTAGAAAAATATTAAAAACAAATTAAGGAATTGAAAATATTAAAATATTATTTCAAATTCCGATTCTCCATTCAAATTAAGGTAGGGTCACTCAATGACACCTACCATTAATTCTCACTCCTTATATTTTTAAATTATTTTAATAAAAATCCAAGAAAACACAGCACCAGAATCCTTTTGGGCCATTCCAACATTTCACGTATAGGTTTCACAATGAAAGTTCTTTCAGAATTGACCAATTCTGTGTATTTAAGAAGTTATGTGGGGAAAAGTGATCTGTCACAACTCCTGCATGGAGATGTGGCAGCTATGCTCCAAACACACGGCTAAGTGACAGTGTTTCCACGCTTTCCTAGCAGACTGACAGGCAATTACGCAATCCTTGGAATCTGATCAGTATGCAGGCGCGAGAAAATGGACAGGTATGACAGCCATGATGGCTTTAGCATAGAAGAACTAAAACTAAAAATGCTACTACCCACTAGGAGACATGTCACATATGTAAGAAATGTCTGCTTGGGTAGAGCATTATCATAAAAATACATAATAATCATAACATTACTTAAAATAAACATTTTACATATTTTTAAAAAATATATTAAGTAATGATAGAAATGTCAAAAATAGATAAAAAATATTTATAGTTCGTGAACCCTAGCTTAAAAATGACAAATATGAGAACTTCAAGACATCACAATATCCGTGACACTCCGAGAAAAATGAATATGTAAAAATATTCAATACTTTCTCAGGTTATATATTTTCAATTAATTATTTCAAGTAAATAATCAAAATTGCACAAATGAGGACCAAAAGCATTACAATTCTCTTGTTCCCATGTACAAGTACATAAATGGAACTGATATTCAACCAAACCATCCATAGAAATGTCTACTATGAAGATATACTAACAGATCTTTCAATATCCCCTGAGAATAAGTAATAAAAGGAAGTTCATGTGGAGAAATAAGGTATTTCTCACATGAAAATCACTCAATTAACAGTAGAATAATTCCCTTACCCTTCTGAATTCAATGCTACCCATGCTACAGAACCTAGCGCACATGCAGGGCCATCACTGGTTACCCTGCTAGCCTTATTACCTGTCCTCTTTGGCCCCAATAGCCCTCAGAGGGACATTAGTGGGACCCAAAAAGATATAAATAAAGGACCCTTTTGATGTTATTGATAGCCCAGACCCAGTTACATATACATCCAGAAACCGTTACAAAGTTATAAAGTACTTATAAGAGATAAGTAAGTGATTTGTGATTTTATTCTTATTAATATTATCCGTTGCAACCCTTTTTTATATCAATCTATGCTGCTGAAAGACTTATAAAACCCCAGAAACAGGCTTATACCCTCCAGTGTACATTTACACAGATACCTAAGATGTGAATCAATAGAGATTTGGAGCAATGGAGATGAGATGTGTGTGATGTGATGGAGATGGGATTGGTATGGATTTGCTGAAGTGTATGGGTGTTTTGGATGTGATGGATGGTGGATGGATGATGATGCATAAATGGCAGGTTTAATGGAGGTTTTGATTTCTTAAATCCGCCATTTTCATGTAACCCGCCATTTTTAAATACACCAGTTAGGGGGTATGTGTATTTCAGAAACCCACGATTGAAAATGGCGGGTTTGGTCAAAAAAAATGGTAGTTTCTAATGGGGGGTTTGCTAACTCTGGTACACCCTAATATACCATTGAGTTATTTATATTCTTTTTTGTTGTTGTAGCTCTGCTACAAGGCTCTGACAATCTGCCATATATTATATATATATATATATATTATCTTTTGGAAATAACTCCTTTTAAATATTATTAAAAGTTCCAGAGTAACCAGTTTTATGGAGTACAAAGTGAATCCCCTGAAGAAGAGGTGTTAAAGATTGCCAATGTACCATTTTGGCCCCTCTTTTTATTTATTCATTAATCAATTTATTTAAATTAAAAATTAATAACCGAACCACCTCACCTTGAATTTGCTTTATCCATATATTTATGGATCATTGCTGCATCTTTTTGAATGATATATTTATTTTTTATTTTATAACCTCTGGTAGCTAAAAGTTAGCAAGGAACTTGGCATCCAGGAGGCTGAAAGTGGTGGTAACCACAACTTCTCTGGTAGTGCCGGTGGTAAAATTTGGTAAGTGTTAGTGAATAAAGAAAGCTAGGCATGTTTTTTTAGGGATTATTTAGAGGTAGATTAATGACCTTGGGGATAGAAAAATCATTTGGGATAGGGAATATATGTGATATGTTCTAGTGATGGCTTTGTGGTATTTATCTTTTGGTGGTTTTTGATTTCAGGATTTGAGTTTATTGGGATGTTTCTGGGGATTTTTCAATTAGTTTTGGATTTTTTTTAAAAAATTTTTTTTTTAGAATGTACATCAAAAAATAGAAAAAACATATGAAAATAGGCTGTGGTTTTGTTTTTGGAAAATTTGTGAAAGAAAGGAATCATGAATAAAATTGAGAAATATTTAGTATTAGCATTCAATAGGGTGTATCAAAGTTAAGCAAACCATTATTTTTTAATTCCATGTTTCAACCCAAAACTTCCATTTCAAACCTGTGGTGAAAGATCAAAAAAACTTAGTTATTTCACATCAGATTTGTCAAATTTACTTGAAAATAAATTGGTTTTTAAAATGAATTATTTAAAGGATTTCACCACAACCCATCATTCCACATCATCACCCCTGGTTTTGACCTCTGACCTCATTGGAAAAATTCTAACTCCAACCTCATCAAAAATATTTGATTAATTTCTCTTCATCTCTTCATTGCTATCCTCATCACTTCATCACTATCATCACTTAATCACTCTCATTGCTCCATTACTCTCATCTTTTCCTATCCTCTTTTCTTCATCACTCTCACCACTTTAATCCTCTTATTTCTTCACCACCCTCATCACATTATTGCTTTCATCACTTCATCACTTCATCACATCCTAAATCTCATTGCTTCATTGCTTCATCACTTCATTCCCACTTTCAACACATCCCTTCATCACTTCATCACTTCATTGCTGCATCCCTGCATCCCTCTTACTCTTTTTAAATGTCCCCTCAGCAAACCTCCCGCTGCAATTCCACTAAAAAATCCAATGGACCAAAGAAAAAATCCCCCAGGCACTCAAAATCCAACAATCCTCCCCTGTCAGGTTGCAAAGGCTCAAGTCAGCTCAAGAGAGCTGATCATGACATCATCCTGGTAAACTGGCTCAAAAGCCCCTCCAACTATGATGGTTGCTTTGGATCCAACAATGAAACACAATTTGGCCAACCTCCATCCTCTAAGATTAATGGTTATCTCATGATTGTCAATGAACTGAAGAATAAAACCAAAGATAGTCTGGATCTTTACTCCAAACAGATGCGGGAGCAATTCAAGAACTATTGGATCAAGTACAAAAAAGCCCACTCAATGTCAATCTCCACTGGCTTTGGTATCACCAACTCCAATAAAGCAAATGGAATAAACTTGGTGGTTGACAATTTGGACTTGGTTTGTCCTTTTTATATTCAAATGGATGAAATCTTTGGAAATAAGGCCAAAGTCACCCCTTTAGCTGCTTTTGATGCCCAAAAATCAGATTCATTTGATGCTGAGGACCTGGCTGTGGATGCTCAGCCTAGCAATGATGATACCAATGAAACCAATAAGTGGCCCCAATTGGATGTGGAGGAGGATATTCCAACAGAACCAGCTCCAATCACGTCTACATCAGCATTGATCATCAATTCAAACCCTTCCTTGGACCCCTCACTTTTTTATTTGGATTGCTCTCTTCCTGAGGTGGAAGAACTTAAAGACTTGGCCAATGAGTAGCAAGTTATTCCTGTACTGCCACTACAATCAAGATCTGCTCAAGTAAGGAAACAAGTTCTTTTCTCTTCTTTCTGTTTAATCCTGACTGATTTAGATTGTAAAAAAACAGGCTCATCAGTGTCTGAATGGCCAAATACTCAAGCCAATGGGGCCTTCCAAATCCCCTTCAAATGAGACCAATGACATTCCCACACAATCCTCCTATGCAAAGGGAAAGCAGAAGGCCTTCAATTTCATCAACCTCAACTGCAATAGCCATCAAAAGAGGAGAAAAACTTCAAACTTTTGTTGATTTGAGGATATCATGTAGAAGATATATTCAAGTAAGCAAATTGATTTGTTCTCCTTGCTTTCAAAATCAAGCTCATTTCTATTCCCCTTAGAAAAACAGTCAAATCACAAATTTAATCTGAAAAACTTCAATTTGAAAAGGAGATGTAGGATTTTCAAAAGCAGAAAGCTGAGAGTTTGGAACATCAACAAAATTTGGATGCTGAGTGGCAAATGAAACAGGCTGAGCTGGAGTTTCAAAAAGAGGAAAAGGAGAATGATTGAGAGGAATACCAACTTGAAAAGGAGTGGGAAAGTCTAGCCACAGAAAAAAAAGATAGTTTATCAGTAGCCATGGCATGAATTGGTAGCAGTAGAACTGTTGATGAAATAAATTAAATCCATTGATTGCTTGGCTTGTAAAATATTTTCTTTTATAAAAGTTTTAAAAATAAAAACAAAAAATTGTTTTCAAATACCACAATGCTTGAGCCTATTTTAAACCCACAAATGAAAAAAAATGTTTTTTATTTTTATTTACATTCTTTTCTCTAGAATATATTTGACGGCTTTTTAATTCTTTTCATGTGTTTAGAGTGGCCTTTTTAACCTGCAAATAAATAGCCATCCTAGGATTGGTGGCAGTATCCACGGCAGAAAAAGTGCAGTGCTTGTACTGGTTTGCTCCCCAAAACATTTTCACAATACCTTTTTCTTTGAAGTAAATTCCAAATCCCAATTCAGGAAAAACAAATTGGCCATTGGATACTTGATATTTTTCCTTGTTTTCAATAATTTTTCCATTCAGTTTTTTGGTTGGGACCACCAGTAAAAAGGAATAGGAGGAGAAATCACCTTTGTCAATATGGGGAGAGTTTTAGAAGGAGTCTGAGTTGAAGGTGATGTGAGGGGAGCAGTTGAAAGGAGTGAGGCCAGATCCAAATTCCAATTAATAGAAAGAGTGGATATTGTTGTCCAGCATGGTTTCTTGGTTGGAATTGTGTGCCAGTTTGCCTAATTTTCTGAAAATTTGGCCTAGGATTTTAGATGCTTTGTCCAACCTAAGGTTGAGAAAAGTATATTCTTGAAGGGAAGATTGAATGGCAGCTTTCTTCAAATATCTTCTGAATAATTCAGAGGATTGCATAAATTTTTTTTATCCAATTTCCCACATTGTTCCACCCCAAGGTCTTGATGGACCAACAGCATTGACAATTTTTTTCAATTGGTGAAGGAGAGTTGTCACAAAGTTGATGTCTTTCTTATCTTGCTCCAAGAGTTTATCCAAAGGAAAAAATTTGAATATTGCAAACAGAGCCTCATGATTGGAGTGATCATGAACAAATACTTTTCCAGAGGAGAAGAAATGGAAGTGTTTGATCTTCTGTTTGGCCTGTTCAAACTCTTCAGGGGAGGGTTTTCAACAATTGTTTCTTTTTTCAGAATTGATGGCAGGATACAGATCCGAAGGCCGTATTTTTTGCTCTGACCACACAACCTGTTCATTGATCCCTCCCTCTTGGATCTCCAAAGATATTTCAGAATCTTGTTATTGAGCCCTCTTTTTCCAAAAATCCCAATTCTTCTCACCTCTCTGTGTGCTTATTGAATCATTTCCTCCCATATTGTTCTCTCCCATTAAAATAATTCAATTGGAGAGAGGATCAAGAAATTATTCAAAAAATTGTTCAGCATTTTGAGTTTAGTGGGAGAAGAATTGGCCAAGCAAGGGGTGGAAAAGTGTGTTGCATTGCATGGAATAAAAAAAAAGCATTCGTTGTCCTGGGTTTAATCCACATAGATGATCAAAAACATAGAAAATAATAAAACAATACTGGTGAATTCTCCTACAAAAAAAATCTGATTAGTTAACTTTTTCATCATCAGGGAGGAGGAGGAGGAGGTGAAGGGGGCAGGTCATCATCCCCCTCCTCCTCTTTCTTGATCAATTGGCAAGCAATCAATCAATTTCTTGCCATTTGATTGGGAGGAGGAGGATGAGGTGAAGGGAGCGGAGGGACATCATCCCCCTCCTCCTTCTTGTCAATTGATTGGCAAGCAAACAATCAATTTCTTGTGGTTTGGTCAATAGATTGCTTGCCGGTAAACCAATTGATTGCTTGCCAGTCAACCAATTTATTGCTTGCTGGTCAAACAATCAAACAATCAACCCGCAAACAATTGATTTTTTTCTGGTTAATCAATCAACAAAACAGTAAACAACCAATCAAACTTGATTTCTTTGGAATTTTGTATCTGGTTTTTCATCTCCCATAAGATTGCCCATCTTCCTTTCAGAATTCCTAAGGCATGCTCAATCCAAACTTTTTATTGGGAAAGCTAATAGTTGGAATTGGTTTTGGCTTGATCATTGGATGAAACATTGTGGTATGCTGGAAACAAATGTTTCCCACTAGCATAAGCTGAATTGGCCAAAATTTATTGATCTTGCTCAAAGTAGTTATCTGGTTGTTGGGAAATCTGCATCCAATTGAAAAAATATGAATTTTGACAAGAACCTGGAAGGCCAGCATGGAGGGATATGAACTTCTTTTTGTTATCACAAAAATGTTGTAGTGACACAGAGTAAATATACAAACCAATGAAACATATTTGGTCAGTTTGTTATAAAAGGTTTTATCAAAGGCTTTGGAAAAGAAATGAATCAATTTCCTTTTTTCCCAATCAAAACAGTGGTTGCCATCTAGCTTGGGTTTTTGACTCAAGGGGATAGTGGTTCCATCAACAAAATCAATGCAACCGGGAAAGCCTTTGGTCTCCATTACTTGAGATATCTCCTTGCATTCTTCTTTGGTTGTCCAACAAAGTACTGAGAGGCAGAAAGATAGGATAGAAATCATGACCCTTTTGGTGTATAAGTCAATGGTTCCATAACCAAATGAGAATATATTTTCTAATTGATGAATTTCTGCTCCATTTCCATTTGATCCCAATCTACAAAGAGCAACAGCCAGCTGGATAGCTGGATTCCATTGAGGACTCTGAGAATTGTTCTGTAAGATTTGGTGGTGTTCAATCATCTACAAAAGTTTTATGAATGAAGGAAATAAAGTTTGAAACAGTTGCTGGAAGCTTAAGTTGGGGAGTAGATGAATCTTTTTCCTTTCATACATAGGGTTTTGGAGAGTGTGTCTTTGTGAAATTATGTATTGCTTTGCCAATAGAGAATTCAAAGCTAACCAAGTTGATTAAAAATTGGATTCTGAATCAGATTCTGGATCAGAGTCAAATAATTAAAAAAGTTCAGTTAGCTTTTTTGTGTTTTCAACTTGCTGCCGGGAATTTTGATTTGATGTGTTGAGAAAGATGATGATGGGATTTGTGTGAAGAAATGGAGATGAGATGTGTGTGATGCAATGGAGATGGGTCCGGTATGGATTTGCTGAGGTGGAGGTGTTGATGGGTGTTTTGCATGTGATGGGATGTGTGTGATGTGGTGGAGATGTGAAGCAATGGAGATTTGAAATGATGGAGATGTGAAGCAATGGAGATGAGATGTGTGTGGTGCAATGTAGATGGGATTGGTATGGATTTGCTGAGTTTGAGGTGTGGATGGGTGTTTTTCATGAAATGGATGGTGAATGGATGATAATGGCAGGATTGATTTTTGAAGCCTGCCATTTTCATGAAACGCGCCATTTTGAAATAAACCACTTAGGGGGTATGTGTATTTCAGAAACTGGCTATTAAAAATGGCGGCTTTGGTCAAAAAAAATGGTGTTTTTCTAATGGTGGTTTCTTTAAGTTTGATATGCCCCAATTTTTCATAGGAAATTATTAAGAAAAATATGAGAAAGGAATATCTTGAGGATCTTTTGGATTATCATGTTCAAATATTTTATCCTTTTTTTCTTTGACTTTTTCCAATAAGTTGTGAATTACATTATAGGAAGCAATCCAATTGATGGAGGTATTCCTTTAATTTAATTTCTAAAGCTTATTTAAAATATGATTAGCTTCAGGTGAATTTTGTTTGAGAAAATTCAGAATTTTAGAATTAAGTATTTATTTATTAATTGAGATTATTGAGTTGTGTGAAGTGCAGATGGAAGCAATGAATGATGGGTGTGGTTAGGATAAATCTAATTTTATGGAATATGGAGGTGATGGGGATTTCATGGGGAGATGTTGAAGATCTGGTTGGGTATCTAAATATATTTATGTACCATTCCAAAAATAAAATAAAAATAAAATAAAATAAAATAAAATAAAATAAAATAAAATAAGATAAGATAAAATAAAATAAAATAAAATAAAATAAAATAAAATAAAATAAAATAAAATAAAATAACATAACATAAAATAAAATAAAATAACATAACATAAAATAAAATAAAATAAAATAAAATAAAATAAAATAAAATAAAATAAAATAAAATAAAATAAAATAAAATAAAATAAAATAAAATAAAATAAAATAAAATAAAATAAAATAAAATAAAATAAAATAAAATAAAATAAAATAAAATAAAATAAAATAAAATAAAATAAAATAAAATAAAATAAAATAAAATAAAATAAAATAAAATAAAATAAAATAAAATAAAATAAAATAAAATAAAATAAAATAAAATAAAATAAAATAAAATAAAATAAAATAAAATAAAATAAAATAAAATAAAATAAAATAAAATAAAATAAAATAAAATAAAATAAAATAAAATAAAATGAAATGAAATGAAATAAAATAAAATAAAATAAAAATAAAATAAAATAAAATAAAAATAAAATAAAAATAAAATAAAATAAAAATAAAATAAAAATAAAATAAAAATAAAATAAAAATAAAATAAAAATAAAAATAAAAATAAAAATAAAAATAAAAATAAAATAAAATAAAATAAAATAAAAATAAAATAAAATAAAATAAAAATAAAATAAAATAAAAAATAAAAAATTCCCCATTTATGGGTTAGTGTGATCCTATTCCAATTCTTAATTACCTTTCATGAAAAATTCAATGTGGAGTTTTTCACTTCTGGTTGAATTTTTTGAGCATATGTGGTGGATTGAATTCTATTTCAATCACTTATAGGTTTTAGATGTCATCCCTCTGGTGAATTTTTGATCAGTATTTGATGATGGTAGTTGATTTTGAAGACCTTTTTTTGGTGGACAAGATTTTTTCTGGCAATATTTCCTGATGTAGATAGCTTTCTTTGTTCCAAGGTGAAGTTTCTTGATGTATAATTTTGATTTCATCAATCCTCTCCTTTGAGCTGTTAAATGGAGGTTTTTGTGGTAATACTATGCATTCCCAGAAGAAACTGTGCTGTTTTTTTTATTTTTTATCTAATTGTTTAAAACTCTTTTTCTTTTTTTTCCCTCTCCTTTCTTCATTTGGATACAAGTTATTTTTTTTGTCTTCAATTTAAATGAAAGAATTAAGTAGTTCAAAATGAGCTGATCACTTTTTACTTTCACTTGTCCTATTTTTATAAAAAAATTTGCCTCCCTTTTATATATTTTTTTCAAAACAAATTCTCAGAAAATGATATCCTTGGCACTCAATTGCTAAATTTCTCCTAATTTTATGTGGTTGGTGAGTTGATGGAGTCAAAGTGCTTACTTGGCCTCCTGACCAGGTTGATACTACTTTTCCCAGTCAAAAAGTCCACAAAACAAGTGGATCAAGTCCAGTGGAACTTTTTACTGGGTGTTGCAGTCTTGTTTACTGGATTTTGAAGCCTTGTTTGCTTGAATACACACCCTTTTCTGTTGGAAAATGAAATCATGATTTAAACCAAATCATGCCTGTTTACCAGGGTGCAAAGGCTGGTGGTCAACACGATTGGCCATGAGGTCTGCCACCATATTGAATTTCAATCTACCACACAATATCTTTTTCATAATTGTTTTTTTTTATCATTTTAATCAATCAAAGTTTATTTACCCTAATACAAGCAGCTACACCCATCAAAAAAAAAATGATTTTTTTTTTGGTCACAAACCATAGTGGCCACTTGACTTGCCCTGCGGACTTCCTACCCTTTTCGAGTGGAATTGAGGGATTTTCAGAGGGCCTTCAAGCACCTGTCAAAATTCCTTATCCTCAGAATGAATGCCTTTGAATTAATTGAACAGAGGTCTTGATTGGTTTTTATGGGTCCTTCCTCACTTGAGAGAACCCCCAATTTTTTCAGAGCATGGCATGTTAGGTAGCAACTTGCTAGCTAAAAAAAATAGCTAACAAGCATTTTATTTCCCCTGTTTTGCAATTGTGCAATCAACAAGTTCATGGAAGCTAGCTAGCAACCCAAAACCCCAAATTGCGCGCTGTATAGCGGGCTGCTAGCTAGGGCCATTTCACCATCTCAATTCTTTTTCAAAATTTCAGAAAAAAGGTGTGGGCTGGGGTGAGGAGGGGAGATGATATTGAAGCCAGGATGATGGTGGGAGGTCTTATTTGAGGGTATTGAAAGAATTTTTGGTGGCTTGATCAAGTAGATTATATGAAGGATTTACTGAAGGATGGAGCTAGAAAGCTTGTTAAACTCCCACAATTTTATGGAAATTGGACTATATTTATGGAGCTTGCTTTCTAGGGAGCTTTTATTTTTCCATTATTGTGAAAATTGCATATTAAACTGAGCTAACAAGTGGGTTTACCAAGAAAACTGCAGATTTTCTGAAAACTGGACAGGTTTTACCAGTCCGCTGTACTTGTTTACTGGGAAAAGTAGCACATCAAAACTTGGACAGGAAACCTGATACACACAACCTGTAATGGGTTATTCCATGAAACCAATTTTGCCCTTGCATGTTTAATTTTTTCCCAGCGCTGCCCTGATTTTTCAGTAGCTTGCCAAGCCTAGGGCTGGACCCCAAGGCCTACCCAACCCAAAAGTCCATTCCAAGATCCAGCCTGCAGGTATACCCAAATGTTGGGTTTGCATTTTGGAAGGCCCAACAAAATACCCAGGGTTCAATATCAAGTACCCTTCACATTCACAAAGATGCCCCCTTATACCCTCCACAGCTTTTAATCAACTCCAATATCCCGCCTTACCTCCCCAACATCAACTCAGTAATCATACCATTAATTTTTATTTGCTTCTGCCCCACCCTACACCCCTGCCAAAAACCCCAAGGCTAATTTGAAGCAGGATTGGCATTTGTGGGTATGTTTTTATCATCCTCATGCTTCCACTCTTGAATCAATCAACACAATTCCCTTTCACTGACCTATATACCTATTTTATCTCTGTCTGCTCCTTTTGTATGACAGATACAATTACCAGGTTGCTACGCAAATTCCAATATCCTTGGGGTAAGATTGATTCATATCATTGGTGTGTCAGTTTGAAACATATTATTGGTTTTATTCTTGTAAAATCCTCTTTGTTTTCTTCCAGCTCATCTCACCAGGCCCTCCCTTCCCAATTTGAAAACTGGATGGCCTTAAATACCCCCCCCACCCTCATTGATTGCAAACACCATTCTCAATCCCAATTCCCTCCCACCTCAACATTCACACAATGCGTAGCCTCAAAAATCACCCTATCACCATTGATACAAACTCCAACTGCTACAAGACACTGAATCCATCTCAACCTCCTCCTGGGTCAAAAAAAAAGCAAACCCACCTCATTTCTGTTGGAATTATGGCAACTAGCGCCCTTCTTTTTTGAATTAAAAAATTAAATGAAAACTATATAAAAATTATTTTGAATTTAAATTGTCTTGCAATATTATGACCTCATGGAAGTAATATGTTATGATTAAAACAAATCTCTCATCTATCTAATTATTTTTCCTCCTATTGGTTGATTTCTTCAAGTGATTGTTTAATAACCAAATAAGCTGAATTAAAGCCTCAACTTTTGGAGCATTGACCACTCATTTCAACAATTTCAACCAACAATGCCCAAACCACAGCTAGCCACAAAAACACAACCGTGATTAACTCTTCTTCAGTGGTCATGCCTGTGGTAAAATCCTCCTTTGATATAAATAAAAAAGCACCAAATTTATGGGAGAGAATCTCATGCAAATTTACAAGATCCATAATCCCCAGAAATTCTCTGACAACAAAAGTTTGATTCACAGATTCATTAAAGGGGCAAGCATTGCAAAGACAGTAAGTCTTACTTTTTTGATTTGACTCATGATCTTTAACTGAACTTTTTTTGTTTATTTTTGACGGAAATTAAACCAACATCATTAAAAAAAAATGATATCTTATTTCATTTCCAATACCAACATCCCATTTTTGATTTTGGAGTGATCTTCTTTCATCAAACTCCTGACTCTCACCAACTTGCTTGTGTCTTCAATGCTCCCACAATAAAAATCCATATCAAATCAGGTTGGTGATCTTTATACTGCCCATCTTTCACATATAAAGGCTTTTTTTGAAGAAATACAGGCGGTGTCTTTTACCATTGATGCATGGATGTCCCCAAAATGTATGGATTTCTTGGGTATAACAGCCCATTATATTGACCCCAAATGAAACTTATTGAGATTTACATTGGAATTCCCACAATATCCGGTAAGTTTTGATTTTGTTCATTTCATTTTTTTTAGAAATTTATCCAACAATTGTATTGTCTAGGATCACATACTGGAGAAAACCTTGGAAATGTCTTTTGTGGTGCCCTTGGAAAAGTTTGTTTGCTTAAAAAAGTCTCTGTCAGTATGGCCAACAACACATCAAACAACCTCATCATGGTCAAGCACATTGGGGAGCTCACCAATCATCAATTTGACCACAAGATGGATCTCTTGGGCTGTATGGCCCATACCATCAACCTTGCAGCAAAGGAAGGACTCAAGACATTTGGCTCAGGATATGATTTGGAACCAAAAAGCAACATTAGCTTAGATCCAAATCCACTTTTGATTTCAAATATTTTCAGCCAGCCCAATGGTGCAAATGTGAATCTTGGTAATGTCCTACAACACATCCATGGACTCTCCCTCTGGTTTTGGTCATCACCTCAAAATTTCAAGCAGTTTCAAACCTGTTGTAAACTCTGCAAAAAATCCAATGTTGCCACAAACTCAGCATGTATGCTAATTCTAAGAAACACTGGAATTTGACTTACCTGATGATGAAATGGGCTCACAATCTGAAGAATACATGCAACCTCTTTTGCAAGCAATTTGATACTAAAAAGTTTAAGATCAACTCACTTGACTGGGAGAAAGCCAAACAAATGATCAACTTCCTCAAACCACTGCATGATGCAACCACAATACTCTGCTTGGCCATGTGCCCTAACATCAGCTATGCACTCCCCATCTTCATTGCTCTGGTAGGTGATATTGGTGAAGTGAAAGCAAACTATGATTCCAAGCAGCTTATCCTGGTTGCAAATGACATGATTGCCAAGTTGAAGAAGTACTTGTGCCATTCTTTGGCCAAGGTGGCTCCAACCTGTGCCATGATATTGGAACCCCAGATCAAACTGTCTTGTTTCACTAATCACCACAAATTCATCCTTGAGCATCTCAATGTAAATATCAGTCCACCAACATTCCTAACAACATTTAGGACCAAAGCCCTCAAGTTTTGATCAACTGAGCCTTGTTTTGATTCAACTGATGGTTCCAGTATAAATTTAAAGGGTAAGTTTCAAAGTTGATTGGAAAGCAAAATATTCCAATCCAATTGTGGAAAAGGTGATATTGAGTCTGAAATCCACCAATATTTATCCAAGCTTGAAGAACCTAAAGAAACAAAGATCCTTCTTTGGCTAAGCACTAACTAGCAATTCCTGCCACAAGTGCCCCCTCTGAATGCATGTTTTGCAAATCTAAATCAATTTTTGGACCTCAACGCGCCTCCCTTGAATCAGAATCAATTGAATATTTGTTGTGTTTGAAAGAGTGGTATTGCACATTTGGAAAGCTGGTGTTGTAATTTTGTTTTATATAATTCTAGTTTTTGTTTAACAAGCACAATCAATTGTAATACTCAGATGACTACATACAAGCATTGTTCTGTCCAAGCTTTTTATTATACCTCTAGTTTTTGTCTAACACGTGATCAATTGTAATACACAAAATACCTGCAGTAATATAAGGATATCTACCCACTTTGATCTGTCCTGCACTATTGCGTGTGTGGCTATAAAAATACCCGATACCCGGTTTCAAAAATGTCCAAGAACGACTCCCGACCCGAAAACTTCCCGACCCATACTCGATGGCCAGAGGCTAGAACGACACTCGGCCCGACAGGGTCAGGTATCGGGTCTGGCCCGAACCCGACGGATCGGTGTCCAGCCCTAGCCAAGCCGGACATGCGCGTCGCAGCATGGTGATCGGGGATGATGACGTCAGTGGTGACTGAATGCTCCCACCGGTGTGCGTCATGGCCGTTGACTTCCGTAGCGCCGATGATCGGTCGTGAGGAGCGTGAAAGGTGATTGACAGTTGTCATCGGCCAGGGATACCACCACCACCACCACCACCACCTCCTCCTCCTCCTCCTCCTCGTACTCTCTATAAAGTTGCACTTCTCAACACCAGCTTGCTACTTACTACTCCCTGGTCAACATCATCTGCTCCACACATTCACGATCAATCGACTCATCCGAAGGGTCTCTCAATCCAAAGCTTCATCTCGATTGACTCTCTCAAGTGCAATCAAACATGTCGTCAGTCGATGGTTTCTTTCTCGCTTGGTCGATCGCACGAAAGCCTTCTGATCTTTGATCTTCCAAGAACCAGACATGTCACTCTAGATGACATGTTGCACGCTCTAACCTTTCCTCCCTCCATCCCCCATTTTCTCCTGACGCTCTTGAACTTGTGTCTCTGAGCAATGATGATGGCCACGAATCTGATCAAATGATCCTGGTATCGTACGCATAGGTTATCATCCAAGAAGACCATCACAGATCTCCCCGCTAGTGAGATCAGAGGCAAGAGAGTCTTAATCCGGGTGGACTTCAACGTCCCCCAGGATAAGTCGACCGGTCAAATCACTAATAATGCTAGGATCGTAGCGGCGCTTCCGACCATCAAATACGTCATCGATCATGGCTCCAAATCCGTCATTCTCTGCAGTCATCTCGGTCGTCCTAACGGTGCCTCCAACCCAAAGTACACCCTGCGCCCCGTTGCTGACGAGCTCAAGAAAGTTCTGGGGAAAGATGTCACGTAAGCCTTTCATAGGCACCCTCATTCCGTCGCTCTACTTTCTCCCCGACTCCTGGTTAACTGACCAGATCATTTCCGTTCTTACCCGTACGCTTCATGCATACCGCTGTGGTTCTTCCATTAATGGACCACCTTCTCTTCCGCTCGATTTCATTCCTGAAAAAACCCTTGTTTTTTTTTTTTGTTGTTTTTTTTACTCTTTTAGGTTTATCGATGAATGTGTGGGCGCAAAGGTTGAAGAGCAAGTTCAGGCGGGAAAAGATGGTCAAGTTTTCCTCTTGGAAAATCTTAGATTTCACTTGGAGGAAGAAGGGTCCAAAAAGGATGATGTGACCGGGGAGAAGACGAAAGCTAGTCCAGAGGCGGTTGATGCCTTCCGTAGCTCGTTGACTCGACTTGCAGACCTCTACATCAACGACGCCTTCGGTACCGCCCATAGAGCTCATTCTTCCGTCGTCGGCTTCAAGGGTGAACCTAGACTGGCTGGTTTCTTGATGAAGAAAGAGTTGGAATTTTTCAGTAAAGTCTTGGAAAGCCCCGAGTCCCCGTTCTTGGCCATCTTGGGAGGCGCCAAGGTGTCTGACAAAATACAATTGATCGAGAATCTGCTGGATAAGGTGCGCTTCTCGTCCTACTTATGCCAAGATTTACAATTCGGATCGAATTGTGAAGACTTTGATAATTGACATTAACCGTTCCATTCGATCTTATTCCATTCATCATCGCAGGTCAACAAGCTGATCGTATGCGGAGGAATGGCCTTCACGTTCAAGAAGATCTTAAACTCGGTCGAGATCGGCAACTCACTCTTTGATGAGGATGGCAGCAAAAAGGTTCACGATTTAGTTGCCAAAGCCAAGAAAAACAATGTCGAGTTGATCTTCCCCATGGACTACATTTGCGGAGATAAGTTTGACAAGGATGCTGCCAGGAAGACGGTTACCGACTCAGAAGGGATTCCTAGCGGCTGGATGGGTCTTGATGCAGGCCCTGCCAGTCGGGAAGAATTCAAGAAAGCCATCTTGAGTGGGTATCTTTCCATTTTTTGGATCACGCAGCCCACATTGAAACAATCTGAGTGGGTCTGCATCATCTACTTGCAGGTTCCAAAACCATTCTTTGGAACGGTCCGGCGGGAGTCTTCGAATTCGATAACTTTGCTGAAGGATCTAAGGCAATGTTGGACGCTTGTATTCAAGCCTGCCAGAAAGGTGCGACGGTAATCGTAGGGGGCGGCGATACAGCCACTGTCTGTAAAAGTAAGCCACCTTACCTGCTCGATTGTTATTTTTTTTAAAGAGCCTTTCCCTTGGGTTATGGAAACGTGGTCTTGAACTCATTCACTCCCCGAAATCCGCTTGCGTCAATCAGAATATGGTGCTGAGGACAAACTTTCTCATGTGAGCACGGGTGGTGGTGCCAGTCTGGAGTTACTCGAAGGAAAGGTATGCATTTTTTTTTTTAAAAAAAAAAAAAAACATTAATCGAGAGGCTTGCTTTGCCAACCTTAGTTGACTAACTAACTTGGGTCTGCTTTCCTTACTTTTCATGAAATCGATCAGAACTTACCTGGCGTTGCCAACCTAAGTGAGAAAAATTAGTCGACTTTTAAAGTTTTCTATAGACCTGTTTTGATTGCCCACGACCTCAGTTTTCAACAAAGCTCAGTTTATCCATGATGTATCAACACGTCGTATAGCAAGTTTCACATGCCCCCTAAAAGATACCTAAATCTGTGTTAGACTGAATCGTCCTTCCAACCAGCAAGTCCCTCTTCCCTGTCTACGACTTGCCTGCCGAAGAAAGCAAGAAAAAAAAAAGGCGGGGGGAAGAGTCGACTTGCAAGGTTGAATAAATTTGAGAGTTTCCATCCCGCCCAATTGGGGTTGATATCCTTACTTTCATCCTATCACTTTATATCGATACTTTGCTTTTTTTTTCTAGCCAGATGAAATTCCATCATGTTTATGCATCCATCTCCCGCCCTCTTTTGTTTGTTCTGTTCCCTCTGGGTTGAAATCAGGTTTCATACATCATCAAGGCCGGACGAGTGTGCTATGATGAGTTATGTGTGTATGGGTAGCCCAGCCGTCGATGCACGAGATTAGCGGGTAATAGGCGGATGAGAGGAGCAGGAACTCGACACGGATGCCCAGCCTCTCTGATCATCATCATCACTCCCCGACACACTGGGTTTCCAGCTGATCGAGGCTGAAGTTCTTATGTATCTGATCTAGGATGTAGCGTAGCGCAGCGCCATGATGATCCCAGGCTTATGAGAGTGTGAGTGGAATTAATACATACATACCACTCCTAGAGAAAACAGTCGATCGACCCATCTCTATCCAAACTGGGGAGTGGGAACCTCACCAAGGTTTACTTCGCTCCCCCACCTTGGTACGACATTAGCTCGTCGTCTTCGTCGTTGAGTATCTCGAGTTGATTCTAGAGATAGACCGTCGCTTGACTGGTCGTGACTGAGATATCCTCCATTCAAGGTGGTGTACCATCGTGAGCAAGGAGGGAGGGAGGGGATCTTGACATCCAAACGCGTGGCTCTCGAAGCGAGAGATCTCGATGTGTGGGTGTCTCTCGACGAGCCGCCCCACCCCCACGGCCTCGATCGGGGCCACCACCACCACCCGTCGTACCTAGGCTGGTACGGTCATCCTCGGCCCATCGGCCGCCCGGCCGGTTGGACCTTAGCGACTCTTCTCATGAGCGCTTGTGAGCCGGGCGAGTAGTATATGTGCACGAGTCGGGAGACGAGCGGGTGGCTGATGAGGCAAGCATCAGGGGAGGGTGGGTGAGCGAAGGAAGCCGCGGGGGGACTTGGAAGAGCTCGAGGAGAGATCAGCCCGCCGCCTCGTCGGATCGGGTGATCTCGGGTTCATTCAACCATCTCGAACCCTCGCGGGAGCCTGGAGTCTCACTCGAGCCGTGGACACGGAGGGGACACACGCCCGCACGGTCGAAAGACCGAATTGGGTTACCGAGGACCGCAGAGGAGGTACTGAGTCCTCCACACTCTCACACTCTCTCTCTTATCACTCGACCTGCCCATGTTAAGTGAGGTGGATCCATGAGGGATGAGAAGAAGATTCGGTCAATATGAATCATCCAAGATCCGATGGATTCCTAGATTTCTCTCCAACTCTCTTTTCTCTCTCTCCTCCAAAATTAGACATCACCACGTCATGCCACTGACCATAAGACAACCACAGATTCACAAACACTCATGCATGCATAACAAGATCAGAGTTTATATGTAACTAAATATCTATATATATATACATCAAACAAAAACAAAGCAACGGTCAGGGATTGTTTTTTTTTTTTGTTCGGAAAAAATGCAAGGCACGTCATCATAACGAAGAGCGATTTCCAGAAAACTTGATTCATCTATGAATCATGGATTAGAAAAACAACAACACGAGTCAACAAAACCGAGGGTGAAGGAGGTCAATGGGAAAAAACAAGACCCTACGATCGACTCTTTAGCTTTGATCCCAAGTGGTGATCCCCTGGTCCGAAAAAAAAAACCACGACATGATGAAGTGGATCAAAGAGGGGGAGAAGAAGAAGACAAAGTGACGACTTGGATCGGGATCGAGGAGGATATTCGAGACCAAGAACCGACCACTCGTCGTATGGATGATGAGAATGACGACGAGGAGGAGGGACCATCAATTCTCATCAAGGACGATCTTCGTCTTCATGTTCGTCCAATTGACTTTTTGTTTGGTGAGCGGTAGAGCCCTCCTGAGTTGTTTGAACGTATTATCACCTAGATCGGTATAAGCCGAGTTGAGATTGGTTTGATACTTCGATTCGACTTGCTTGATGGCCTCCATGATCCGACTCGGTGTCGATGGACGGTCGGAGCCATCAGCATTCAGGTCGATCACCGGCGAATGGTTCGTCGTCAATTGTACCTAATCCATCCAATTTTTTTTTTTTGGTGTGAGTGTATGTGTGTGCGTCAACAGGTTGTAACTTCTCAAGCTTCCTTTAGTCCTCTGAGGGGTTCTTCTACTCAGAATCGAACGATATCCTTACGTTTCCTTGTTCGTAATAGTGTACGTTGACGGAAATCCGTCCTCGGATCTGATTCGATTTGAGATCTATTTCGTAGATACTACGCCATCTACCGGTCCTAGAGAAAAGGATAGAATGCGGAATGACACGAGTCATCGGGAAGAACTCTTAATGGTCCGATCTTGATGATTGAAAAATAGAAGAGAAAAAAAAAAAAAAAAAAAAAACGCGAGAGGGGACAAAGTAGCAAGAGTCGTGGGCAAGTAGCAGTCCATGGGGAGCGCTTAGGAAATGAGGTGATTACGTAACTGACCAATAGTTTGTCGGGTTATATTTGTTGCCGACGATATAAAGTTCAAACTGGTGAGACGAATCTGATGATTCGTTGGGACGCGAATGATCGGTGGACGTAGGCTGAGATGGATGATTGGAATCATCTACCTGCTTATCCCCATCGATCCGATCGGACGCTGATTTAGAATCGGCTTCGAGATCATTTTTGGGTTCATCCACGGGCGCGACTTGGTCAGGATTGGGGTGATGATCAGGACTCGGTTGAAGTTCAGGACTCGGTTGAAGTTCATCGGGAGTTTCCTGGGACTCATCGACCTGACTGGCTTCAGTCTTGTCGATCGGTTCATCAGATTCGATGGTCGACTTGGTCTCGATCTTCTGACGATTCGAGATGGAGAACACACTCCAGACGGCACTGTGAAAATGGCTCTTGAGGTATCGTTCGGCCTCCCGGTCCAATTCGGATCTAAGACTCTCAACCTCTTGGTCTTCTGGAGTAAAAGGCGTGAGATCGGTGGCTGCAAGTCGGAGATGATCGAAGATGAAGGTTTGTTGGGAGTGAGGATCTAAGTATCGGTTTTCATCAGATGATGAATCGAGTCGAGCGGCCGGACATATCATCGCCTGTCGAATTAAGATGTCAGTTCACATCATCCGATTCAAAGATTTTATTATTTTATTAGCAAGGCAGAATACTGAAGAGGAGCCACTAAAAAAATAACTGGATTGCCGGCTCCTCTCTTCTTTTCCAGGGTTCCGGGATATTAGATGCTGTCTGTTTGGATATGACCCGATGAGCTGGTTTGGGTTTGAAGTTCGATGGTGACTCACTGGAATCTTTGAATTGGGTAGCTCGACCAATGTCAACTGTTCAAGGTTGTACTGGGTTAAGGCCGGTAAAAGTCCTCTCTCGATCTCGGCGTCATCCCCGACGATAGGGCGAACGTCCTGTAACAAAAAAAAAAAAGAAAATGCACGACGAGGATGATGAATCAGGAATCTCTAGAATCAAATCTAATCGATCGTGGGTTGATGATGGTAAGAGGGTAGGTAGACAACCCTTCGAGGTTTGTTGGAAGCAAGATTTCAAATCAGGATCAGACGAACGTTAAAGACATCATTGACTTCACCTGGGGGTGACTGAAGGATTAACGATGAGGCCACCGCCAGTCTGTCTTCTAAGGTGGCTTCCATCCTCCGATTCTGGCTGGGTTCGATGTACGAGAGACCAAGGAGAAGGGGGGGAGGAGTGGGGAGAATAATAATCTTTTTATTTAAGAATTCGCTGTGGAGAGAAAGAGAGAGAAGATAGATCTGGTCAAGAGATCTGGTGATGTGAGCCTCAGCTAAAGTAGTATGACGTCGATTACAGACCGGCTTGGAAAACCTTGAGAAATCTCGCCTACACCCACCACCACCACCAAAGAAAAAAAAGAAACTAGGGAGAAAAAAGAAAAAAGAATAAGAGTTAGAACAGAAATGGAAACAAATATTTATTTACTTATGTAGAAGATGACCAAAAAAAACATGACAACAAGATCAGTATCAACAGAAAATGATCTTCTGAGACAACCTCGCAGAGTCGTCAAGAACCAATACTTGTACTTTCAGTTTCAAGATCACTGACCTCTCATAATTCTGGGATTGGTGTTCACCTGATTAGGGTACATATATCAGAGTTGGCAAATTTTCACCAATTATTTATTATTATTATTTTGATTGAACCCACTGATTTTTAAGGTATCTGAAATACACATTTTATATACCCCTTAACTGGTGTATTTCAAAATGGCAAGCTTCATAGACATGGTCATGTTTCAAACATCAAATCCGCCATTTATCCATCTTCATCTATCAACATGCTGGGAAAAAAAAACCTACCCACCACTCCACATCATCAAATCAAGACAACAAGCATCATCCATCAAAAACCAACATTTTCACTCCATTGCACACCTCATCACTTCACACCAAACACACATCACCATAACTGATCATAACAACCTTGACTCTCAGCATGCCCAAACCAATCTGCAGAGAGCCAGTTGAAAATTGAAATCAAGCTGGCTGAAACTTTTGCTACTATTGGATTGTCATTTGGAATCCAACTGGTTATCCTTAAAATGATCTATTGGAAAGGTGATCCTTGGTCCCCAGAGTAAAGATGGTCAACCATCCCACGGTATGTATATCAAAGACAAGATCTCCACCTCTTCCCTGACTTAAAATTCCATCAAAACTTTTTCAAACTTCTTCTTTGATATCATTCAAAAAACTTTTTGGAGATGATTGAAAAACTATCAATGTCTTTCTGAATAAATCTTGAAATCCTCAAGGCAATCTTGACATCCAAGTTGCAGTTGGTCTGTGTAGATTGGGCTCAAATGGCAACAGAGCGGGAATTAATTGCTTAGAAAATATTTTCCAGATGGGTTATGGAGCAGTTTGTTCATATACTCAAACATTCATCACTCATATCTTAGAATTTCCACACCAAGAATTGTTTCTTTTTTGGCCTACTAAGCAATGGTGGAAAGAGATAGATCAGCTCATGGAGACAATGAATTCCCAGTCTGTATTCAATTTGTTGATTTCATCACGACTCCTTTCATCCAAGAAACCAAACTTGATGGAAATAACTATCTCCATTGAAAGAATAGGCAATCCCCCCCCCAATCTGCAATCACTTCTTTGGAAAAAAAAAATTCCGAACTGTTTTTCTAGTCAATTTCCATTTCTTATTCCCTGATCACCCCCCCCCCCTTCTCTTCCAACAGTACACAAAGGCACTCTCCAGGCAACTCCTATCACCCTCCTCACCCTCCTCATCCCTCCCTTTCAAAAACAAATAAAATGTTGAAAATTGGTTTGAAAGTTTATTTGAATTTTTTTTTCTAGTCAAGTTTCAATCTGATTCCCTCCTAACCCCTCTCCTACCATCTTCTCCCACAGACAATCTCTCCCTCTACAACCCCTCCAACTGGCCTCCCTCCTTTTGAATGATGAAACCAAAATTGCAACCATCATCATCATCATCATCATCATCATCATGCACCAAGATTAGCTCTGGAAACTCAAACTTCCCTACAAAATTCTCTTTTTTATTGCCAGTACTTATCCCACCCATCTGTACATCTCATAGGTGCTGCATAGGCAAAAATCATTCTCAATTGACCATGATTTAAAGGCCAATCTAATTGGTTACAGAAAGAGAAAGTGAGGAATATTTTTCTATTTTTATGGTTTAACCCATTTTTTGGATGTTTTATCCAACCAATTTTGTCTGTTGACTCAATTGTAAAATCAGTGTCACCCTCATTTGCAAAGAGATGCAGCAATTTCTCCCAATTTTCACCATGTATTTCTATTCCCAATAGTGTTGGTTTACTTGAATATACCATCAGGATCACATTTGATTGGGAAGTCATTCATTGATTTTAGGTAGAATGTTTCTCTTTCTAAATATCCCTCATGACTTGGGTATCTGTAGACTTGATTTTAAAATTAGGATGATTATCAGATTTAGGGGAGGTTCCTGATTATATTATTTCTTTAATTATTTTTGAATCAGTTAAGACTGCTGCAAGCAGCAGGACAAGAATTTCAAAAAACTCAAACAAAAGAAGAGAAGATGATTAAGATTTTTATTTGGCAGAAAAAGGAATCCATCCATCCAGTTCCTCTGCATCACAGCTATCAAGAAATTGAATGAAAAAAAAACTTGAATTTAAATTAACCAATCCAATCTCAATTCCTACACTAAGAAAAAAATGGGACTTTCCATTGTTCACCAAATCAAAAAACCAGCTTTCTGTGTTGCTGAGTGGGAGCCTTGGGAAAGTTTTACTTCCCATCTTCTCCACCACACTAATTGCCTGAAAAATTTGAAAAGAAATTGGGCTCAGTTTCTGGGGTGATTTGGGATGATGGATGGAGAAATTTAATGAATCAGGAGGATTTTGGATGTTTTTTTTTGGGGGTGATGATGAATTCACAACTCAAATGAGTTGTGTACACAACTCATCTGAGCCGTGTGGCACACTAAAAAACTTGAGTGTAGTCGTGTGGCCCCCACACAATGTTCTGGTGTTGTTGGCACCACACCCAACTACATTTGAGTTGTGTGGGGTTGTACATGACTCAAATGTAGTTGTGTTCTGTGCCAAACAACCACAAGTGTTGTGGGCCCCAAAAAAAGAAAAAAATAACTGAAATAAACTAAATGAAAATACAAAAAAACAGAAATCAACCAAAAAATCAAAAAATGTTGATTTTTTGGTTAAAGTGAAACAAAAAAAATAAAATAAAATTAAGTAAAAATAAAGAAATAAAAATAAAAAAATAAAAAAACTGAAGACAACAAAAGCACCAAAAATTAATTGAACAATAAAAGAGAGTATGGAGCAGCCCTAAATTATAAGTGAAAAAAAAAATACAATTTCAAATTGACAAGCCCTAAAGTAAAAAACATCAAAAAATACAAGTTCAACTTGACAGGCCCTAAAATAAAAAAACCAAAAAAAAATGTTCAACTTGTGTTGAGCTGATCCCATCAAAAGATGTAAAAATACTCCTTATGATGGGATCAGCCCAACACAAGTTGAACTGACTTACCAATAAACTCTCATTCAAAACACTCATCATAATGATTTTAACTCAAAACGCTCAGCATAATGATGTTCAAGATGTGATAACACTTTAATTGAAATATCAGCATCAGAAGCTAAACCCAAATTATGAAATTAAAATCATTTCAATAAATTAGAATTCAAATAAAGTCAACCTTTGAGGTGATAAATCAAACAAGAGGCTTTTTTAGAAACCATGGAACTTGGTTTGGAACCTATGGGAGGGATTTGAATCACATCTCCCTTAAGTACAAGCTGGACCCAATGGTTATTATTGAAAAATGAAATGAATATTGGGTCTGATGCTTCTTTTACACCCATTTTCATAGGAGTATAAGTAAAAAATGAAACAAATGAAATGAAACATATTTTTCTTCCATAAGTATCTTCTATTATTTGATGCATATCCAAATTTGAAAGCCATTTTTAAGATGAAATCTTTTCATGGATGCCATTAAAATCAAGTCTTTTTTTTCAACATCTTTAATCCCACCAAGGATCTTAGAATAGCACATCTTATTTTTCCTAATTTTTTTAAGCACTTCTTTTCTTACTTGAAACCATCCATGATCATCATACCTAAGTGATCTAGAAATCACTCTAAATCCACAATTTCCATCACCAAATGGATCCCAAAACTCTCCCAAGAAAATATTTAAGTCCCCAGGTATTTGATTGATGTAATTTTCACACGACCACCCCACGTACTATAGGGAAATTCTTAGATGATCGTGAGCGCAAAGGAATGCCAAGTGCAAGGGCAAGTGCAAGTAGCAAGACTCAGTTGCGAAGTGCAAACTTGGTTATGCCACTCAACAAACAACAAGAGGAATGGAATGTATTCTGAGGAAGGAAAGTCAACCTGAGTCCGATGTGATAACTAGGTTGTAGAAAAATGCAAGAACGTATGAAATTAACTAACTGAGGAGACAATCATCAGGCAAGGGGATAGCCCTTATAAGGTAATCCAAAGTGACTAGATACAACCTGGTGGTGAGCTAACTACAGTTGAAGGCAGTGAGGCAATGAATGACAGGAACAGAATAGGAAATGAAGCAGTAGTACAACCATATCCAAGGTCATGGCGTAAGTGCAAGACAATAGAATCTGAGCGTACAATTGTATGATGAATTGGGACAGGAGTGAATGACGTTGAAGGTAATGCAAATGAGAAGTAATAGTGTATGCAGGTTAGGGACTAGTCCAATTGCAAACTGTACAGTAATGATGGCTTAGTTAGACGTAGATGCAAACTAACAAACAGTGCATGACCAAAGATGGAAGTCCGAGGCTGTTGATTGGCCAGGGAACAATATTGGATCTCATAATGGATGGCCAAACGGTATGGAGTTAACCGCAAAGTTTGCAAGTATATACTGAGTTGGTCGCCAAGATTGGAAGGTCAATGCAAGCCAGAGGAAGTAGCAGATTGCACCATTGATGTTGTGCTTTATTTGTGTCACGCTTATAGACTGAGGTAGATGGTACTGAGGAGAGGAAATGTCAAAGTGATGAAGACAATAATCCCTAAGTGCAAGGCGTGACAGTTGACCGGGTATAAAGACGCGAGCTCCTGGAAGCGCTCAGATAAATTTTCCCATTGATTTCAAGTCGTTAATAAATACTGTATACCCTTTATGCATTATTTAATTCATTACTCAATAGATTTATAAATTATATAAAATTTTGTCATTGTCGTCCCGCCGTTGCAAAAACTGTATTCATCAAAACGAGCAATGTGTCCCCAGTACTGCTGTCCAAGGCCTTCAAGGCAAGTGCAAGCAATGTTGCCTTTACAAAGTAGCCTGCAATTTCCCTATAAATATAGAGTAAACTGTTGATGGTCCCACGGAGTTGTAGGTCCGCGCCAAGGGTTAACTACAAGATACCACCGTTGCCGGAGATTGAATACTTGGGGACTCAAGTTCCTGGTGAGTACTAATTGGGACTGACTAATGATAATAAAGATAGTAACTAAATTTTGCTTGTCTTGCTACTGTTGCCCCGTTTCCAAAGATACACTACAAACACACCACCGCCACCACCACCTTACTGGGGACCGCCGACTGAACTTTTGGGGACCCAGATGAATGCCGAGGTGCGAGACAAAGTGCCTGGTGCGGAACCGGTTGGGTTCATAACCAAGGAAGCAAGGGAGGAGGAAAGAAACAAAGCGGAAAGAGGATCGAGAGATGGAGAAGACGGAAATGGAGGAAGAGAGGGAATGGAGCAAGAAGAGGAGGGTGTAATGGAAGAATTAGGAGAAGGGAATGGAGGAGATGGAAGGGGTAGAGTAGATGGAACAGAAGAAATGGAGGGCCAAGGCAAAGCGGATCCGGTGCGAGTCGTAGGACCAGTCAAAACTGATGCAAGGCGGCTGACGGGCAACATTGGAGAAGGTTTGTTGGGAGGCCAAAGGAGGAGAGCGTATGAAGAGCTCTTGGAGGAAGGTGGATGGAATGCTTGGCCAAAGCAAGCTTGGATTGCAAGGTGCAAGGAAATCTTCAAGAGGCATATTGTAACAGAAGTGCTAGTTCTCCAAAGGATGTCCACACTAATCAATGATGAAGACCTGGATACTTTTTGATCCATGGTTGCAGAATTGACTGCGAATTGGGAGGATGCGGAGAAGGAAGTGAAAGAAACTTTGTAATTTATTATAATTTTTTTTTTTTGTTCTTAATAAATTTTTTCTCTTTTTTTTTTGTATAAGGAATGGAGTTTTATTTAGTAGAAATGAGAGGGAAATGAGAAAAAGTAATAACACTGTGAGATGGAGGAATTGACTGACGGAATGATGGTGTGAAATAAAATGGGGTTAGATGAGATGGAATGTGGAATGGAATGGGATTTGATGAGATGGAATGTGGAATGAAATGAGATTGGATGAGATAGAATGTGGAATGAAATGGAATGGGATTGGATGGGACGGAATGTGGAATGTAATGGGATTGGATGGGATGGAATCATGATTGTCAAGGTTTGCAAGGGTAGCTTGCATGGAAGTCTTGAATCAGATTGGGTGAATTGCAAAGGTGATGGGCTGGTTCCCACAAGGTGCAATCTTTGTCGGACTGGAAGCCAGACCATTCAACAAGGTATTGAAGTTTTCCTTTGCGTAACCTGAAATCCAGAATACAGCTTACTTCCCACTCTTGATGATCAAGGACAGTGACTGGTTCAGGAGGGGGATGAGTCTTTCCCGGGTATAGGACTCAAGCTGGCTCTAGGAGAGACACATGAAAGACCAGGTGGATACCTTTCCATTTTGCAGGTAAAGTAAGTTTAAAGGCGTTAGGGGAGATGACTGATTCTACTTTAAAGGGGCCAAGCTTTCTTTTGGAGAGTTTGCAAGTTGGGAAAGTTCTGCAAATATTGCAAGCATCAAGCCACACTTGATTTCCTACTGCAAAGGTTGGAGCCGTAGTGCGAGATTGGTCTGCTTGCTCCTTATAGCACTGGTTTGCTTCTTCAAGGTTGGTTCGAAGTTGCAATTGAAGGGATTGAATTTGTTCAAGGTAATTGGTAGCAGGTTGAGAAGGTGCTACATGAAGGGAATAGAAAGTTGGGTTTCTACCATAAAGAGTTTGGAAGGGCAACTGTTTGGTGGAGGAGTGAGTTGAGTTGTTGTAGGCAAACTTGGCTAGTGGGAGCCATTGCGACCAGTCATCTTGTTGATAGGCAACATATATTCAAAGATATTGTTTGAGAATCTGATTAACTTGCTTGGTTTTCCCATCCGTTTCCGGGTGGTACGCCATTGATAAATTGCAAGTGATCTTCAAATGTTGGCATAGAAAGGTCCAGAAGCTTGAGACAAACAGAGATCCACAATCACTAACTATATTATCAGGGAGACCATGTTTCCAAAATACATATTCTATGAACAAGTTAGCTAAGTCTTCTGAAGAGGCCGTCACATTACTGCGCAGAAATAAAGCCATCTTTGAGAAGCAATCTACTATTACTAGAATAGCATCATATCCACTAGAAGAAGGTAATTGAGAGATAAAATCCATAGAAAGCAAGTGCCAAGGACGAGGCGGAATTGGAAGTGGCTGAAGCAGCCCATACTTCTGGTGTTTTGAGGACTTTTTACGATTGCAATCATAGCATGCGCTAACATAGTCTTTTACTTCTTTGGTCATACCAGGCCAGTAGAAGTCTTGTTCAATCAATTGGTAGGTTTTATCCTGCCCATGATGACCAGCAAGCGGAGAATTGTGCCGTGACTCAAAGATATCTAACTTAATGCAAGAACTATCTGGTACTACTATACAATTGTCATAGAGTAAGAAGTCATTATTATCAATACTGTAACTACTATCTAATAAGTTCGCACTTTTGCAAAGTTTGATGCAATTGGGGTTGTTGCGTTGAGCTTGTTGGAGTTTGGAAGCTAAATCTTGTAAGTGAGCAATGATTGAACTGAGTTGGGCAGATTGGGTTGAGAAGAGTGTCCTAACGTTTTCAGGGTTGTTTTTGGCAAAGGTGCTCCCCCCCCCTGGGTAAACGTTGTCCCAGCGTGATAAAGCATCAGGGACTACCTCTTGTTTCCCAGGACAGTACGTGATTGTAAAGTGGAACTCGGAGAGGTATTTGGCCCATTGTGCCTGTCTACGTGTGAGGACTTTTGAGCTCATGAAATACTTCAAAGAATTATTATCAGTTAAAACCTCAAAGGATTCCCTGAGGCTCAAAAGGTATGAACGCCATTTCTTTAAGCAATAAACAATTGCAAGAAGTTCCTTGTCATGAATCTCATAGTTAAGCTCTGCAGCAAGCAACTTGCAAGACTCAAAAGCTATGGGATGAAAGAGAGAAGTGGAGGAAGAGAACTGCGAGATTACTCCTGCAATTGCATAGTCGCTTGCATCTGTTTTGACAATAGTGCAAGCTTGCTTGTTGAAGTGAGTGAGTATTGGAGCAGTGGTGAACGCTTTCTTCAGAGCTTTGAACTCCAAAGCAGCTTGTTTGGTAAAAACAAAAGGAGTGTCTTTTTGAAGAAGGTTAGTAAGATTCATGGTTTTCTTTGCGTAACGCTCAATGAACCTCCTATAAAAATTACTGAAACCAAGGAAAAATTGAAGGGATTTAATGGAATAAGGTGGGGGCCAGTTCAATATGCGTTTGCTTTTGGATGGGTCCATCAATAGTCCTTGCTGCAAGACTACGACACCTAGAAACCAAAGAGAAAAGGAATGGAATTCACACTTAGAGGCTTTTGCAAACAGGTCATTCTTGCAAAGTTGCTGCAGCACCTCTTGCACATGTGCGATGTGATCTTCGAGGTTCCTCAAGTAGACTAGTATATCATTGAGATATACCACGAGGTATTTACCTACGAGATTGGAGAAAATGTCATTGACAAAATGTTGAAAAGTGGAAGGAGCTTTACAGAGGCCAAAATGCATGACGGTATACTCATAACTGCCAAACCGGGTTCTCATCGCGGTCAAATACTCATGACCTTTCATAATGCAAATAAGGTTATAGGCACCTCAAAGGTCTAACTTTGAGAAATAAGCTGCTCCATGGAAGAAGGTGAGGAGATGTGACATAGGCGGTACTGGATAGGCATTCTTCCGGGTTACCTGGTTCAGTTTCCTGTAGTCAACAAAAAGGCAAAGTCCGCCGTCCTTTTTTGGAACAAATAGGACAGGTGAACCGGTATTTGAATTGCTTGGTTGAAGAAATCCTTTTGCTACATTTTCCGCAATGTAGTCTTGAAGCGCAATTGATTCTTGCTTCAAGAGAGAGTAAACTGGTCCTGGTGCCGGAGGTGGGCCAGTAATTTTGATCTTGTGATTGTAAGGACGGGATGGAGGCAGTTTATCTTCTCTTGCAGCTGAGAAGACGTCAGAAAAGTCATGATAAACTGAAGGTAAAGACTCTCGAATGATTTCTAAATCTTCAATTTTGTCATCTTTGAGCACTGGGTTTGAGGTTCTTGCATGGTGCAAGAGGATTAGGGAGCTCAAAAAACACCATTTGGTTGGTGTCTGTTTCTCTTCAAAGGAACAGGAAAGAGGTAAGCTGGATAGGTAAGCAATAACTCCTAAATCTGAAGAGGGAATTTGGGAATGGAGGTCAGGATATTGCAAATCTCTTGGTGGAAAAGTGTCATCCAACTCAAAGACAGTGTTAGGTAGGCTGTTTAATTCCTGTTTGACGGAAAGATTGGCGTTCTGGGGGTGCAAGGTTTGAAGGTTAATTACTCCTTCTTGCCAATTCACATCCGGATTCCAGTAAACTAGGAAATCATGGCCTAGAATGGTATCATCCATTCCGGGTATAGCCAAGAAAAATAAATCCCATTCAAAGCTGGGGAAATTGGAGAATGCAAAGGTCCATTTTGCCTTTTGGGAGACCCAATAAGACGGTTCAGTTGCACTACTTACTAAATAGATAGGAAATTTATCTATCTTGGAACGCGTAAGATTTTTGGAAGTGGTGAAAGATTCACTGATGAAGGAAACATTAGCGCCAGATTCAAGTAAGACTTGATAAGGCGTGTTGTCAGAATGGAATAGGATAAATCTCAAACTAGGAGCACCTAGTGACTCGCAAGTGCAAAGATTTACTTGCAGTGATTTAGATAATGTGTAGTTTTCCTTGTGAGTATCAGAAAAACTACAAGCTAATTTTTTGACTGCTTAGCCGCTTCACGCGCTAACCACTTTGAACAACTGTTGACATCATGTTTTCCTCCACAATACATACACAGCCCATTCTTCTCCCTTTGTAGCCGTTCCTTGTTCTGTAGCATCCCGGTTTCTTTGTCCAAGAACTTCAGAGTTTTGGTGACGGTTTTCCCTTTTGAGTTGGAGTTTGAAGTTGGGGTTGGTTTGGATGGTTTTAGGTTCCTTGTGTTTTGCTTCGAGGAGTTGTCCACCCTCGGAGCCGAGGTGGACGGTCCATGGTTGTTTTGCCAAGAACAATTCTTGTTGTGATAGCCATTATCAAGCTCAATCACTCAATTGATTAGCTGCTGAAGTGAGGTTGTCTTATGACCCCCAACTGCAAACTGTTTGATTAAGCGTGCCGGTAGACCCTTTTGGAAATGGAATAGAAGAGCAGCCTTGTTCCACTGGATGCAAGACTGCAAGGTTGGAAAATGAGAAATATAAACAGAAGCTGTAATATTTTCCTTCATAACTAAACTATTAAGTTTGTATTTGGCGTTTTGAACTTCATTGGGGTCGCCAAACAGGGTGAAAAGTTGTTTCTCAAACCTGTCCCAGTTGTTGAGAATACACGTGGGACTGTCTTTGGACAAAATTTCAACGTACGGTTCAAACCACTGCAAGGCTCTACCTCCTAAGAAGGACAAAGCATACATAACTTTATGCCTATTGGAAGGGAAATTGTTGGAGTTGTTTAAAAAGATGATTTTACAAGACTGTAGGTAGGATCTAAGCTTATGAGGGTGTTCTCCCGTAAAGTGATTGGGTTGTTTCATGCCCAGAGTGCGAAAGCTAGGAGTACTTGGACTAGATTGCTGGGCACCATGAGTAAGGGCCTGGATCAATGTCAAAAGCAGGGTTGGAGCATTGGGCTCGGGAGCAGTAGTGCGAACCCCTGGTCTACCACAAGTCAAGGTTTCATTGGAAGAATGGTCAGAATCTGCAAATTCCGCAAGAGGGTCAGTTGGAACATCCCGTGGAGGAGTCCGAGGATCGTCAAGGGGTTCAACAGATGGCAATTTAGAAGGAGGAACGGGATCTAAGGGTTGTTGGGCCCAAGGAGCGCTGGTTCTCCCTACCCAATGGATCTCATCATTGTAAGGGGCTAGGGAAGCGTTCCCGGTTGAGCAAGTACGTGACATCAAAAAAAAGTCTACTATAGGTTGGCAAGCTACAATAGATGAGTTGAATTAGTTAATTTACTGTCAAACAACCACCCCACGTACTATAGGGCAATTCTAAGATGATTGTGAGCGCAAAGGAATGCTGAGTGCGAGGGCAAGTGCGAGTAGCAAGACTCAGTTGCAAAGTGCAAACTTGGTTATGCCACTCAACAAACGGCAAGAGGAATTGAATGTGTTCCAAGGAAGGAAACTCAACCTGAGTCCGATGTGATAACTAGGTTGTAGCAAAATGCAAGAACGTATGAAATTAAATAACTGAGGAGACAATCATCAGGCAAGGGGATAGCCCTTATAAGGTAATCCAAAGTGACTAGATACAACCTGGTGATGAGCTAACTACAGTTGAAGGCGGTGAGGCAATGAATGACAGGAACGGAATAGGAAATGAAGCAGTAGTACAACCATATCCAAGGTCATGGCCTAAGTGCAAGACAATAGAATCTGAGCGTACAATTGTATGATGAATTGGGACAGGAGCAAATGACGTTGAAGGTAATGCAAATGAGAAGTAATAGTTTATGCAGGGTAGGGACTGTTTCAATTGCAAACTCTACAGTAATGATGGCTTAGTTAGACATAGATGCAAACTAACAAACAGTGCGTGACCAAAGATGGAAGTCCCAGGCTGTTGATTGTCCAGGGAACGATATTGGATCTCATAATGGATGGCCAACCGGTATGGAGTTAACCACAAAGTTGGCAAGTATATACTGAGTTGGTTGCCAAGATTGGAAGGTCAACGCAAGCCAGAGGAAGTAGCGGATTGCACCATTGATGTTGTGCTTTATTTGTGTCACGCTTATAGACTGAGGTAGATGGTACTGAGGAGAGGACATGTCAAAGTGATGAAGACAATAATTCCTAAGTGCAAGGCGTGACAGTAATTCACTTTCTGAAATCAAAAATTAGTAGGCAAAAACTCTGATCTAATTAAAGGAATCAACACTCACCAAAGATGAGCTTCTTTTTGACTCATCCATTTCTTCTTCTTCATCCTTTGAAAAGGAATCTGTTTCCAACAGAAGAGACCCTAATAAACTTTCAGTCTCTTCCACTGAACTATTAAATTCAGATGAAGAGCCATCCTTGCACTACAGCAATCAATTTCCCATCAGTTGATTAAACCAAAAAATGAACATTTAAACCCAAAAAATGAACATTTCACACATGAAAAGACTTACAATATTTCATCTTTTCTTATTTGCTGCCCTTCAAATTATGTTTTCCCACTTAAGCTGCTTCTCAACATGTTTCAATTGAGAAACATCTCTCCGGTTATCTGTCAATTTTGGCCAGCCTTTGCTTGATTGCAAGACTTTAGGTTCAAGTCTTGGCTTTGATCAATATTTTGCGGTCTTCTGAATCAAGTACTTCAACAGCCTGCAATGATATTTTTCAGGATATCCCAAGATTATTGCATTGAGCTTCTTATGTATTTGAGAATGGTTGAGTATTTCATCAACATCAACCTTTCAAAATTCAAAAGGATCAAATATTAGTAAATTAGGAATCATAATTCAAAAATAATTTATCAAAAAGCATCAATCACAAAGTGATTTGAACAATCCAACAATCCAAATTAAACAAACTTACAGAACTAGAAATGCAAGGGTAATAATCCAAACTCCACCGGGGATGAAAATCCTCAGGAAAAAAAGATCCTCTTGATGCTAGTAGTTCACCTATCTGGTGGGAACAGGGAAAACCAATAGTCTTGGAGTATTACTTGGTGCATACTTCCCCATCATGGTTCAGCTTCAATCTCTCAAATTGTTTCACAAAAAGTTTAATTTCCTCTAGAGACAACTTGTAACCCAAAAGTAACAATAGATAATATTTCTGTTTCAAACCAAAAGGAATTTTAATTTTATTAACAATCACTCCATCTCTAATGTAGAATATTTACAACTTGGATCTTTTTCTATTCTCAAAGCTCCACTTATGGCAAGATGACTTAGAGACCAACAAGAAAGATAGTCAACAAGCAGAAGGAACAGTAGAAACTGATACATGGTGGAGTTGAGATATGGAGGTTTTAGAAGTGTAATTATGTTAATAGAGTCTGTAAAATCAATCCATTGCATTAGTTATCATCATGGGAGATTAGTGACTTGTGAAACCTATAGTTTTTGCATCAAATCAAAACTGGGATAATTGATCCTTAGTGTTTTGATGAAAAGTCCTATCCCAACTGGTGAGTGTGGATGTGGGTATTGAGGGAGAGGAGAACAGAATTGTTGAGTTTGATATTGAGTGGTAGTTGATTCAGTTTTGATTGAGTGGTAAGTCTTGAGTGCAGGTGGTTGGAAGTCTCAAGTGGTGATTGTTTTGTCTAGTGGTAAGTCTTGAGTGATAGTGGTTGGAAGTCTCAAATGGTAATGGTTCAGGTTCATTGCTTGTTTTTGGAGGTAGGTAGAGGTGATGCATATTGATGCATAGGTAGGTAAAGCTAATGCATATGCACTTGGATGATAAAAACCTGCCACGCAATAGCGGGAATATAGTAATTGTGTAAATAAATAATTATAATAAAAAAAAGAAATAGAAAGAAGAAAAGAAAGAAAAAGAAAGCAGAATTCAAAATAAAAAATTTGGCTGAATTCAAAACCCCTCCATGATTTTGTGCCAACAAATTGCATTCAAATACTGAGTTGTCATTCCTCAAATAAGGAGTTATTCAGTAGACTTAAGGGTGTAGAGGACAATGGTTTGGTTAGGGTGTTGGCCAGTATTGCAGAGCTAGGAATCAGATTGATGGAGATTTCTCCACCTCTAAACAGGTCCCAAATCCATTTGAGTTTAATATTGATGTGTTTTGTTTTCACATTGGAGCCAAAGTTCTTTATTTTTTCAAACAGGCCCTTGTTATCAATAAAGAGCTTGGGAGAGTGGTGGTTGATGGACCAGAGTTTTTTGATGACAAAATTGAGCCAAGTAATCTGTTGAACCCCTTCCAAAAGTGCCCCCAGCTTGGCCTTGGTTGAGGAAAGTGTGATATTTGTTTGCTTCTTGCTGCTCCAAAATATGGGACATCCCATCCAGTAGGCCATCACTCCCCTTTATGAGATTCAAGTGAACAGATTGTTGGCCCAGGTGGCTTCATTGTACACTTGGAGGAGTTTTTCTGTGTTGCCTTGTTTTGTTTTGAGAATTAATGCCTTGTTCATTGTGCCCTTCAGGTATTTCCATACGTGCACTACTTGATTCCAGTGATTGATTCCCATCTTGCTGTTAAATTGAGAGAGAATCAATACCTCTGGGGCTAGGTTGGGCCTTGTGCAACAGGAAAAGAAGTTGAGCATGCCAGTGTGGGCACAATAGTTGATGCTTAGCTCCTCAAACGCAGATCTTTCAGAATTGGTGGGGGGTCCCAGTTGTATGTTTGGCATCATGGGAGTTTTCATCTCCCTAGCCTCTTCTAAGTCCAGTACCTTCAGACCCTTCTCTATCAGTTTCTTTTGAATAAGTCTTGCACTATCCAATATTAGCGTCATATCTAAACCTAGGAAGGTATCTGGGGCATGATCAGTCAAGTTTGGGAAGCATTCCAGGAACTTAGACTCAAACTTCTCTGTTTCTCCCACCACTATCAAGTCATCTACATGGAAGAACAGTGCAGAGGACTTGTCCAGTTGCATGAAAAGGCACGGGTCAGAATTGGATTGGATATAGTTGATCAATTTCAATTAGGATGTGAGGGTGTGATACCAATTCTTGGGGGCTTGTCTCAGGCCATAGAGCAATTTTTTTAGCTGTAAGAATTTTCTTTTCCTCTTGCATTCCTCTGGTTTGAGGATGAATATCTCTTCCTCCAGGGGCACAAAGAGAAACACGCTCTTAAAGTCAAATTGTTTTATTCCTAAGCCCTTATCCAGTCCAAGAATTATCAGAAGCATCAGGGATGCAAACTTTCCCATGGGAGAAAACATCTCAAACACATCTATTCCATCTAATTGCCTATTGCCCAGTATACAGAGTCTTGCCTTCTTCTTGGTTGCAGCTGACTTGGTAGCGGGCTTGTCCTTGATGACCATCATGGTTCAAAGGTATCTTTCTGGGGATCCATTAAAGTCCTCCCACACTCTGTGTTCTTCAATACTGTCAAATTCCTCCTTGCACGCTTTGGTGGGTTCTTTGTCTATGTGAGTGATGTGAGATACCTCCATCTCTGAGAGATGTGTGTATTTCACCGGCTTGACAGTCAGATTCCTAGGTCTCAAGGCGTAGTTGTGTTTGATTACGTCTGGATGGAAGTCCATCAACAGACTTTGAGGACCCTTGGATTGGGGAGAGGGTTTGAATTCCTTGAAAATTCTGTCAGACATATTTGTCACTTCTGCACCTCACACATGGTCTTCCTCCCCATGGACTTGGTTGTTGATTGCTAGATCATTGGTTTGGTTATCCTCTACATGAGGATCATCAGTGTCTTCTTCCAGTATCAAAAATTCTCCTTCTGTTTCTTTGGATGATATACTAGCTGTCTCAAACTCAAGGAATCTCACACTTTTTGTGTCTACCACCTTACCGTTACTGCAAAGTATCTTATAGGAATTCAATTCCTCATTGTAGCCCACTATTCTGCCAATCCTTCCTGGTGTTTCAAATTTAGAGAATGGAGAATAAGGGCCAAAATTGAAACTGGCAGGATTGCCTATTGGATGGAGCATATTGAGTGGCAGAATTTTTTGTTTGAACAGTTTGTAGGGTGAATCCTTAGATCTGTGGCTGGGGATTTGATTGATTAAGAGCATACATGTTTGAACCAAGTAGTTCCAGTATTTCTTAGAAATTTTTGAATCATGGATGAATGTTCTAAGACTGTGTAGTATTTTTCTGTTGAATCTCTCACTTAGACCTTTTTGTTTGGGTGTATATGGATATGCAAAAGTCTGTTTTATTCCCTTCAATCTGCAATAATTGGTGAGAATTAGATTCTTGAACTCTGTACCCCTGTCTGAGTGGATGATCATTGGGTAGTAGTCAAGACGCCTGGCTTCAATTTCAATGGCAGTGATTAGCACCTCACTCACTTCTGATTTACTTCTGATGGGGAACGCAGCCAAAAATTGAGAGAAGCTATTCACTACCATCAGGAAGTAGCAATCTCCAGACACACTTAAGGGATCTATGGGGCCCACAAGGTCAAGATTTAGTCCTAGGAATGGTCTTTCAGCCCTGCCATGCTTTCCCCCAAAGGTGCTTCTTGTCATTTTTCCTACCGCACATTCCTCACATACTCTTGTCTTTGATACTTTGAGTCCTAGTTTGGATCTCAGGCAGTGGTAGCTTGCATGTCCCAGAGACTTGTGAGTCAGTTCATTGTGAGTCAAGAAGGAACATTCTGACAGTTTTTTAGTCTTCTTTTCATCTTGACAAGGAATCAGATCAACCGTGAGGATGTTTTTTAGATAACAACCCTTGATGGTAAGCTTATGATCAGCATTATGTAAGTAGAAACAGCCTTGAAGAAAATCTAATCTCTATCCATCAATGATCAATTTCCTAATCAACAGCAGATTACAGGACAAATGGGGTACCAGAAAGACATATTTCAACCGCAGCCTGTTTCCTTCAAAAGTAATCTCCACCAATCCCTCTCCTATGTACTCTAGCTGGTCCTTGATGCAGCTTGTTTTTATTGTTCCTACTTTGCTTTAGTCTAGAGAATCAAAAATTGATGAGTCAGACATCATATGAGTGGATGATCCCATGTCTAGGATAAATCTCTTTGTCTCAAAGAGTTGATGATCAATACAGGAATGTAGAGAGCTGACACTGGAGTCATTGCAATTCTTCTTTTTGGGGAACATTGACCAAAGGTGAGGATCCAGCTTCCAACATTGGCTTTCAGGGTGCTTGGCTAGAGGGTTGTGCTTTCCTTTCTTGCATAGATTTTTTTTTCCGTATAGAAGGATACAGTATTCTTGGGGTCCTGCAAGTTGATACCCTTGTGGTTGCTTCTCTTGTTATGGAACTGCCTGAGATGACCAAGTAAGCGCTCTGACATAAGTTCTTTATCAGAGTGAGTGATCTGTTGCAATATTTTTTCTAGGGAAGAGGGGAACTTGTCCAGGATCAGGTAAGTGGTGATATCCATGGGTAGTATGATCAACCTTGTGAAGTTTAAATATGGAGGTCTTCACGGAGGTGATGAATTCTAGCACGTTTGAGGAGTTGAAGGGTATCTGCAGAAATTCCTTAAAGACCCAAGCTTGGTTGGACGCTTGATTGGATGCAAAGTAGTTGTTGAGGTCCTTCCAGATCATATGTCTGTCTCTTTTGTTTTCAGGAGTAATAAAATTAATGTGAATGGAAGTATCAAGTTTGGAAACAAAGATTGTGCGGATTCAAATGTTCTTGGAGTGACTCATTCCAATTGGTCTTCCTTCTGGGTCTCTCTTAGTATTCAAAAATTTATTGAGTAATCCTTCTTGTAGATTGATCATGTTATGGACACAGCTTCTCCAAACCAAGTAGTTGTCCATGGTCAAAAGTGGAATCGCTTCAATTGCTGTTTTCAGTATGGTTGTGGTAATTGACTCAGCCATCCTTTTGCTTCAAATTTTCAGGGCAATTTGACTGTTAATTGTGATAAGATTTCTGTTTCAAACCAAAAGGACTGTTTATTTTTATTAACAATCACTCCATCTCTACTGTAGAATATTTACAACTTGGATCTTTTTCTATTCTCAAAGCTCCACTTACAGCAAGATGACTTAGAGACCAACAAGAAAGATAGTCAACAAGCAGAAGGAACAGTAGCAACTGATACATGGTGGAGTTGAGATATGGAGGTTTTAGAAGTGTAATTATGTTAATAGAGTCTGTAAAATCAATCCCTTCCATTATTTATCATCATGGGAGATTAGTGACTTGTGAAACCTATAGTGTTTGCACCAAATCAAAACTGGGATCATTGATCCTTAGTGTTTTGATGAAAAGTCCTATCCCAACTGGTGAGTGTGGATGTGGGTATTGAGGGAGAGGAGAACAGAATTGTTGAGTTTGATATTGAGTGGTAGTTGATTCAGTTTTGATTGAGTGGTAAGTCTTGAGTGCAGGTGGTTGGAAGTCTCAAGTGGTGATTGTTTTGTCTAGTGGTAAGTCTTGAGTGATAGTGGTTGGAAGTCTCAAATGGTAATGGTTCAGGCTCATTGCTTGTTTTTGGAGGTAGGTAGAGGTGATGCATAGGTAGGTAGAGGTGATGCATAGGTAGGTAGAGGTGATGCATAGGTAGGTAGAGGTGATGCATAGGTAGGTAGAGGTGATGCATAGGTAGGTAGAGGTGATGCATAGGTAGGTAGAGGTGATGCATAGGTAGGTAGAGGTGATGCATAGGTAGGTAGAGGTGATGCATAGGTAGGTAGAGGTGATGCATAGGTAGGTAGAGGTGATGCATAGGTAGGTAGAGGTGATGCATATTGATGCATAGGTAGGTAGGGCTGATGCATATGCACTTGGATGATAAAAACCCGCCCCGCAATGGGGGGAATATAGTAATTGTGTAAATAAATAATGATAATAAAAACAAGAAATAGAAAGAAGAAAAGAAAGAAAAAGAAAGAAGAATTCAACATAAAAAATTTGGCTGAATTCAACAACAATTCAGTGGGAAGAACTATTTCTATCTCTGTTTGAGAGTTTCAAAGGGCAGCCTGAACCAATTTAATTTGATTGGAAACTGTTCCCTCTATTTGCCTCCAAATATCCAACATTTTTCCCAAAGAATTTGCAAGGAATTTTTTGAGATTAGCATGGGCTCCTTCAGCCCAAGATGTGGTTTTATTTCCAAAGTCAGAGTTTGTGCAGGTCCAAGCAATCACAAACATCTCTTTGATACCAAAGATGTTATGATCCATATACTCAAGCACACTCTCATGGTCTACCAAGAAACACTTTATAAAATTCATAATGTAAGCAACCCAAAACTAGGAAGAGTAGTAGTAAAGGAAGTGATTTGGCACTTAATCTAAGTTCTGCATCCTTGAACTCTTCCTCCTCCTTTGTTTTTGAGGTCACATAATTAACCCACAGAGACCAAAAGCTTTGCCACCCTTCAACATCATTATTGAAGAAAAATTTACAGTTTTCTTTTATGTTTTTAGACAAGTCCCACTGACAACACTTTCTTGTTGAATCAGGGAAACTATGTTCTATAGGAAAAATAAGAGCTTTTTCACAGTCCATCACAAAGAATTTGCAAATTCTCTCAGGATCATAAGCCAGCTCCTTCAGTGTGAACTCAAAATGTCTGTTGTTATAAAAGAAAGAGCTTTTGTGAAATTTATATGGTTTTCTGCAATTCCTACAACATGCAGTAGGGGGATGTTGTAATTAGTTGCTTTATAAGTGAAATCCAGCATATCAATATGATGGAATTGTTTGCAAAGCTTTCATGACTTAGGGTGGGCCAAAAATACAGCCTCCAAGTGACCCTCTCAATTGAATTTTGCTCAATGAAAACAGCCTGAATTACCAATTTTTTCAAAGAGGACCTCCTTAACAATTTTTTGCTTTGGTTCTGAAAGTGACAACTTACACTTAGTGTTATAGATTGTTTGGTCATCAACATATTTGCCACCATCAATTTTGCTCAATTTTCTTTTAATTTGAATAGTATTGAGCCCATAATTCATGCTTTCTTTCCAATTCACTGAGGCCACCGCAGAGATTCTCCTGAGGTGAGGATAAACTGAGGGGTGTGAAGATGGTTGATGGTTATGTTGATCATGTCTGTAGGAAATTTGCCACAAGAGGTCTGCCTTTGCGCCACTTTCATGGATTCAAAACTTGCACTCAACCTTCCTTGTGTGAGTTTGCCTTGACCATTTGGTGAGCAATTTCCCAGAGTACAAACCATGCCTATCACAGGCTAAATCCACATATATATCATGCTTTGAGTTGAAAAATTTTAAAGCGCAACCATGCTTCATTTCCCATGTTTGACAATAGTTTTTTGCCTCTTCACCAGTAGTAGAAGCTCTCACTGGAGGTGGGTCAAGTGGATCTGGCATGAATTAAATGGTTATGTTAAAGTTTCATGGTTATATTGATGGAATACACTCCATCAGTTTCAATCAAATTAAATAAGGCAAATACCAGAGTAACATAAAATGTTACTCACCACCAGAGATCATGCCCCTTTGTGAATTTTTTTTCCTCAATTGTAACCCTAGATGAGGATGCAATTTGTCAGCTCTCTGATACCAGGAACCTTGCAGTCCTTTAGATACAGAGAGTAATAAAGTACTGGAATAATAATATTCCAAAAATGAACAATTCAAAATCTCAAATAATGTATATGTTGAGATCTAGTAAAAGGTTTAATTGGTTTGGTTAATAAAGGGTTTTCAATATTTTATAAAAAGAGGGGTCACCTTATTATAGTACTGGGGATCTTTACAGAAAAACAGACTATCTTCAAGGGGCCTCCTTGGGCAGTGTAAAAACCTTGGAATAATGATGGGTGCCTTCTAAGGACTTATCCACTGGTATGGCTGGGAAAAAAAAGCACACAGACCAATGCAGGAAGGGAAAAAATCACTCAGAGTAATAATCCACAGAAAGACTGGAAAGATTCAGGTAAAGGGTTTCAGAGCAGAAGTGGTTGATTGCTTGATTAAAATTCAAAGAATCAGGGTGATGGTTTTTAGAAATAATAATAATACTTCAGACTAATTCATAAATCAGTTGCTTATCTCTTATAAGCACTTGATCAAAAATGAAATGGTTGCTGATTGATAATAAATAAATTCCTAGTAAACTGATGGGGAATAATAGACCAAACAAGGTCTGTATAAATACCTTTTTTTGGGGTGGTAATGAGCTTCTCAGGGAACTTAGAGAGGTTCCAGCTCATGGGCTGAGGGCAGAAAGCCAGCCAGGGCAAGATTTTTACATTGACTTGGTGCTGTCAATCAGCTGATCTCATATTTGCAGGATTTCTGTACTATTTTAGGTGCAGGATCTGTTATTGTATTAATCTTTTATTTTGCTGATACTGCGTATATCCCTAATTTGTATCATCAACATTGGACTAAAGTGGTCAGACGTGGATTTTTATTGATTTTCCATTACTATCTGATCATGATGAGAATTTTTAATAATTTTTACTACAAATCCTTGATGTGTTTTGTGGTCTTCAAAGATTAGGATCAGTCCTTGTTGTGGTGATTCTTAATATTTGATTTTTAATTTAAAATAAATTTAAATTTATGATTTAATAATTTTATTCAGGTTTTAAGGTTTTTATATCATTTTTGATGCATATTTCAAAAAATTACATATAAACCTTAAACCTTACTAGGTTGTAGGTACTAGTGGAGGTACCTCCAGTCAGGTAGGCCACAACGGATCCTGACACGGGGATCAGTTCATTCAACCGTGTGTGGGGTAGGATCTTCTGAATGCATGGAAAGATCAACGGCGCGTGGGAATCTGGTGCATACAGGGTAAAGCAGATGCACCGGGTGTAGGTATGTGGGGCTGTGCACGGGAATTGTGACACAACACAATTTTGTGTGTCAATCCTAAAATATACACAACACCTCAGTTAGGAATGAAATTTAGGTGTAAAACCCATACATCACAATGTATGTGAAATATTTAAATTTTCAAAAAAGTGACATAGTGGTGCTTTGGCATTTTGGCCATTTCTTGTTTAATTATTTAAAATATAAAGCAGTAATATTTCAAGTGTGGGGTCACTGAGTGACCCTACCTGATTTTGGGCAGGGAATCAATTTTTGAAATAATATTTATGGATTTCCTAATTCTTTTTTTTTTGATTAGTCATTTTGTTATTTTTACTTATTTTGTCTACTTCAAAAGGTTGCTCTGTAATTAGTAGCAAGCTGACACAATTGAAACTTCCAATGTTTCATTAACTGAATCATTCTTTTTGACAGATTTGTTAATGGCCCTATCAATGTAGTCCTTCAATTTAGCAATGTAATTAACAGGAGGGCTTGCTACTGTTCCCATAGCGAAAAAAATGCAATGGTACTTCAGTATTCAATCCAACTTTCAAATGAACAACTAAAAAGTTTGCTCCTTTTTGAGTTGAGAAAGATCAAGTTTTGTGGGATTTTTGTTTGCAGTTTCACTTTAGTTTCAATGATTTGGTTCACAGTTTTACTTTATTTCACTTTAGATTCAATTTAGTTTGACTTTGGGATTGCTAGGTGTGGTACAGCAGTTCCACACAGTATGTGTTTATCCCAAATTTGGGTGGATGCAACCCAAATGTGGTCCATGGGGTCCCAAAAATTCTGGCACATGTATAACCCCAAACATGCATCAAAATTGCCCTTTATGGGAGTACACCAACCAAAACTGCTCTTTACGGGGGGTATACAACCCCCTGGGTTTCCACGTGTTTGAAAGAACGCTTTGGACACGTTTAGACGTGTGTATGGGCCCCCAAGCATCCATTGGGCTGTGTAGAGCCATACACAACTCCCACAAAACTGGTAGTTGTAAATTTATCATCACCCTTTTTTTTTGAAATCAAACCACAAAAGGCTATGAATAGAATTGGATTCCAACCTCAATTGGAGAATGGTAAAAACATAATGGCTAGGAGGTATATTTTCAAAAAAAATTAGGAGATTTTTCTCCTTAAAACTTTGAGAGGTTCACAGGGAAACTTTTACTGAATAAACTCCTTCTATGAATCATTGGGAGTATGAAAATGAATACAGAAGTTCTGATTTTGTCTCCTTCTTGAAATGTACCATTTTTTAATTAAAAAACTCCCCAATAAGGACACTGATTTTAGTTCCTGGACATTTGTAGGATTTATTTCAATCTTTGATCCAAAAAGTATAGAATATAAAGCCTATACTAATATTTTTGGAAATGAACATTTTGATTTGATTGGGTGAATTTTTCATTTGGATATTTTAGGTTATATTTGGATTTCACTAATTTATCTGGTGTTAAGTTAATTGTTTTTGAGTTCTGGGATTTTACTTTCCAGACTTGTAGAACATGAGTACCATCAAAAAATGAAATGCAAGATATTTTGAATTTAAGTACCTGTGTAATTTTTTCAATTCAATCAAGTTTTAAAAAAATAATAAAAAAAATTAATAGTTAAGGAAATACTTTACTTTTTCTCAAATTTAAGGCAATATTTCTCTTTCTCCTATTTTCTAAGATCATAATTTTCCTTTCTTCTTGAATCAAAAGCTCCAATTCAAGCTTTAATTCATAAATTGATTTTTAATGGTCTCAGATTTTTCATTCAAATTCAATTTTCTTGCTTTGAATCTGGGATCTAACTGGTTTCTAAAGCAGATTGATGTTTTGATGAAAATTTTTATACAACAATTTTTGATATATTCAAGGATTTTATTTGATTTTCTTTTTTATTTGATACCTTTAAGGTGAATAATTCTTGAGGTCTTTCTCCTATTTCAATGGATTTTTGGGTTTAATTCAAAGGAATTTTAGGTGGTATTTTTTCTCTTTACTGAGGAAGAATATTTCTGAAAATAATTAATATTAATGGAAGTTTATAAAGGAGTTTCAATTGGATTAAGCTTCATATTTTTTAAAAAAATGGGTGGCTTTTTATCACAAATAGGCAATTACACAAATAAGTTATTAATAAAGAAGAAAAAAATGGGAAAGCAAGTCAATATTGACCCTAGTGGATTTTTATTGGACAGGATATATATGAGTAGTTGAAGTGGGTTTTGTGATTAAAAATAATCTTTTTCAAGGGGGATAAACTATCAGCTTGCTACTATTCACAGAGAAACCTGTCAAAGTAACAAAAATAAAAGAATAAATAAAAATATTAATAAAAAACAAAGAAGGAGCAGGAAATTCATAAATATTATTCCAGAAATGGATTTCCTACACAAGATTAGGTAGGGTCATCAACTGACTCCACCCTTGAATTATAACTCCTTCATATTTTAAATAATTCAATAAAAGAATTGACCAACATGTCATGGCACCACTACCACACTTTTTGGCCAATTTAATATTTCACGAAAATTCTCACATTGTGGTGTCATTATATACCCTTGGATTGGGAAACGTTTTGTGGCTTGCGCGCTCAGCAATAGGTAGGATGGGCTCAGCCCAACGGGTGCCGCGGGCCGCAATCTGCTTGGATGTTTTGGACCTAGGAATGGATTTTTCCCAACCAAGTTTGGGGAGGTAATAGCGGGGCAATTGCATAGGTTATAAAAGTGGAGCAGATGTGCCCAAGCGCTGGCCAACCTACTGGTACTGGGAAAATGAAGATTGCATGTTGGGTGGATACAGACAACAAGCGGTGTGGTGACCAATCCGGGACACCACGAAAAAAAATATTTTTTTTCAGTTTTACCCCTATGGGTACCTTTATTTCCCCCCATCTCTCAACTTCTCCCTGTCCTAGCGGTCTAGGACAGGCCTCTTGACTGTCTCTCTGTTTTGATCCTCTCTTCCTATGTTCAACTCCCACTTGTTGCGCTCGCGGCCCTGACTTTTGGCAACGCAAGCAATCGTCGAACCACTTTTGACGATCCCTTCTCCTCCTCATCCACCACCCTTTTCTCATCCCAACCCGCTCGTCTCGAATCCATCAATCCTCATCCCTCACAACCCCCTCATTTGATCCTTCCCAATCCACTCATCCAACCGATGCCGTCGCTTGTCGCGACGGTCCTCAAACATTGAATTGGTTTCCCCCGGCTCCTTGCAACCTGGTTGGAGCTCATCCAACAGACTGCAAGCTGTCGCTTGCGGCCGTTGAAGTCTTCACAAGCCCTGATCCCTTGCCTTCCAACTTGAATCCTCCATTCCATCACCACCGGTACCGTGAGGGATATTCAGATCCTCATCCAAGCCAAAACTGAGGTGACCCAATTCATCTCTTCAAGCCTTCAACGTCTTCTTCTCAGCTCCTCTCTCTCAAACTCTCTCAACTCCTACCAACGCATGCTCCTCCATTGTCTTGGTGACTCGTTTGGAATCAAGCGCCCCATTGAATCAGGTCAATTGATCATTGAACAAACTCAATCCTCAGCCTGCCCCCCCGTTGCTAGAGATCAATCCACCCATGAACAACAGTGATCCCTTCCGATCAGCACCCACAACGTGCCCATCAGACTCACCCCAACAACCGTCCTCTACACCATCTCACCGGCTTGCTCATCACCCAATCATCATCCCCTCCCTCTACCCGTACCTAGCCAACGTATGCGGGCTCCCTCACTCTCTTACCAACCGGTTGGATTGGATCCTCCTACTCACAACCTCCAGCTGGCTGGTCTCCCGCCCGGCTTGTCTGTTGCCCGCGCGGGTCTCAGCTGTCTCCCGGGCCAATCAGCCTGTCCGCGGGCCCCTCAATAGCTACTCTCTTGCACGTGCCCACCATTGACAAGGGCCAGGGTCTTGATTGAACTCTTCTTTTTTTTTCTGAGTGTTTGTTTGTTTCTTTTTTTTCTTTTGTTTTCTCATGTCAATCATCCTCAAAAAAAAAAAGAGAAAAAAAAAAATCTTTTTTTCTGCTCTATTTGTAAATCTCTCTTGTACATAGTATACAGGGCCTCATGTCTATAAAAGGAGGGGCTCTCCCCTGCCTTTTGGCCCAGCATCAGAGGATTCTATCATCATCATCCTAGCATCCAATGAGACCATCATCATAATCAAACTTATCCGTGGGCATCCTTCCCCACTTATCTGAGCAATTTATCCGGGTATATCTATGATTGCCCCTTGATCCTTTGAGCCTCCATACTTAAACTCTGTCCCTTGTGACCTTGATCCTTATCACCAACCAATAGCCTTGCTGGTTGAAGAAGAATTCCTGTCTTTCTGAATTCTTGAGTGTGTTATACCACTCTGATCCCTTTTTTCGACCATACTGGTCTTGATCTCTCCTTGATCATCTTTCTGGAGCCAATCACGTCTGATTGAAGAGGTTTGATTAAGCTTAAAACCTGGAGTGTTATACCTCCCTTCTTCTTTAAGGTTGAATTTTGCCATGCTATTCTTGAGTCCCTTGAGAAGTGTTGGGATATTCTTGCTCAAATTCGTTATTGATTTGCTTCTAGAGATTCATAAACAAATTGCTTTTGTTTTTTTCAGCCTCCCACAGTTATCTGGTACCCTTCAAGAGCTTGATTGCGGAGAGTTGGGCAGGTTCATTGAGAACCTGGAGGTTGGTTGGGATTGAGTTGATCTTTCCTAATCAGCTGCTGACGACCAGAGTTATTAGCTTGTGGGCGTTGTTACTTACAACTGCCTTGTCCTATTGAACTCTGAGCAAACCTTGACTTATTTTTTCAAGTCTTTACCTGCACCATCTTGCCTCAGATAGTGTTGTTTCCATTGCTACCGACAACTCTTATCCTCTTCCCTTACTTTGATTTCTCATCCATAAGGTTCTGGACCTTGATTCCGGTTACATTTAAATATTATTGTAACTCCTAGGAGGGCAGCCTAAACAGCACCTTTCCCCTCCACAGAACTGCCATGGCTTAGCACCGTTTGGAGTCTTACAGCGGAGCAGACGCACGCAAGTGCAGACCAAGCCGTAGGAACAGGGGAATCACACAGCCCTCCAGGTGGATAAGGAAAAAATGTGGGGGCTCCAAGTAGGGCATGGCAGAGGGGGCTTTCATGAGAAGGACAAACCAGATATGCCCAACAGTAGGAGGTATGGATATGGGTTTGGGTTTCTTGGGTTTCTTTCCTATTTGTTGTTGGGCTTTCATTGTGTTTGTACTTAGGTTAGGGTTGAGAGTGAGGACATAAATTCCACACTCTCAGCGCCGGGTTGAGGGGAGATGTCATATCATTGGAGAAAAATACCACAATACAGGGAAATGACACAGAAAGGGAAGGGAAGGAATAGAACCTCTGTTAGTCTCTAAAAATATCTCTCTCTCTTGCTCTCTCACCTTAAGGGTACATACTCATCCTTACAGACGCTAGGACCATTAACTTCAAAACCTTGGGACAACTTGGAGAGTTCCTTAATCTTTTTTCCACAACGTATGGTTTTCAAACCTGAAATTCAGTCAGAACTGAGGCGTTGTGTATATTTTAGGAGTTACATGCAGAAATGTGTGATTTTATAATTCCTGCGCACAGTCCCCCGTCCCTACACAGCCCCTGTGTACCTGTATCATTATATTCCTGGGTACAGGAGTACCCCCCGCAGCTAATCTTGCCACGCATGCAGCAGATCCTACCCTGCACGCATTTGAATGGACTGATCCCCATGTCAGGATCCATCATGACAAATATGACAACAGGTACCACTCAAAAGAGCTACAACCTAGTAAGACTTACCTGATGTATGTGATAGTGTGAAATATGCATTACAAATGGTCTAAAAACCTTAAAACTTAAATAAAATTATTAAATAATTAATTTTAAAGTATTTTAAATTAAAATTAAATATTATCTTTTTATATCATATTGAAAACCTTCTTAACAAAACCAAGTAAAACTTGCACCAGCTCTTAACATATTTATTATTTGAGCCTTTTAAGTGTTTATCTTTGGAATATCATTATTCCAGTATTTTTATCACTCTCTGTAGCTAAAGGACTGCAAGGTTCCTGGTATCAGAGAGCTGACAACTGGTGTTCTGGCGGGGAAATATCCCTAAATAATCAATTTCAATAATTTTTTCTTTGTAAAAGGCAATTTAATTTTAAAAAAATAAGTGAAAATACTTATAAACTATCTTTTTGATTTTATTATTCTTCCTGTGGATCTAAAGACCAATGGAGAATTGATCAATTATTATTTGAAACTTCTTAAATAGAAAAAAAAAGAAAAAATCCTTAACTTTGTTCCTGTCCGCATAACTCCTGAAAAACAACAGGAAAGGCTTATTAATTATAAGCAACAAGCTTTAAAAGACAAGGAGCTTGAATTGGAAAGAATTATTGATCTCAATTCTTTCCTAAGGCAGCACAATGAGTGGAAAATATATCAAAAACAACTTTTCATTCTTTAAAAGATAAAACAAAAAAATAAAAAGAAAAAGAAAAATCACAAAAGTGAGTATTAACATTATTTTCTTTTCAAAATATCATAAAACCATGTAAAAATAAAAAAAAAATTATATATTTTTTGACTTTATTCCTCTTAAGTGGACTTTGTCTTTGGTGATTTCATTGATCAAGACCTTCTTGAGGACTTCCCAGACAGTGTACCATTGGACTTACCCCTTGATTTTTCCCAAGATCTGATTGGAACTTATTCAGATCCAGTTGGAATACCCCCCAAGGATGGTATTGACCCCAAACAAGTGTTGGTACCATTAAATGTAACTATTAGTGAGTTATATAGTACACAAAAAATTGTTAAAAATAAGGAACACTCAAAAAATATTATTTTTATATTTTTTTTTCTAATTTCTTTCAAAGTTTTGACAAAAAATTATATTTTGTTTTGTGTGTTATGTACCAAAATAGGTGCAACACCCACGCAAGTGGTAGAGACATATCATATGTATCTCTGCCTGGAGGAAACCGCACGTGCAGGGACTCCAGTCTCAAGCGCAATGAGGGGACTCAAACCTGTGACCATAGCATTACGCGGGACAACAACAGCAACAAACACAGCTGCCAACTTGACCAAATTAATGTTGGAGAGTCATTTTTAGCCAAAAATGTTATCCCAGGCGGATACCGGTCCTCCTATGCCACCCCAGCTGGACTCAACCAAGGAGGAAAGGGTCAAAGTGTCAGTGAAAGAGCACATGAGTTACTTGGAACAATTCAAACTGGCTGAGACCCAGGAGGATCAGCAAGGTATGAGAAAAGCCATTTACCTGGCAAACAGGTCCCAGATCTCTCTTCAAAACTTGATTACAAAGAAAGAAGTAGAAGGTTACATGCAGAGTTGGAATCCTTGGGATCAACTATCTTCCTTAAAGGGAAAGGAACCCAAAAAGAAGAGATCCTTGGCCCATAAGAAGCTAAGGACCCCAAAAGATTGGGAAAATATAATATCCTTAGCCCAGAAGTGGAAGAAAGTGTACCACAACTAGATGTAGAAGCTTTTAACATCTTTTCTGTGAATGGGCCTCACAACTGTACTGTTATTGGGTCTCACAATTTTACTATTATTAGAAATTGCTTTGATAAAGTATATGAGCAATTTGATAAATTTAATATGAAAATTGACAAAGTAATTCAGTCTCAATACACCTTAACCAAGTTAAATGAGTTGTAAGTAAAAAAAATAAGAGAAAGTATAAGCTTAATTAAAACAGATCTGATAAAACATATTGAGAATACTCAATATACTCTCCAAGAAGAAATTCTTAATTCAATTAATTATCTTAAGGAAGAATTTGAGAAAATAATTCATACCCACTCAACTAATTTAATTAATAAAATTGAATTTTCAATTCAAAAACTTGATTTGGAATTAGGAATGATTAATAATGATCTCAGAGGTCTTAAAATCAATTTTGCTAATCCTCCAGATATTAAATTGGAAGAAGCTAGACCAAATAGATTCACTAGTACTCCTAGTATTCCCCCTAGATCAAGAACAGCTAGGAATGAATATCTTAGGGCCAGTCCCACAAATTAAGTGGAAAAATCTTTAAAGTTACTTCCTCCCATCACTGAATGGCCTAAATTGTCTGGAGAAGGAGAATATAATTATTTTGGTTTCATTAATTTTATTGATTACACTATTGCCTCTTATGAACTCCCTGATACCATAGCTGTGGTAAGATTACCCAGGTTATTTGAAGGAGTGGCCCTTGATTGGTTCATTAATAAAAGGGAAGAAGTAGGATATTTTCCCTTGAGCTCATGGAAAGAATTAATCAAGGAACAATTTGGTATCAGGATTTGGAAAAGAAAGATGATGAAAAATTTTGAAACTTCCTAGTCTGATCCATCCAAAGACAAACCTCAAAAATGGTGTCTTCATCAGAAAAGAAGATTGGATTTTTTCTACCCCAATGCTGATAAAGAAGAGGTCAATGAGAGAATTCTTAGATTATTTACAGGAAAACTTAACCATAGTGTAAGGTGCAGGATGCCCATGAGCTCTGACCTTTCCACCCTGATAGGAGCGTTTGAGGAAGCCATTGATATGAATGGTCTTGAAAATAAAATTGATAAGCCTAGGGAACAGAACATTAGGAATAAAGAGGAATATACCATCAGAACTAAAGATTACTCCACCCCTAATCCCACCAGCTTGGAATTCAAGAAGACTTTAGAAAAAAAGAAAAAGGTATTCTGGAATTGAAACCAGACAGGACATGGAATACCTGACTTTCCTCAACCCAGGAGAAGGATTAATCCCATTGAAGGAGAAGATTGTGATAACAACCCTGATCCCCAACTTGACAAAAATGATGGGTCAATCTCTGAGTGTGATTTAATGATTGATAAAACTATCAATTTTATTGAAGGAAGTATACAATATTCCCTGGAAATAAACTCTGTCAATGAAGATTCCAACTTACAACAACAGTGGAATCCCAATATGAAGATTCACAATGTCTCTGAAGCTAAAACTTTGGACCTCAAGCCATCTGCTGGTGAAGTTTATACTTCTGGTAAAACCTGCTATGATACTGGTCTACTCCAAGGTTCCCCTGTGAAGTTACTCCTGGAAAGTGGATCTTTTTTATCTTGTGTTGGATCAACTTACTTAGAAAAACAAGATCCAAATTGGAAAGTGAATTTATTAAAAATAACCCAGGCTAAGTTTAGCAGTTGTAACTCTTCCCCCAATACCATTGGAGTATGGTCTTCAGACATCTTACTCCCTCATTCTAAAGGGTCACTCAAACTGAAAATTCAATTTTTAGTACTTCAGAATGGAGTATGTGACTACTTCATTTTAGGAAATGATTCTCTTTGTTTGCATGGAATAGATGTGTTCCAGAGTAAGGGTAGATACTATACTGCAGGAGGAGATTAGAACAAGAAGTTCAAAATATGCCATGTCAATGCTAAAACTTCTGATGCCACCTATGAGAAACACTTGATAACCTTTAACCAAGAATAATTCTCTTAAGCAGCTTTGAATTCTCTGCTCAGTGAAGACCAAAAATGGGACATCCTCCAAGTTTTCTTTGAAAAACAGAATGCTTCATGCACCAAAGAACACCCCATTGGTAATATAAAAGGAAATGAAACAATCATAAAAATGATCATTTAAAATCCTTACCATCCTAACCTCAGGAGACCTGCCTACCCCTCCAGTCCAAAGTACAGATCTGCTTTAGAAGCTTACATCCAAGAATTGATTGACCTACAGGTCTTAAGAAAAGTAGGATACAACAAACAAGTAGATATTACTACACCAGTAATAATAGCCTTGCACAATGATAAATCAAGAATGGTTGGAGAATTTAGAATGCTTAACAACTACACCCAAGCTGATTACTACCCTATCCCAAGGATTGAAAATGCTTTACATAACCTCTCCAAGGCTAAGTTCATCACTACTATGGATATGTTGAAAGTTTTTCACCAGATACCCATCAGCCCTGATAGCCAGAAATTTATGAGAATCATATGCCATTTAGGAATCTATGAGTACTTAAGGGTGCCTTTTGGTATCAATAATGCCTCTTCTCACTTCCACAGGATGATGGACACAGTCTTAGGATTATTCATCAGAAAAGGTTGAATAATGGTATAAATTGATGATTTTATCATCTATTCTGATGAATGAGATACTCATATGGATAAAGTAAGGCTTTTCCTTAAAACTATCTCTGCTGTTGGATTGAAAGTTTTAATGAAAAAGTGTAACTTTGGGTATGAAGAAATCAAAGATTTAGGGCATATTGTACCTGGACTGACTCTGAATGCTGATCAAAGCAAGATAGCAGTTGTTATGAACATAACCATTCCCCAGAATAAAACTGAACTCCTATCTTTTGTCAGTTTTTGTATCTACTATAGGAAGTACATACCTAAGTTTGCTCTTCTCACCAAGTGTTTATACAAAATTTGCAACCACAACACTTTATTTGAGATGACTCATTAAAGGCTGAAGAATTATGAGTAACTCAAGATAGCTATGAATACTGCTCCAGTATTAATTCAACTGGATTAATCTAAAAATTTCAAGCTGTACATAGATGCTATTATGGAAGGAGTAGGAGCTGCCTTACACCAAGAAGTAATAGAGGATGATAAACCAGCAGAGAAACCTATACTCTTCATATCCAGATGAGTTAAGAATACTGAAAAAAGGTATGGTGCAAGCCAAATGGAGTGTGTTGCTCTAGTTTGGGCTCTGGAGAAACTTCATTATTACTTAGAAGGTACCAACTTTATGTTAATTAATGATTTTAATGCTTTCAGGACTCTCATGAATATGAAGACTCCTAGAAGGCACATGTGAAGGTGGAAGATAGCTATACAACAGTATAGAGGCCAAATGACCATAGTTCACCAAGGTGGAGCTAAAAATCAGAATGCTGATAGCTTAAGCTGGAATGCTCTACCCAATGATCCCAGAAATCCTGCTCATGATTCAGAGGACAATGTCATATTTCCTGTGCTGAAAATTAACATTTTTAACCCTGAAGTTCCCATTTTAGGAATCCATATTTGTGAACTGGATGAATCCCTGTTCAACTCAATCAAGGATGATTACAGATCTGAAATGAAAACTCTAACCTCCATTATTTAAAGCACTTCACCTCCATCTGAACTTGTAAACAGTTTACCTGAACCCCTTCTAAAACCCCACAAAGCCGGAATTTTCACAATTTATGATGGTCAAGTATTCTACAGACATCAAAAATTCAGTGGCATAGTCCTGAATAAGGAATAAAATATTAAAAATTCCCTAGCTGAGTGTCATGAAAACTGTTAATCTGGTCATTTATCTACTGAAAGAACCCTGGATAAATTAAAAAAAACTGCTTGGTGGATTAATTGGAGAAATTCTACTATGAAGTATTTTTCTAGTTGTGAAACTTTTAAAAAGTCTAATAGGACTACTGGAAAAATTTTTGGTCTCCTTCAAAGAATTTCTGAGCCCAGGAAAAGATGGGAAGTCATAAAAATGGAATTTTTAACCAGATTTCCCCCTGGAGGAGCCTACTCATACAACTCAGTCCTGGTAATAATAGATTGGTTTTCCAAGAAAGAAAATTTTCTACCTAACCATAAGAAAGATACTGCTATGTGAGTAGTATTGCTATTATGGAATGGACTAATTGATGATTTAGGAGTCCCAAATATCATCATCAGTGATAGAGACCCCAATTTTACCTCTGAGTTCTGGAGAAATCTCCATGATATGTTAGGAACTACATTAGATTTCTCTACAGCTTATCACCCCCAGACAGATGGATTAGCTGAAAGAATGATTCAGACTTTAGAAGATCTTCTCAGAAGATTCTGTTGCTTTGGTCTAGAATACAAGAATTCTGATGGTTACTGCCACAATTGGGCAAGCCTTTTACCTGCAATAGAAATGCCTTATTACAGTAGCAAACACTTCACTACTAAAGAAGCACGCTGTATACTGGAAAGAGGTTGGATTCCTAAGTTACCCAAGGATAGCCTCAACCAGAAGGTAACCAATATTCATCCAAAATCACTTGATTTCAAAAAAATGATATATGTAGCCAACAAGCATGCTGCCAAGTGTGTTCAAGATGCCATTGAATATAACCAACAGAGGTGGTATAAAACTTATAAAGAGCCTGACTTCAAAATTGGTGATCAAGTCTTAGTTTCTACCACCAATTTTTCCAACCTAGCTGGAAATAGGAAGCTCAGAACAGCTTTTGTTGGACCTTTTAATATCAAAAAGCTCCATGGTAAGAATGCTGCAGAAGTAATCCTTAGTGATGAAATTTCTAGGAAACACCCAGTCTTCCCAGTAAGTCTTATCAAACACTGCTATTGTAGAGAAGGAAACCTACTCCTTCACCAGAAATATCAGTTCCAGATGATCCTGAAAAGGGAAAAGGGAAATTTAGCAAAATCCTTAAAGATAAAAAAGAAAGTACCAAAGGGAAAGATGTTAGACTTTAATTATTCAGGTACAAAGGAGAATCAGCTTATAAGGATTAATTGTTGCCTGAACAAAAAATCCCAGATGGAACAATACACCTGAGAAATTACAGGGCCAACAAAAGAAATTAGACCCAATTTTTTTTCAGATATACATCTTGGAGTGGGGTAATGTCAGCTTTCCACTATTCAAAGAGCAACCTGTCAAAGTAAAAAAATAAGAAAAAATAAAAAAATTAATATAAACCAAAAAGGAGCAGGAAATTTATAAATATTACTACAGAAATGGATTCCCCACCCAAAATTAGGTAGGGCCACTCACTGACCCCACCTTTGAATTATAACTCCTTCATATTTTAAATAGTTAAATAAAAAAATTTACCAAAAAGTCACAGCACCAATATGGCACCTTTTGGCCAAATTAATATATCACAAAAATTGACACGTATAGGTTTTACACCTAAAATTCAGTCATAAATTAGTTGTTGTGCATATTTTAGGAGTTACATGCAGAAATGTGTTATGTCACAATTCCCGCGCGCAGTCCCGCGTCCCCACACAGCCCCTGGGTAGCTGTAGCATCATATTCCTGCGTAAAGAAGCCCCGCGCGCAGCTAATCTTGCCACACAAGCAGCAGATCCTACCCTGCATGCATTTGAATGGACTGATCCCTGCGTCAGGATCCATCATGACAAATCTGACAACAGGTACCACTCACAAGAGCTACAACCTATTAAAACTTACCTGATGTATGTAATAGTGTGAAATATGCATCAAAAATTGTCTGAAAAAAATCAAAACTTAAATAAAATTATGAAATAATTAATTTTGAAGTATTTTGATTAAAAATCAAATATCAAGGATTACCACAACACAAACAGATCCTAATCTTTGAAGGCCATGAAACACTACAAGGAGTGGCCATAAAAATTATTAAAAATTACCTATGTGATCAGTAGATATTATAAAATCAATAAGTATACACATCTAACCACTTTAATTAAATATTGATAGTAAAAATCAAGGATAAGTGCAGAATGATCAAAATAACATAGTTAACAGAGTAACAGATCTTGTAGCTAAAATAGTACAGGAATGCTGAAGATCTGAGATCAGCTGATTGACAGAACCAAGTGGACATGCATAACATGCTTTATCTGGCCTTCTAGCCTCAGATAATGAGAAAAACCATCTCTACGTTCCCTGAGAAGCTCTTTATCACCCAAGAAGATATTTATACAGACCTCTTTGGATATATTGTTCCCCATCAGTTTTACCAGGAATTTATTATTATCAATCAGACACCCTGTAATTGTTGATCAAGTGCTTATAAAGAGATAAGCAAGTGATTTATGACTTATTCTACAGTATTATTACTATTTCACTAAAACTAATCAACCTGATTCATTAAAGTATAGTAAATCAATCAACCCCAACTGCTCTGGAACCCTTTACATGAATCTTTGAAGGCTTTCTGTGGAATTATTGCTCAGAGTGAGTTGTTTCCTTCCTGCCTTTGAATGTGCGCTGTTTTTCCTGGCCATATCAGAAAATAAGTCCTTAGAAGGCACCAATCATCATTCCAAGGTTCTTAAACTGCCTAAGGAGGCCCCTTGAAAAGAGGTTGTCTCTCTGTAAAGATCCCCAGTAGTATAATAATGTGGCCCCTATTTTTATATAATATTGAAAAGCTTTTTAACCAAACCAAGTAAACCTTGCACCAGCTATGAAAATATTTATTATTTGAGATTTTTAAGTTTTTATCTTTGGAATAAAAATATTGCAGTATTTTAATCAATCTCTGTAGCTAAAGGACCGCAAGGTTCCTGGTATCAGACAGCTGAAATAAACTTATTGAATTGATCCAAGCTTTCAGGTGATGGCTCCAAAGAGGATAGTTATAGATCCAAGGGAATATTTTGGAAAAATAGACATACTCATGTGGATTGGATTGAAGCCAATATAGTTGGAGTATCCTCCAAATATTCTGGAAATCAAAGGGGCTACAGGCTTCCTAATCATTTTCATCAATAGTTTTATGACTGGAAGCAATCTCCTAACCATCAATGGAATCATATATTTTGTAATGAACATCAGCTATTATGGTGATATTGATTTTTTCCCCAAAGATTTCATCCATTTTATTTTAGGAAGGACACTTTGATTGAAATTTTAATATAACCAAATTTATCACCTTGAATTTATCTCATTTTTTTATGCTGAATAAAGTGGAGATGGAAATAGATTTTATAATTTTTGAATTTTGCCAACAGTTCTTGAAGAACTCCCTCATCTGATTCCATTAAAAATCAAGCCTACATTATTTCTTTTTCTTTAGCTCATTTCCTTCAGCGGATAACCAGTAAGATTAGGAGATGGATTTTTGACAACAAATGTTTAATTTTTTTCTCAAAGCAAGCATTTCAGTTAAGAAATTTTTTGAACCATTTGAAAAGTAGGAGATTTTCAACCTGCTACTATTTCAGAGCCAGCTGAAAAAGTTATCATAAATATTTAAATAAAAAAATGAGTAATCAATAATTTAAGGAGGAGGAAATCAAAAATAATTATTTAAAAATGGATTCCCCACCCAAAATTAGGCAGGGTTGCTCAATGGAACAACCTCCAAAGTCCATTTCCTTGACCCTTTAATTAAATTTCCAAAATTACTGCAACACCAGGATGGAACTTTTTTGCCATTCTAAAATTTCAGATGAAGCCTCATGTATATGTTAACCAACTAAAATCTAGTCATAAAGTCAGTGTCTTGTATTGTTTAGGGGTTATGAGAAAAAAAAGTTTTTTTAAAGATTCCTGCACGTAGCCACAGAATTCATGCACTTCTGAAACTCTGCATGTAATCTGCATGCCTCTGATCTGCCCCTCATGCATAAAATTACTATTTGGCATGCACATGTGACCCACAAACAACAGATCTGCTCACATACAGGATCTGATATTCAAAGAAGCTGACAACAGGTAATTGACTAAACAACTGAAAACTAATAGGATAATCAATGCATATTTCAAAACCTAATTAATGCGTAGAGATGGATTCAATACTATATTAAATGAAATAAAAAGTCAGAAAGTCCAAAAATTAAGCAGTTAAAAATAAGGGTAATGTTAAATTCACGGCTTATTGAGCCATGCACATGGTTTAAATCTGGGCGTGTGGCATGCCACACGGTCCAATTTGGGCTGTGTACAACCCCCCACGGCTCACGGAGTTGTGCCACCCATCCAGCCCAGTCTGCCGCCATGTGGACTTCCACACGACTACATTCAAGCAGTGTGGAGTTGTACACAGCTCAAGTGTAGTTGTGTGGCATCCCACATGGCACCAGGCCACAGTGAGCCAAAAAAAAAGGAAAATGAATGAGGGTACTAACACCACTGTTAAACTAATTAAACCTTCCAAAAAAACCAAAATCAACCAAAAAATCAAAGAATGTTCATTTTTTGGTTTAAAAATAAATAAATAAATAAAAAACAAAAAAAACTGGTACTATCCAATGGAATAGCCCTAAAGTAAAAAGACCCAAAAAACACAAGTAACTGGACTAGCCCTAAACTAAAAACACCAAAAAAAGACAATTAACTTAACAAGCCCTAAAGTAAAAACACCAAAAAAAAAGACAAGTAACTTGAAAAGCCCTAGAGTAATTTCAAATTGACTAGCCCTAAAGTAAAAGAGCCCAAAAATTAAAGAAGTCTTTTGACCAGTCCTGAAGTAAAAGTGCCCAGGTAATAATAGTCTTTTGACAGGCCCTAAAGTAAAAACACAAAAAAAACAAGTTCAACTTGTGTTAAGCTGATCCCATCCCACGCTTAACATAATTTAAGCTTGTGATGGAATCAGCCCAACACAAGTTGAACTGACTTACCATTAAAATCTCATTCAAAACACTCAATATAATGATGTTAACTCAAAACACTCAACATAATGATGTTCAAAATGTGATAACCCTTTATATTAATAGACCTTGTTAGCTGAATTAGAATTACAATTTATATGAAACCCAATGATGAAATGAAGTCAAATTCTATTAAAATCTAGAATATGTTTTCAGTTGATCTTTGAGATGATAAACCCAACCAGAGGCTTTTTTAGAAATCAAGGAACACGGTTTTGCTACAATGGGCGGGATTGGAATCATTTCTACCTCAAGTACTAATAGAACCAAGTGGTTATTGTTTAAAAAGGAAATGAACATTGGATCTGATTGATAAGTAACACCATTTTTCATTGGAGTATAATTATCACATGACTCCAATGAAATAAAACTTATAGGTTTGGAATATGTGTCTGCTATGATTTGACCCATTTCCAATTTATCCAGCCATTTTGAGGCGGGAATCTTTTCATTGATGTCTTCAACATCAAGTGTTTGTTTAATATTTTAAACCTCCTTTGAAACACCAAGCATCTTAATGTAGCATGCTTTATTATTCTCTAATGTTTCAATCATTTCCTTCCTAATTTTAAACCAACCATATTCTTCATAACCAAGAGATTTAGCAATGACTCTAAATCCACAATTCCCATCTCCAATTGGATCCCAAACCTCACCCAAGAACTTATGGAATTTCTTGGGTATTTGATTGAGGTATTTCAGGTTTGTTTCCTATCATTGAAACTAACTATTTATTCATTTGTTTAATTGGATCAATGAAATTAAAACTCACCAAAGATGAGCTTCTGGTTGAGCTTTGCTGCACGTTCTCTTCCTCTGAAGAGGATTCTGATTCCAAATTAAGTGATCCAAATTCACTTTTGGTCTCTTCCTCTGAACTATGAAATTCAGATTCAGATTCTGCCAAATTTGACTAACAATTCATCATTAGTTAGTGACTAAGTTCATTAAACCAAAAAAATGAACATATCCCAAAAGAGAAGACTTACAATCTTTTGTCTTTTCTGGTTTGGAGCCCTTCTAGTTTTTTCCCCCCTTGAGTTGTTTTTCAAAAAGCTCAAACTGAGATGGATCTTGCCGTGTATCTTTCAATTTTGGCCGGCCCTTACTTGATTGTAAGACTTGAGGTTCAAGTCTTGGCTTCAATCAATATTTTGTAATCTTCTGAATGATATGCTTCAATAGCTGGCTTTGCTCATGATCTGGATATTCCAAGATTGTTGCTTTGAATTTTTCACGTAACTGAGTAATGCTTAGCATTCCATCAACATTGCAATGGAAAAATTCAAAAGGATCAACCATTAGTGAATTAGGTAGGATTCATTAACCAAAAAGCATTAATTGCAAAGTGATTTGAACAATCCAAATTAAGCCAACTTACAGAACAAGAACTGCAAGGGTCATAGTCCAACCTCCACTGAGGATTAACATCTTCAGGTACCATGGATCCTCTGAATGCTAGAAGGTCACCTATTTGGTGGGAACAGGCCAAACCCATAGTCTTGAAATATGACTTGGTGCAGACTTTGCCATCATGATCACGTTTGAACTTCTGGAATTGTTCCCTAAAACAATGGATTGCCTTTAAAGACAATTTGTAACCCCATGGTAACATTTCATGTGGAAGAACTGTCCCTAACCTAATTCAAGAGTTATAAAGTGATGCATGAACTTATTTACTTTGATTCAAAACTGTTCCTTCAAGGCTTTTCCAAACATCCAACAGGTTTCCCAAAGAGTTTGCAAGGAATTGTTTGAGAGTTGCATTGGCCCCTTCAACCCAAGATGTTGTTTTGTTTCCAAAATCTGGGTTTATACAATTCCACGCTGTTACAAATGTCTCTTTGATAGGGAAAATGTAATTTTCCATATACTTGAGTACATTGTCATAGTCTTTCAAGAAACACTATACAAGTCAAAAGGTCAGAATCCAAAACTAGGAAGAATAAGAAGAAGTGATTTGGACCTACTCTGAGTTCCACATCATTGACCTCTGCCTCCTCCTTGGTCTTTGAGGCCTTATACTTTTCCCACACATTCATAAAGCTTTTCCATCCTTCAATGTCATTAAAAAAGCGCACTTTACAGTTTGCTTGAATGTTTTTAGACAAGTGCCAAGTGCAAAATTGTCTTGATGACTCTGGGAAACTAGTTTCAATTGCCCAAATCAGAGCTATTTCACAGTCAATCACAAAGAATTTTGTAAGTCTCTCAGGATCATAAGCCAACTACTTTAATGCATTTACAGACCAACTGTAGAATTCAAAAGTTTCTTTTGTTAGAAAAACATGAGCTTTTGGGAAAGTTTTCCAATTGGCTGTGATTCCTACAACATGCAATAGTGGGGTTTTGTACTTATTTGTTTTATAAGTACAATCCAACATAGCAATATGATGGAATGTTTTTGAAAGCTTTACTGCCTCTGGATGTGCTAAGTACAGGGCCTCCAAGTGACCCTTTCCACTGAACTTTGACTGGTGAATCCAACTTTTTTCTTCAAGCTTTTCATAGAGTACCTCCATAACACTTTTTCCCTTTAGTTCTGCAAGCTTTACCTTCCACTTAGTGTTATAGATTGTTTGGTCATCAACATAATCCCGCCCATCAATCTTGCTCAATTTTCTCTTCAGTTGTAACGTATTCAGCCCCTCATTCATGCCTTCTACTAGATTGTCTAAGGCCATCCCCAAGATGCTCCTCAGTTGAGGATGCACAGAGGGATTTTCAGATGGTTGATTGTTGTGTTGGGTTTTTTTGTAGGAGAGGCACCACAAGTGGTCTGCCTTGGTGCAACTTGCATGGATTAAAAAGTTGAACCCAACCTTCCTTGTGTGAGTTTGTATAGACCGTTTGGTAAGAAGATTTCCTGAATAGGAACCATGTCTATCACAGGCTAAATCCACATATTGGTCATGCTTTGAGTTGAAAAATGTTAAAGCATAACCATGATTCATTGCCCATGTTTGAAAATATTTTTGTGCCTCTTCCCTAGTGGGAAAAGCTCCCAATGGAGGTGGGCCAAGTGGATCTAGTAAACAGTCATTGGTTAAGTCATAGTTTCATAGTTACATGCACCCATCATTTTCAATGAAAATTAAATACAAAAAAGACCAGTAACATAAAATTTTAATCACCACCAGCAGTCATGTCCATTTGTGAACCATTTTGTTCCTCAATTGTCACCCTTGATGAGGATGAAATTGGGGCTTCCAATGTTTCATTAACCCAATCATTTCTCTCTTTTTCAAAAGCTTTGTTAATGGAACTATCAATGTAGACCTTCAATGCAGCCATGTCAGAAGAAGGAGGGCTTGCCACTTTTCCCATGAAAAAAAATGCAATGGGATACTTCAGTATTCAATCCGACTTCCAATTGATCAAACAAATTTTGCTCACTTTTGAGTTGAGAAAGAATTGTTTGCAGATTTTTATATGATTTATGATTTGATTTTTCACTTTAATTTAACTTGGGTTTCACTTTAATGTCTCTTTGGGATTGCTAGGTGTTGAAAAACAGTCCCACAAAGTATGTGTTAATCCCAAATTTGGGTTGACAGAACCCAAGTGTGGTCCAGGGGGTGCCCAAAATTCTGGCACGAATTTGGGGGGGGGGGGGGTTGTGCACCCCCAAACACGGCTCCTACACAACCCCCGCGGGGGTTGCTCATGTTTGAAATGGCCCTTTGTAGTTGTCTTGGGGCCCCCACCGCTCATTTGAGCTTTGTAGGGCCCTACACAACTACCACACGGCTGGAGCTGTGAATTTAATATCACCTTAAAAATAAATATGAAATACTTAATTTTACCGCAGAAATAACAGATCTTAATCTTTGATAAACAAAAAAAATATCAAAAGATCAACTATTCAAGAAATAATCCCCTCATCACTTTATTGCTCCCATCTCTTCATTGCTATCCTCATCACTTCATCAGTCTTATAATTTCATTTCCCTTACTTTTTTCAAATGGCCCATAAGCAAGTCTCCCCCCGCAATTCTACACAAAAATACAATCCACCAAATATAACTTTGCCAAGGAACTCTAAAACAAACAATCCTCCACCATCAGCTTCCACAAAAAACAGTCAAATCAAAAATTGAGTCCAAAAAACTTGAATTTGGAAAGCAAAGGTGGGATTTCCAACTCACCATTGATGGCCAGAATCAGAAAGCTGAGATTCTTTTGCATCAAAAAGAATTGTCTTCTGAGTGGCGATTGAAACAGGATGAGTTGCAGTTTCAAAAAGAGGAAAATGAGAAGGATTGAATGGAATATTTACTGGAAAAGGAGAGGGAACAACAGGCATTGGAAAGAAAGATTGGTTATCCATGCCCATGGCATGTATTTATTGAAGTAGAAAAGTTGAGGAAATAGAGAAGATTACTCAATTAATGGGCTTGTAAATATATTTAATTTGAAGAAATAGATTTCTTTGATATTCAGTTTGGCTTGTCCAAACTATTTGAGGTAGGGCTTTTGATTGTTCTTTTTCTTTGTGGAAACAATGGTTGGATACAGATTCAAAGGCTTCAGCATTTTTCAAGAAAATATAAAATTTTCATCAATCCCTTCCTCTGCTACTTTTAAAGAGATTTCAGAATCTCTCTTTTGAGCCCTCTTTTGCAAAAAAAAACGTATTCTTGAAATTTCTCTGTAGGTTTTTTAAATCATCTCCTCCCATCTTCTTCCCTCCCATCCACATACTTTGATTGGGGTGAGTATCAAGAGGGATTCAATTCAATGTATAAATTTTTGAGGGTTGCAAGCCCTATTCTTTCCACATCTCTGGATGTTTTTCAAATCATCTCCTCCCATCTTGTTCCCTCCCATCCACATAATTTGACTTTGGTGGGGATCAAGAAAGTATTTGATTCATTGTATAAATTTTTGAGGTTTTTGGGAAAAAAATTGGGGGTGGCTCAGAAAAAGGGCAGGTGTAGGAATAACAAGAGGTCAAATGTTGTGTTGCGTTGCATACAATCAAAAAAAAAGCGTGAAAATCATTGAAAGACCAAATTTAATCAAAACAAAACAAAGAAAATAGTTAAAAAAACCATCATTACTCATCTAATGATCAAGGTGGATGATCAACAAAAATTCCAAAATAAATTGAACCAGTCAATGATCCTAACAACAAAATTCCACAGATTTTTCCTTTTTGAGTAATCAAGATAATGGGAATGGTGAAGCCGGTGAATAGGATGAGTTTTTACTTGTTTCTCAATTCAGGATCTTCCATTTATTTGAATTTTTATAGGATGCGTTGTGGTGACCAATTTGGGAAGCCTCATGAAACAGGGAATTTTTTTTAATTTTTTTATATATTCTTTCATCTGATTAACATCAAAAAAGAAAAATGTTTTTTTTGGTATGAAAACCTTCCTCTCCTCTCTGTTCCCAACTCCTCCCTGTACTAGTGGTCTAGGAAGGGACTCCTGGGATGTTCAAGTCACCACATCTTGTGTTAAACTCCTCCTCGTTTTGCATGTGGCTCAAATTTTTGGCCAAGAACGCGCAATCCATTGTCATCCTTATCATCCACATTTTTCCCAACTGCATCATCAACTTTTGATCTTCCATCATCCCCGCCAAAATGTTGGCAGTGAAAAGCGGACAGCCATTGGTCCTTCCGTCATCAATTGATCCCCCCCATCAACATTTCTGGAAATGGTTGGTACTGTTGGTTGCCTTGTGGCTTGTTGACACCCATCAGCCACCAATCCATCCCATGCAGCTTCAACAACCAATCCAACCAATATTTCTACGGTTTCCAATCATCCTCCCATGAAACCTGCTCATCCTGAAGGACCGCAACTGTCACTTGCAGCCATTGTAATTCTTGCAACCAGCCATCAAACATCAATCCCCCTATTTTCATTTGGCCAGCCAACAAAGACCTTTGCGCATCTGTCAAGTGAGGGCGTGACTGTCTGTTTCAGCCTTCCAAAACCCTCTGTTGTGAAACCAACCAACTGACCTCAATCCCCCCAAGCTTCCTTCATTCTCAATCCAACCACTGCCCACCAATCATCCCGCCATCCTCATTGTGGTCTTGGCTGCTTGCCAGCTCATTGACGCCCACCCGCAACCACCATCTCCTGCCTCTCATCTGCAAAGCCCCAGATGTCCATCCGCTGCCGGCTTTGATCCATGATGCAGGCTTTTCTCCTTACTTTCATCTTTTTTTTCAAAAGTCCCAATCATTTTGTCATTATTGTTTGTTATTTTCATTACTGTTTTCCCTCATCCAACTTTCATTTTCAAAAAGAAAATCGGCTCTCATTGTGTTACCCAATTGTAATAGTTTACAGGGTCTCTTGCCCATAACAGGAGGGGCTCTCCCCTGCCTTTTGGGAGGAGGAATCCATTTTTTTTCATCAATCCATCATCTGAGGAATCAATAATCTGTGGGTCCCTTCCCTTTTTTTTATCTGAGCATTTTATCCAGGGTATATCTATGATTTTCCTTCAATACTTCAGCTTCCATACTCAAATACTTTCTCCCCCCCCCTCTGTGGCCTTATTTGTATCACCAACCAATAGCCTTGCTGGTTGTAGAAGAATTCATTTGGTTGGATTCTTGAGTGTGTTATACCACTCCTTGATCCCATTTTCCGACCATACTGGTCCCAATAATTCTTTGATTGTCCCAGTGGATTTTACCAAGAGGTTTCTTCAAGCTTGAAATCTGGAGTTTTAAACCTCCCTTATTTTCTTTGAAGTTGAATTTTTGCCACGCTAATCTTGAGTCTCTTGAGAAGTTTTGGGTTATTCTTGTTCAAGTTACATGTTGCTTTGCTTGTAGAGCTTCATAAAATAAATTTCTTTTTTTTTTGTATGGCCACCCACAGTTATCTGGTACCCTTAAAGCGCTTGATTGGGGAGAGTTGGGCAGGTTCATTGAGAAAATGGAGGTTGGTTGGGATTGAGTTGATCTTTCCTAGTCTTCTTCTGACAACCAGAGTTATTAGCTTGTGGGAATTTTTACTTACAACTGCCTTGTTCTATCAAACCCTGAACAAACTTTAGCTTATTTTGTTCAAGTTTTTTCCCACATCATCTTGCCTCAGATAGTTTTGTTCTGTCACTACCAATTACTATCAAATTTATCCCTTTTTCATTGATTCCTTATTCACAAGGTTCTGGACCTTCATCCCAGTTACATTTAAATATTTTTTGTAACACTCAGGAGGGCAGCCTAAAAAGCACATTTCCCCTCCTCAGAGCTACCTGTGGCCCAGCACCTTTTGGAGTCTTAAATTTTGCCCCCCAGGCTGTGATGAAACCAGCAACCTTGGGATTTACAGCCCCGATAGGTTTGGAATCAACTTCAAAATCCAATCCTCTTTCTTTTGGTCCCTCTGTTTCTCTTTCCTTTGATCTGATCTGTGGAGGAAACTTATCCTAGAAGTAAGTCCTCCCAATTGTGCACCTCTTGGGCAAGATTTTTTTTTTTCTGTGAAACCCTACTCTTGCAACACTTGTGAGCCACTTTGGAATTCTGCTCTTTGGATCCCCTAGGAAATTCTGTTATTCAAAATGGGATATTCTAGTACTCCCACCCCCTCTGTTTGACCTAGGATGGTCCAGATTAAACCTCAGAACAAGAAATCAGGTTTCAATGGGGTAAATGCTGAACAGTTCTTGAACTCCTACAAAATGGCTGCTGAAGTCAACAGGGAAAGTGAATACAATATGGCCTATTTGTTACAATTTTTTATCAACTCCAATGAATTCATGGAAGTAATTGAGTCATTTGATGGATTTGAAGCCCGCAACTGGACGCTTCTAAGGGAGGAAATGTTGGCATATTGGGGGAAAATACATGTAGCTCAATTTACTTTTCAGGATTTGGAGGATCTTGTCTCTCAATGGATCTCAAATGGTGGTGTCTCTTCAGCCTCTGACTATCAGTCTTTTAGAAATTCTTTGGACCCAAGCCATAATTATCTTATCTGGAAAAATCACATTGATACGGTGGACAAAGTTTGAGTGCTGTTTCTCCAATCTTTTTTGCTAGCAGTACAGGCTTGCTACTATGTAAAGAGCAACATGTCAAAGTAACAGAAATATAAAATAAAAACAAGTGAATAATAATATTGAATTACACTTAAGAAAGAGTAGGAAATCCATAAATATTATTGCAGAAATAATTCCTACACCCAAAATTAGGCAGGGTCACTTGCTGACCCCACCCTTGAAATCCAACTCCTTATATTTTTAACAATTAAAGAAAGAAAACACCAAAATACAATATCATCACTATGGGACCTTTTGGCCAGTTCAATATTTCACAAAAATCGTCACATATAGGTTTCACACCTAAAATTCAGTCAGAATTGAGGTTTTTTGTATATTTTAGGAGTTACACCCGGAAATGTGTTCTGTCACAATTCCTGCGCGCAGTCCCGCATCCTTACATAACCCTTACATACCAGTAGCATCAAACTCCCGCCTACTGAAGTCCCGCGCGCAGCCAATTCTGCCACACACGCAGCTGATTGTACCCCGCGCACATCTGAATGGACTGATCCCCGCGTGAGGATCAGTTGTGACTAATCTGGCAACAGGTACTGCTCATAAGAGCTATAACCTAGTCAATATTATCTGGTATATGTGATAAAGTTATATATGCATTACTAATAGTCTAAAAACTTTAAAACTTAAATAAAATTAAAAAAAATAATTTTAAATTATTTTTAATAATCAATCAAATATTGAGGATTAAAACGTAAACCCCTGATCCTGATCTTTGAAGACCACAAAAAACTACCAGAAGTGGTTGTAAAAATTATTGAAAATTACCTACGTAATTAACAGAAGATTGAAAGTCAATCAAAATCCACATCTGTCTACTTTAAACCAATATCATCAATACAAATAGAGGATAAGTGCAGAATGATCAAATTACGCCATTAACAGATTAACAGATCCTGTGGCTAAAATAGTGCATAAAACCAGAAGATCTGAGGACAGCTGATTGACAGCACCAAGTGGACGTGCTGAACCTGCCCTGACTGACTTTCTAGCCTCAGCCCATGAGCAGAATCTTCTCTAGGTGCCCTGAGAAGTTCATAATCACCCCAAAAGGTATTTATAAAAACCTTTTTGGATCTATTATTCCCCATCAGTTTACCAGGAATTATTATTATCAATCAGAAACCGTTTCATTGTTAGTCAAGTGCTTATAAAGAGATCTGATTTATGAACTAGTCTGTAGTAGTATTATTTATTTCTCAAAAACCAATAAACCCATTGAACTTAGTCAAGCAAATCCGCCCCATCTGGTCTGAAACCCTTCCTATCTTTGCAGGGTTTTTGTGGTGAATTACTCTGAGTAAGTTTTCCGCTTCCTTCCATGGCAATTATGCTGTTTTTCCTGGCCATATCAGTGGATAAGTCCTTATAAGGCACCCATCATTTATTCCAAGGTTCTTAAACTGCCTAAGGAGGCCCCTTGAAGAGAGGTTGTCTGTCTGTAAAGATCCCCAGTGGTACAATACTGTGGCCCCTCTTTTTATAACAAATTGAAAACTGTTTTAACCAAACCAATTAAAACTTGCAAAAGCTCTTAACATATTCATTATTTGAGATTTTTAAGTGTTTATCATTGGAATACTATTATTATTATTATTCCAGTATCTTCTATCACTCTCTGTAGCTAAAAGACTGCAAGGTTCCTGGTATCAGAGAGCTGAAAGGAAAGAATTAGGTCCAAATTAGTCAAGTCTGGATCAATGATCACCATCAGGAATAATTGATTCAAGCTCCCTGTTTTCCTTTCCGTTAGGGGTACTGTGGATGAATTTATGAAAGGTCAAACTGCTTTAACTTTTGGAAATCCTAGAACCACTGAACCAGTCCATTCTCCTTCTTTCAAAGAATATAAAAAAATTATGAATAATATGGAGGCAGATTGCAGGACTAAATGAAAACCCCAGTCCAACCAGGAATCTCCTACTATAGATGAAATCATCAAAATACTCCAGGCTTTTGAGAGCAAACTTGATCAAAGGATTTCTTCTCTTGCTCTACCTAAACCCTCCAGCTCTGTTCCTAAATCAACTCTGGTCTGCTACTACTTTCATAGGGAAGTTCATGGAACTGGTCAATGTCTTGAACTCCAGAAGGATAAAGAACAAAGGGAAATGTTAAATTCAGGGCTCATTGAGTCGTGCACACAACTCTGTACACAACTCAATGGGCCGTGTGGCACCCTACACAACTCAAATGAGCCGTGTGGCATCCTACACAACTCAAATGGGCCGTGTGGCAAGCTACACACATCAAATGGGCCGTGTGGCAAGCTACACAACTCAAATGGGCTGTGTGGCATGCTACACGCCCCATTTGATTTGTGTGGCATGCTAAACGTCCCATTTGACATGTGTGGCACGCTAAACAACTAAAATCAAGTTGTGTAGCCTCCACTAAATAATAAATAATAAATAATAAATAATAAATAATAAATAATAAATAATAAATAATAAATAATAAATAATAAATAATAAATAATAAATAATATATAATATATAATATATAATAAATAATAAATAATAAATAATAAATAATAAATAATAAATAATAAATAATAAATAATAAATAATAAATAATAAATAATAAATAATAAATAATAAATAATAAATAATAAATAATAAATAATAAATAATAAATAATAAATAATAAATAATAAATAATAAATAATAAATAATAAATAATAAATAATAAATAATAAATAATAAATAATAAATAATAAATAATAAATAATAAATAATAAATAATAAATAATAAATAAAAAATAATAAATAATAAATAATAAATAATAAATAATAAATAATAAATAATAAATAATAAATAATAAATAATAAATAATAAATAATAAATAATAAATAATAAATAATAAATAATAAATAATAAATAATAAATAATAAATAATAAATAATAAATAATAAATAATAAATAATAAATAATAAATAATAAATAATAAATAATAAATAATAAATAATAAATAATAAATAATATGGTTGTGTACAGGGGTAGAAAAACCAAAAATCCCATTATGGGGGTATATGCCCCCCCAGGGGTTGCGTGTGTTTAGAAAAACCATTTGGAGGGAGTAGTTTATGGGCCCCCACGCGTTGAGGGGCCCTAAACAACTCCCACAGGTTGTGTGGGGCCCTACAAAACTCCCACAGGTTGTTTGGGGCCCTACACAACTCCCACAGGTTGTTTGGGGCCCTACACAACTCCCACAGGTTTTTTGGGGCCCTACACAACTCCCACAGGTTGTGTGGGGCCCTAAACAACTTCCACAGGTTGTGTGGGGCCCTACACAACTCCCACAGGTTTTGTGGGGCCCTAAACAACTCCCACAATTTTTGTGGGGCCCTACACAACTCCCACAGGTTGTGTGGGGCCCTACACCGCTCCCACACGACTGCAGCCGTGAATTTAACATTACTCAAGAAGAAAAGTTGGTGGAACAGAAGGGGAGAAATTTCTTTCTCCCTAATGGTGCCTTGATCCTGTTTGATTCATTTTGCCCTATTTGTCATTTGGTGGCTTCTTATCAGCCACCACCTCCTACAAAGGCATCTTTGCCTTCTTTTGATTTCCAATCATCCTATGGTACCCTTCAACTTTGGTATCCTCCAGCTATCTCCCCCTCCTCTCTTTCCAAGGCTTGTAAATCTGATCCAGCTGGGAAACAACATGAGGAACCCAAACCTCATAAGGCTCCTTTCTTTCTAACTTCAATCCTTTGAAAACCAGTTAAACCTTGTTCCACATTCAAACCTCTTTCCTCTGATGTAGAAGACATGGAGGTGGAAAAGGAGCCACTCATGGAAAGGCTCCAAGATAAATGCAATTCTTCTCCTTAATCTAAATCACCTCAACCTTCTGATCCTGTTCCTGCTTCACCTGAAATTCCTCCCTCCACACATCCCAAAGTTTGGTTTGAGAGGGGCATTTCAAAGGACCACCCCAATGCTGTGGAAGGGGTATTAAATTAAATTTTGGATCTATCTGTGGCTGAACTACTGTCAATTTCTCCAACTTTTGCTGAAGTAATGAAGAAATGGGTTTCTTGTCAACGTGTGGAAATTGGTCCTGAAAAATTAAAGGTCTCCTCTGGCACTTTGATGGAGGACTCTGGTGGAACAAGTCCCTCCTTGGATGTCAACCTTTACTCCTGTCCTCTTTTTTTTCTTCCTTGTTATCTTGGTGATTCAGCTAAAACTGTTTCTCCCCTTGTGGATTCCGGTTCTCAGCTGAAATTAATTTTGGATGCTATGGCCTGAAAACTTAAGCTTAGTCCTAGGGTCACCTTCAATTCTGCGGATAGGGAATCAATCTTGCAAATTGGGTTGTATTGCTGAAGTTGTTGTTGTGACCAATCCGGGAAACCTCATAGGAAATGGAAATTTTGAATTTTTTTACATCCCCTTATCCATCAATACATTTTTTTTTTAAAAAAAAATTATTATCTCTTGTTTTTCTATGGGTACCCACTCATTTCCCATTCTCCCAGCTCTTCCCTGTCCTAGCTGTCTAGGCAGGCCTTCCTTTGTCATCCAATGCTGTCCTCCTTGGTTCAAATCTCCCCCTTGCATGCACTTTGCCCTGATTTTTTTGGCCAAGTGCATGCGGGCGGCCATCCCCTCCTCAACTCATCACCACCATCCAATCATCCTCCTCCATGGATCTCTCAACCTCATTGGCCATTGAATCTTGATTGGTCAAACCATCCAGCTCCACTCACCATCCTTGCAGCCATCAACCAATGACTGAAAGAGTTGCTTGCGGTTTTTGGTGACCTCATGACCAGCCCCCATCATCCATCTGATCATCTGCATGAGATTGGTAACAGGAAAAATCCGCATCACCTGACCCAATTGGTCATTCCCATGAACAATCTCACCTCCGTCCTCATCTAGGCAGTCACTCCAACCTATGCCCTCTCCCACCATCATCACCGCCATCCAACCTTTCTCAATTGGTTGGTTGGTGCTCTCATTGCTCCTCACCCGTTGTAAGACTCCAAACGGTGCTAGGCCGTGGCAGTTCTGTGGAGGGGAAAGGTGCTGTTTAGGCTGCCCTCCTGAGTGTTACAAAAATATTTAAATTTAACCGAGATCAAGGTCCAGAACCTGGTAAATGAGGAATCAAGAAGTTGAGGATAAAAATGATAATAGTTTTGTAGCAATGGAACAGCACTATCTGAGACAAGATTATGCAGGGAAAAACTTGAACAAAAGAAGTTAAAGTCTGTTTAGAGTTCAAAGAACAAAAGCTGTTTTATGTAAACAACGCCCACAAGCTAATACCTCTGGTTGTCAGCAGAAGATTGGGGATGATCAACTCAAACCCAACCAACCTCCAGGTTCTCAATGAACCTGCCCAACTCTCCGCAATCAAGCGCTTGAAGGGTACCAGATAACTGAGGGTGGCTGTTCAAGACAAAGCACAATGTTTAAGAAGCTCTAAAGCAAACAGTTACTGATTTGAAGCAAGGATAACCTCAATACTTCTCAAGGGACTCAAGAGTAGGCTGGCAGAATGCAACTCCAAAGGAAATAAAGGGAGGTATAACACTCCAGGTCTTAAGCTTAATAAGACCTCTTCAATCAATTGTGATTGGCTCCAGAAAGATGATCAAGGATCAGGACCAGTATGGTCAGAGAAAGGGATCAAGGAGTGGTATAACACACTCAAAAATTCCAACAGACAGAATTTTTCTTCAACCAGCAAGGCTATTGGTTGGTGATAAGGATCAGGCCACAGAGGGGCAAAGACTCAGGGTCAAAAATGGATCAGGGGGGCAATCAAAGATATACCCAGGATAAGGATCAGGATCAAATTTCATGATGATGGGGGGACACAGGCACACACTCCCATGGATGATTTTATTAACTGATGATGTGATATGATGCAGAAAAAGCAGGGGAGAGCCCCTCCTTTTATAGACCAGAGGCCTGTAGACTATTTACAAGAGAGATTTACAAATAGAGCGGAATTTTTTTATTTTTTATTTTTTATTTTATTTTTTTTTTTTTTAAGGATCAAGATCATGAGAAAACAAAAGAAGGAAAAAAAAAAGAAAAAAGAAACAAACAAGCACTCGGAGAAAAAAAACCAAAGAGGGACTCCCGCGGGCATCCTGATGGGCCCGGGCGGCTTCCGAGGCCGCGGATGACCACCGGCAGGTGTCCAACGGGCGTGGGCGACTGCCGAGGCCGCGGATGACCGCTGGCAGGTGTCCAACGGGCACCGGCAACAGAAGAGACCCGCGCGGGCAACGGACAAGCCGCGCGGGAGACCGGAGAGCTAGAGGTGTAAAGGGGATTGATGGACGGCCGTTTGAGATGGTGATGGCGGGAGAGGTAGATGGTGAGCTAAGAGGCGGATGACAGATTTGAACTTGGCCCGGGTCGACGGAAAGGGAACAATCCATGAGTACAACTGGATTGAGTTTGGGGCTTGGTACTCGCTGAGGCAATGATGTCAAGGAATTGGCGTTTGGTGGTTGTGAATGATGAAGCAACGGTGATAGATGAGTCTGAGTTGAAGATATGATTGACCTAGGCTGAACAATGGTAGGCAAAGGTTTCCCTCTCAAGGGTATATCAGGTTGATCAACAAATCCACCTTGATCATGGGCGGCTTGCCATATTGCCCCAACATGTAAGACACAATTGCTGATTCTAGAGGTCAACAAAAATGCAAAAGACTTCCAATGCTTGAGGGGATGATTATTGACAGCCATGGCTATACGCTCACGGCGTTCTTGACGCTTTCTCAAGCACTCCATTTTGGTCATACTAGGGGCGGGTAAGGATGTAGGATCTAAGCGGTCCATCAAGTTTAAACCTGGTGAATGAGGTGATGAAAAAAATTGATTGAGATGGTCGAGTTGACAAAAAATAAGAGAGAGAGGGAGAGATGGAAGGTTTTTTTTTTTTGATAATGATACCTATGAATGATGATAAGGAAAAATCATAAAAAAAATTAAAATCTCCGCACTGGCCAGGGTGTCCAGGATGGGGCACCAAACCGTCATCCTCCTTGCTCAATCCTGGCTTTGACTGATTGGCACCAAAAATCCAGACCAATTGGCTCTGCCTGATCCCTCTCTGATGCCCGCAAACCAACATTTTTGTTGGCTTCCATTGCAACCCTTGCACCAACCTTTGAGGTTTGCGCGCAACAATCTCCATTGCACGCGTGATCATCAATCTTCCCTTGACCGACTGCGGTCCCGGCAGGTTGCAACCCGTCATCTACTGCTGCCTTTGTCCTTGATGCAGGCAGGTTTCCACCTCCATACCTTGGTTTTTTTTCCTTCTCTCTCTCCCATGTCAGGCGGTTCCTGTTGCCAATCTTCATCTTCAAAAAAAAAAAAATAATTCCGCACTCATTTGTCAGTATCTCTTGTAAATAGTTTACAGGCCTCTTGTCTATAAAAGGAGGGGATCTCCCCTGCCTTTTTGCCTCACACATCTCATATATAAATCAGTAATCTAATCATTCCTGAGGGCCTCTTTCCCTTCTCTTCAACATTTTTGCTGGGTATATCTTTTGATTGCCCCTTGATACTTTGAGCCTCCCTACTCAATCTTTGATCTGTCCATATCTGTGACCCTGATCCTTATCACCAACAATAGCCTTGCTGGTTGAAGAGAATTTCATCTGCTGGAATTCTTGAGTGTGTTATACCACTCTTGATCCCTTTTTTCTGACCATACTGGTCTGATCCTTCCCTGATCATCTTTCCGGATCCAGTCATGCTTGACTGAGAGGTTTCTTTAAGCTTGAAACCTGGAGTGTTAGAACTCCCTTTATTCTTTAAAAGTTGAATTCTGCAATGCTACTCTTGAGTTCCTTGAGATGTTTTGGGTTATTCTTGTTCAAATCTGTTATTTTTTTGCTTCTAGAGCTTCCCAAACAAATTGCGCTGTCTTGTTCAGCCACCCGCAGTTATCTGGTACCCTTCAAGCCCTTGATTGGGGAGAGTTGGGCAGGTTCATTGAGAACCTTGAGGCCTGTTGGGATTGAATTTATCTTTCCTAATCTTCTGCCAAAAACCAGATTTATTAGATCTTGGGTGTTGTTACTTACAACTGACTTCTTCCATTGAACCTTGAACAAAACTTTGACTTATTTTTTTCAAGTCTTTCCCTGCACCATCTTGCCTCAGATAGTGTTGTTTCCATTGCTATCAACTATTCTCAAACTCATCCCTTACATTTGTTCCTTATTTACAAGTTCCTGGACCTTGATTCTGGTTACATTTAAATATTATTGTAACTCTTAGGAGGGCAGCCTAAACAGCACCTTTCCCCTCCACAGAGCTTCCTGCGGCATAGCACTGTTTGGGGTCTTATATTTGGTCCCCCGGGCTGGGATAAAACCAGAAACCTTGGTATTTACATACCCAACATCAACGTTTGGAATCAAACTTTGAAATCCAATCTTTTTCCTTTTTTCTTCTCTGTTCTCTCTCTTCTCAGATCTGATCCATGGTGGAAAATTATCCTAGAATTAAGTCCTCCCAATTTTTGAACCATCTGGGAAGTTTAATTGTTGTTTTTTGTGAAATCCTACTCCTACCACACTCCTGAGCCACTTTGGAAATGTGCGCTTTGGATCCTCTAGGAATTCTGTTACTCAAAATAGCATCTACCGGTACCCCAAACACCTCTGCTTGACCAAAGATGGTCAAGACCAAACCTCAGAACAAGAACTTAGGGTTCAATGGGGTAAATGTCAAATGGTTCTTGGACTCTTACAAAATGGCTGCTCAAGTGGATGGGGAAAGAGAATACAATATGGCCTATCAGTTAAGATTCATTATCTCCTCTGTTGAAGTTATGGAAGTAATTGAGTCTTTTGAAGGATTTGAGTCCCATGACCTGACACTTCTGAGGGAAGCAATGTTGGCATATTGGGGTAAAATAGATGTAGCTCAGTTTACTTTGCAGGACTTGGATGCTCTTGTCTCTCAATGGATCTCAAATGGTGGTATCTCTTAAGCCTCTGACTACAAGTCTTTGAGGAAGTCTTTGGATCCTATCAAAGACTACCTTATCCAAAACAATCACATTGATTCAGTGGACAAAGTTCAAGAAATATTCTTCCAAGCTTTTTTGTTGGCTGTGCCGGAAAGGATTAAAGAAAAATTGGTCAAATCTGGATCTATGATCACCACCAGGAATAATTGATTCAAGCTCCCTGTTTTCCTTATCCTTAGGAGTACTGTGAATGAAGTCATGAAATCTAAAACTGCTTTAAATTTTGAAAAAACTAGAACCACTGAACCAGTTCTTGCTCCTTCTTTTTAAGAATCCAACAATATTATGAAGAAGATGATGGCAGATAAAAGACATAAAGAAGATCCTAATTTTACTCAAGAACCTACTACTCTAGACAAAATCACCAAGATACTTCAAGCTTTTGAGAAAAAAATAGATCAAAAGATTTCTTCTCTTACTACTCCTAAACCCTCTACTTCTGTCCCTAAATCTACCCTGGTCTGTTACTACTGTCATAGCGAAGGCCATGGAACAGGAAAATGCTTGAAACTCCAGAAGTATATAAAGGAAAAGTTGGTGGAGCAGAAGGGGAAGAATTTCTTTCTTCCTAATGGTTCTCTGATCCCTTTGGATTCATCTTGCCCTATTTGTCATGTGGTGGCCTTTTATCAGCCTCCACCTCCAATGAAAGCATCCCTTGCTTCTTTCAATTTCCAATCTTCCTGTGGTAATCTTCAACCTTGGTACCCTCCAGCTATCTCTTCCTCCAGTATTGCTGGGACTACTTATCAATCTGATACAGCCAGGAAACAACATGAGGAACCTAAAACTTACAAAGCCCCTTCCTTGCCAACTTAAATTCTTCAAAAACCAATCAAACATTGATCCTCACCTGAGCCTCCTTCCTCTGATGTGGAAGACATGGAGGTGGAAAAGGAGAAACTCATGGAAAGCTTTCCAGATCACTCAGATCCTCCTCCTTCATCCAAGTCACCTCAACCTTCTGATCCCATCTTAGTTCCTGCTTCACCTAAACTTCCTCCCTCCACCCAGCCCAAAGTTTGATTTGAAAGGGGAATCTCAAAGGACCACCCCAATGCTGTGGAAGGAGTATTAAATAAAATTTCTTATCTCAAAATTCCTGATCTATCTGTGGCTGAACTCCTATCAATCTATCCATCTGTTTCTGAAGGAATGAAGAAATGGGTCTCTTGTCAACATGTGGAGATTGGTCCTGATTAATTAAAGGTCTCCTCTGGCACTTTGATGGAGGACTCTGGGGGAACTAGTCCTTCTTCAGATTCAAGAATTTACTCCTGTTCTCTTGGTTTCCTCCCCTGTTATCTTGGTGACTCAGCTAAAACTGTTTCTTCTCTTGGGGACTCTGGATATCAGCTCAACTTAATTTTGGATGCTATGGCCTGTAAACTCAAACCCAGTCCTAGGGTCAGCTTCAATTCTGCAGTCTATGGGATAGGTAATTGATCTTGTGAATTGGTTTTTATTGCTGAATATGTTCCAGTCAGGATTGGTTGAAATATTGTTGGAACCTGTCATTTTTTGGATCACTTGTTTGGAAAGACCTATGATCTTGGGACAACCTTTCTTGATGGATTTTGGTGCTACTCTGATGTTTTCTGTTCAAGTTGGGGAGAGAGTTCTTCTCCCTGATGCTGATGGTAGACAGATCAAATTTCCTCTCTGTTCGTTGGATTCTGGTTGTTGGGAAAGAGATTTTCCTGGTCATCCTTCTAAATAATCTTCAAAGGGGAAGCAGAAAGACAATTCCAATTCCTCTCATTTTTTACGGGAATAGTTGATCCTACTAATAGTTGTAGTTCTTTTCAGACTCAGACTTCAACTCAAGGTTAAACTCTCATCCCTCAGGCTTATTTTTCATTCTGTTCATCTTTTTCATCTAAACTAGAAAATATCAAAAATCAAAAACATTTCAAAATACAAAAATCCAAAAATATTTCTTTTCCTTCTTTCTCTAGATCTGTTGTGTCTTTTTTTACTGTTACTCTTAGGTCTGATCAATCTTCTCTCAGTTCCTTTTCAAATCTCTTTAATGAGTCTAAACTAGATCCTGATCTTGATTTTATTCTTGGTGGTTTTGGTATGGAGGAATATGGGCTTCAGTGGAGGCAATTTGGGGTACAAGTAAGTCCTCCCAATTGTGCACTGCCAAGGCAACCTTCTACCATCATCTTCAAAACCCTACCTTGTTCCACACATTTGAGCAACATATTATCTCCTGGTTCTCCCTTTATGGAAAAGGCACCCTTTGAGGATATTGCAGAACATTGGATGTGGAAAATGTTGGAACTTGGACTCAGTTTTTGTGATCAAGTCTCACTGGTCAACTCTTGGAGGAAACAAGAAATTCTCTTGTTTGCCACCAATTATAAGCCAGTTGCCAAGAATGTCCAACCATTCAACCAGCCTATTCCTCTCAACCTCAATCCTCCTCTTATGCATCCTCCCTTATCTCATGATCCTTACTGTGGTCTTCCTCAATCTCTTACTTTTCCCTTTATTCCCAATGGTTGGTTCACTGAAGAACGTCTGAAGGTGGTCAACTTTGGTTCAGATGGATGGCTTTTTCCTGATGGGTTAAATTTGATCAAAAATTTCTTATCTCTAACGGAAAAATCTATTGCTTTCTGTGAAGAAGAGAGAGGTCTCTTGAAAGAATCCTATGGCCTCCCTTATCTCATCCCTGTAGTTGAACATGATCCTTGGCAAAAGAAGAAGATCCCTATCCCTGCTGCTAAGGTTGACAAATTTATCAAGTTAGTCCAGGAACAAGTTTGTGCTGGCCTATATGAGCAGTCAAACTCTAGTTATTCTAGCCCTGTCTTCTGTGTCCTTAAGAGTAATGGTAAACTTAGAATAGTTCATGATCTCCAAGCCCTTAATAAAGTTAATATTAAAGACTCTGGTATTCCTCCTGCTACTGAAGAATTTTTCAAATCTTTCTCTGGGAGAGGTTTCTATGGTCTAGGGGACATTATGGGTGGCTATGATGAACAATCCTTACATCCTATTTCTTGCCCTCTCACTACTTTTGATACCCCTCTTGGTTGATTCTAACTTACTTGATTGCCTTAAGGTGCCACCAATTTGGTTGAATTCTATCAGGCTCAGATGATGTGGATCCTCCAGGATTAAATCCCTGATCATGCTGCCATCTTTATTGACAATGGTGGAATTAAACGCCCAGTTTCTGACTATGATAATGAGCTCTTACCTTGGCATTCAGGAATTTTTTGTTTTATTTGGGAATATGCTACTACTTTGGAAAGGATTCTGTTTTGAATTGAGAAATCTGGCCTTACTGTCTCTGGATCCAAACTGGCTGCTTGTGTCCCTGCTCTGGAAATTGTTGGTCATGTGGTCTGCAAGGAAGGAAGAAAGATGGCACTAGCCAAAGTCAACAAGATCATCTCTTGGCCTACCCCAATCAATCCCACTGAAGTTAGGGGCTACTCAGGTGTTGTCACTTATGTTAGAATCTTTATCCCATCTTTATCCAAAATATGTGCACCCTTACTTTGTCTAACCAGGAAAGATGCTGAATGGATTTGGACCCAAGATTGTGAACATTCTTTTCAGTTGCTCAAAATGATGGGGGTTAAAGACATAGTTTTGAAAAAGATCTCCTATGTACCAGGAGCTGGAAAGATCAAGCTGGCTGTTGATTCTAGTTATCAATCCGTTGGGGCTGCTCTTACTCAGGAAGATGAAAATGGTTGCGACTGTCCTGTTCTTTATGAATCTTTGCCATTTTCAGATGTAGATTCTAGGTACTCTCAGCCCAAATTGGAACTTTTTGGTGTGGCTCAAATGATGAAGAAACTTCAAACCATTCTCTGGGGCCAACATTTTGAACCGCAAGTTGATGCTCAATCCATCATTGAAATGATCAATGCTCCTATGACTTGTTGGGAAGCCTTTATCCAGCTTTCTTCTTTTGATATTGTTCACAGGCCTGGGAAATCTTTCACTATGCCTGATGGTTTATCTTTACAAACCCTTGGAGACAATGAATCTGATGTTGGAACTGATTTTGATGAAGAATAACCGTTAATCCAACCTTTCTTCTCTCTCTATCCTCAAGATTATTCTGGCTGTCAAAAAGGTTTCTGGCTTAAACTAGAGAAGTAACTTTTAACTCTTCAAAAACCTCCTGATCTCTCTGCTAAAGAATTTCAATCTCTTAAAAGAAAGTCCTCTAGTTTCTTTGTCCAAGGCTCTAGGATTATGAAAAGAGGAAATCCTTGCGCACTTATTATTGTTGCTATCCCTTCTAAACAAGATTCTTTCCTTGAAAGTATCCATGAAGGTCTTGGTCATTGTGGCCAAACCAAAACTTATTGACAATTATCCAAACAATTCTGGTGGCCATCTCTGAAGAAATCCATCTCTCAATGGTGCAAGAGTTTTGAAGTTTGTCAAAAAGATGATCTTATGCGTCCAGCTGAAATTTGTTATCCTACTGGGGAGTCCACTGCCTTTGAAAGGATTGCTATGGATGTGGTTCATATTAAGGCAGGTGGTGCTCAGTACCTCATTGTGGCTAGGGATGATTTTTCTGGATGGTTTGAAGCAAAATTTCTTAAGAATCTTAGCTTGGAATCAGTGGAAGCTTTCCTCTATGAGACCTGGAAAATGTGTTATGGCGTTGCTTGATCTTACTCTACTGATGGTGGCTCAAAATTTGGTGGCAAACTTGCTGAAATGATCTGATCTCTTCCTTGACAACATAGAGTTACTACTCCTTATTATCCTGAAGGCCAAGGCATGGTGGAACAAGGCCATGCTCCTTTGAAGGCTGTACTTGTTAAGCTTTCTGGTGAAAGTTGCAAGAATTGTTGCAAATTCCTTCCTCTTGTTCTCTTCTCTGATCAAATCTCAACCAGAAGGACTACTGGCCACTCATCTTATGAAATCCTCTTTTGCCAAAGAGCAGTTATTCCTTTGGATCTGGAAATGGAATCTTTCTTGGGTATCCCTTGGGACAAGGTTTCCTCAACTACTGATCTATTAGTTGCTAGATCCAAGCAACTGGAGCAAAGTGAAGATGTTTTTGATGAAGCTTATCATAAGATGATGGAGTCCAGAGCAAAATCAGTCCAGTATTGGGAGCATAAGCACTCCAATAAAATCAGGGACTCCTTGGACCCTGGCGATCTAGTTTTAGCTTATAATTGATCTTTGGAGACCCAGTGGGGCAAGCTTTTCTCAAATCATTGGAATGATCCTTATTGGGTGGTTTGCCAAGTTAGAGGTGGATCTTATTTTTTGGAGTAGCTGGATGGTACTCAACTGGCCAGAAGGTTCTCTGCTGATCAAGTCAAGAAGTTTCATTGTTGTGGAGGCAACTTATCTCACAAGTAAGTCCTCCCAATTGTGCACCACCAGGGTTATTTTCTGTGTTTTTTGTTGTAAAATCTACTGTATGCCACATACGTGAGCACCTGGGACGCCTCCTGTGTTTTATCTCTGCCACTTCTAGGGCTCTTTTGGATGGTTCAAGATATTTTTGAACTCTTCAATCCCTCTCAAGATCAAGAAATGGCCAATCTTCTGTTCAACTTCCTTGTATTTCTCCTTCTCCTTATATCTTCAAGTTCAAGATGCAGACTAAGGACAGTCTGTAATTTGGGGAGAGATTTCATGACCAATCTGGGACACCTCATGGAAAATGGAAATTTTGAATTTTTTTAAATCCCCTGATCCATCAATACATTTTTTTTTTAAAAAAAAATTTTTTCTATGGGTACCCACTCATTTCCCATTCTCCCAGCTCTTCCATGTCCTAGCGGTCTAGGCAGGCCTTCCTTGGTCATCCAATGCTGTCCTCCTTAGCTCAAATCTCCCCCTTGCACCTGCTTTGCCCTGATTTTTTTGGCCAAGCAGGCGTGGGCAGCCATCCCCTCCTCAACTCATCACCACCATCCAATCATCCTCATCCATGGATCTCTTGACCTCATTGGCCATTGACTCTCAATTGGTCAAACCGTCCAGCTCCACTCCCCATCCTTGCCGCCATTGAACAATGACCGCAATCATTGCTTGCAGCTGTTGGTGACCTCATGACCAGCCCCCCGTCATCCATCTGATCACCTGCATGAGATTGGTCATGGGAACAATCCGTGTCACCTGAACCAATTGGTCATTCCCATGACCAATCTCACCTCCATCCTCATTGGGGAGGTCTCTCCAAACAATTCCCTCTCCCACCATCATCACCGCCCTCCAACCTTTCTCAATTGGTTGGTTGGTGCTCTCATTTCTCCTTACCCATCATCCTCCTTGCTCAATCCTGGCTTTGACCAATGGGACCCAACATTCTGGACCAATTGGCTCCGCCTGATCCCTCTCTGATGCCCGCAAACTGACATTGTTGTTTGCGGCCATTGGAACCCTTGCACCAAACTTTGACGGTCGCCCGCACTCATCTCCATTGTGCGCGTGATCATCAAACTTCCCTTGACCGTCCGCAGTCGCGGCTGGTTGCAACCTCTCATCCACTGCCACCGTTTTCCTTGACATGGGAAGTTTTTCACCTCCATACCTTGTTTTTTTTTCCTCTCTCTCCCCCATTTCAGGCGGTTCCTGTTGCCAATCTTCATCTTCAAAAAAAATTCCACACTCATTTGTAAGTATCTCTTGTAAATAGTCTACAGGCCTCTTGTCTATAAAAGGAGGGGCTCTCCCCTGCCTTTTTGCATCATCCATCTCATATATAAATTAGTAATATAATCATTCCAGAGGGCCTCTTTCCCTTCATCTTCAACCTTTTTGCTGGGTATATCTTTTGGTTGCCCCTTGATCCTTTGAGCCTCCCTACTCAATCTTTGATCTGTCCATATCTGTGACCCTGATCCTTATCACCAACAATAGCCTTGCTGGTTGAAGAGAATTCTGTCTGCTGGAGTTTGTGAGTGTGTTATACAACTCTTGATCCCTTTTTTCTGACCATACTGGTCTGATCCTTCCCTGATCATCTTTCCGGACCCAGTCATGTTTGACTGAGAGGTTTCTTTAAGTTTGAAACCTGGAGTGTCAGACCTCCATTTATTCTTTAAAATTTGAATTCCGGCACGCTAATCTTGAGTTCCTTGAGAAGTGTTGGGTTATTCTTGTTCAAATCTGTTATTGTTTTGCTTCTAGAGCTTCCCAAACAAATTGCTTTGTCTTGTTCAGCCACCCACAGTTATCTGGTACCCTTCAAGCGCTTGATTTCAGAGATTTGGGAAGGTTCATTGAGAACCTGGAGGTTGTTTGGGACTGAGTTGATCTTTCCTAATCTTCTTCCAATGACCAGAGGTATTAGCTTGTGGGCGTTGTTACTTACAACTGACTTGTTCCATTGAACTCTGAACAAAACTTTGACTTATTTTTTTCAAGTCTTTCCCTGCACCATCTTGCCTCAGATAGTGTTGTTTCCATTGCTACCAATTATTCCCCAACTCACCCCTTACATTGATTCCTTATTTACAAGTTCTTCAACCTTGATTCTGGTTACATTTAAATATTATTGTAACTCTTAGGAAGGAAGCCTTAACAAAACCTTTCCCATCCACAGAACTGCCTGCAGCTTAGCACCATTTGGAGTCTTACAACATCTCAGTTAGAATTGGCCAAAATATATTTGGAACTTGTCATTCTTGGATCACTTGTTTGGAAATTCCTATGATCTTGGGCCAACCGTTCTCAATGAATTTTGGTGCTAACCTGATGTTTTTGGATCAAGTTGGGGAGAGAATTCTTTTCCCTGATGCTGATGGCAGGAAAATTAAAGTTTCTCTCTGTTCTTTGGATTCTGATCATTGGGAAAGAGATTTTCCTGGTCATACTCCTAAATCAATTTTGAAGGGAAAGCAGAAGGTAAATTCCAACTCCTCCCTTTTTTTATGGGAATAGTTGATCCTACTGATAGTTGTAGTACGCCTCAGCCTTCCATTTCAACTCAAGGTTCAACTCTCATCCCTGAGGCTTATTTCTCACTTTTATCATAATTTTTTCTAATCTGGAAAGAATTAAAGAACAAAAACATGTCTAAATAGAAAATTCCAAAAATATTTATTCTCTCCCTGGATCTGTTGTGTTTTCTTTTCCTTTTACTCTTAGGCCTGATTAATCTCCTCTCATTTCTGGTTTGAATCTCTGCAATGAGTATAAAATAGATCCTTATCTCCATTCTATTCTTTGTGGTTTTGGTATGGAGGAATATGGGCTCCAGTGGTGGCAATTTGGAGTAGAAGTAAGTCCTCCCAATTTTGCACCACCAGGGCAGTCTTCTACCTTTGTTTTTGAAACCTTACCTAGTGCCACACATGCAAGAAAAATATTATCCCCTTTTTCCCCCTTTACAGAAAAGGACCCCTTTTAGGGCATTGTGGAACATGGGATATGGAAGATTTTGGAACTTGGCCTCAGTTTTAAAAGTCAAGTCTCCCTGGTCAACTCTTGGAGGAAACAAGAATTTCTCTCTTTTGCTACAAAGTAAAAACCAGTTTCAAGAAAGGTCCGACCATTCAACCAGCCTATGCCTCTCAACCTCAATACCCCTCTCATGTGTCCTATCTTATCTTGTAATCCTTATGGTGTTTTATCCCAATCTCTTACTGGTCCCTTTTTGCCTCATGGTTATGTAACTGAAGAACATCTGAAAGTGTTCAACTATGGTCCAGATGGATGGCTTCTTTTTGATGAGTTAAATTTGATAAAAAATGTCCTATCTCTAAGGGAAAAATAGCTTTCTTCCTGTGAAGAAGAGAGAGGTCTCTTGAAAGAATACTATGGCCTCCCTTACATCATCCATGTAGTTGAACATGATCCTTGGCAAAAGAAAAAGATCCCAATACCTGCTTCTAAAGTAAAAAAGTTTATCAAGTTAGTCCACAAAAAGGTTTGTACTGGTTTATATGAAAAGTCAACTTCTATTCATTCCATAAGTGTATTCTGTGTCCTCACAAGTAATGTAAACTTAGAATAGTTCATGATGTTCAACCTCTTAAAAAATTTACTATTAAGAACTCCGGTATTCCTCCTGCCTCTGAAGAATTTTTTGAACCCTTCTCTAGGAGAGCTTGCTGTGGTCTAAGGGACATTATGATTGGTTATGATGGAAAATCCTTACATCCTATCTCTTTCCATCTTACTAATTTTGATACACCTCTTGGTCAATTTCAACTTACTCAATTGCCTCAAGGCCCAACTAATTCAGTTTCAGTCTATCAGGCTCAAATGATGTGGATCCTTCAGGATGAAATACCTGATCATGCTGGTATCTTTATTGATAATGGCAGAATTAAAGGTCCAGTTTCTGACTATGATAATGAGCTGTTATCTTGGAATTCAGGAATTTTTTGCAGAGACTCCTGTGGGATTTATATAAATAAAGTAGAAAATACCTTGCTGGTGGTCCTTGAAGGGGAATTTAGTATTACCTATACTCCTTTGGATTATAAGTATATACTAACAGTGGTTTTTAATTGCCTGCCCTTCTAGTACTATAGTAAGTATGCACAATAATTTATTTAAATTAATGGCTGGTTTCTTTGAGACTTAATATAGGTCTCAGATCAGACCTAGATTAATTATTAAATGTTTATTGGTATTATTTGTTGAAGGATGGACAAGATCTATTGTATTATTGGTTAGTGGTTTGTCAGATATATTTGATTGTAACCAATATCCAAATATTAAAGGTATCAAGGGTTTATCAGAGGCATGGTTCAGGAGAGGACCCAAATATGGGTTTACCCACAGGGGGCTGGGTAGGGGAAAAGGTTGGTGGTTCTTTTGGTTTTGCTCTATTTCTTTGTAAGAGTTATTGATTGATTGAAGGGTGGTTATTCTTTAATTTGGTTCTGAATATTTATTTCACAGGAGAACCCTTATTCAAGCAACTTTTGGGTGGTTTAATGGTCTAAAGATGGGTAATAAATTGTTTTCTGATTTCTTGTTTCCTTTATAACTGATTCACTGATAATATTTATCTGGGTAGGTACCACAGATGGATGGGTTGGGTGATTTGGTGAATAGGCCAGATGGCATCAGATGGGATGATGGGATGGGCCAGATGGAATGAAGATAAAACTTGGATAGGGCAGAGAGGCCCTCCTCAAATATACAAATCCTGCCTCAGGGGGTGCTCAAGGCTTCCTCTGGGGGTTCTCCCTGTTCTGGTGAGGAACAGTGAGATATATTTACATGAGGCATTTCTGCTGGTTTGAAAAAGCTTGTAAAGTTACATGAGTCATTTCTTCTGGTTGGAAAAAGATTTTACAGGGGTTTTATGCATGCAAAGCCCTGCATAAACTGCTGTGAAGTGCAGATACAATATATTCCTGTGCAGTACTGTTGGTTGGTTTGGTGCTACTTGATACTAACTACATGTGTTGCTGTGCACTCACTGGTGGTTTGTTTGGTGCTACATGGTCTTGACTGCCTGCATATATTTCTGGGTAGCCCTGTGGTACTTGTACTGGTGTGTTGTTTGGTATCACATGCTTCTGAATACATAAATTGCTGTGTGGTGCTGAGGTTGGGCTGGTGCTGGTAGTTTGTTTGGTTCTAGTTGATACTGGTTCCACTTCCTCCTGCCTGTACTGTTCCTGTATACTTCTGCACAGCTTTCTGTATGTATATTTGCATGCCATCTGGGTGAGGTGACAGGGTTGGCGTATGGTCCTGTTTTTGAGGGTAGGCTGTTACTGGTATGTACTTGAGAGTTTGCAAGGTATGTATTTATGGCTTCCACAGAGCTGTGACACCTGGTTGGGTATGAGTTTGCCACAGTTGAAGGGTTCTTGGGCTGTATCTTCTAATCCATGAGGGATAGGGTGGTACTTTGGCTGAGTGACTATAGGTTATTTTGGGTTGAGAATCCACTTCTGAGGTTTATTTGAGGGTTGGAGCTGTTTTTATGGTAAAAAATTGAGCCTGATGGTTATAGGATAGGTTTGGTCTACCACATCATTGATTCATCTGGGAATATGCTACTACTTTGGAAAGGATTCTGTTTTGAATCAAGGAGTCTGGCCTCACTGTCTCTGGGTCCAAATTGGCTGCTTTTTTCCCTGCTCTGGAAATTGTTGGTCATGTCGTCTGCAAGGGAGGTAGAAGGATGGCACCATCCAAAGTCATCAAGATCATCTCTTGGCCTACTCCAATCAATCCCACTGAAGTTAGAGGTTTCTTAGGTGTTTTGACTCATTTTCAGATCTTTATCCCATCTTTATCCAAAAATCTGTGCAACCTTGCATTGTCTAACCACAAAAGATACTGAATGGATTTGGAACCAAGATGGTGAAAATTTGTTTCAGTTACTAAAAATTATTGTTTGTAAATACATAGCTTTGAACAAGATTGGTTATGGACCTGGAGCTTGCAAGATCAAGCTTGCTTTAGATTCTAGTTATCAATATTTTGGGGCTGTTCTTACTCAGGAAGATGAACATGATTGGGACCGTCCTGCTCTCTCTGAATCTTTTTTATTTTCAGATGTATAATCCAGATACTCTCAACCAAAACTGGAACTTTGTTATCAGCTTGCTACTATTGCAGAGAAAGCTGCAAAAGTAAAAAAATAAAATGAATAAATAAATAGCATAGCAAAGGAGAAATAATATTTAAAATATTATTCCAAATGATGATTCTATATGAAATTTAAGGTAGGGTCACTCACTGACACATACCTCAAATTCCCACTGCTTATATTTTTAAATAATTTATGAAAATTTATAAAGAAACGTGGCCTTGGAATTTTGGCCATTTTAATGTTTCACATGAAACCACAAATATAGGTTTCACAATCAATTTTGTGTCAGAATCCAGGAATTCTTTGATTTAGAGCATCTCCAATTGTGCTTGATAAGTTTTTGCTAGCTAAGCCCTTGTTAGCTAAAAAAAACAGTAAGCAAGGGCTTTAGCAAGCATGAAATACAATTTTAGTTGCTAAGACCATGCAAAACGTAGATAAAAAGGCTTGCACCAAAATAGCAAACACACCTATTGTTTGAAATCTTCCATGTCATTGCACACCATCAATCATTGATCAACAATCAACCAAACAAACACTACAACTATCCACCAATATGCATTCCCAAACAACATCATATTCCCCATGTGTTTGATCAAGCACCTGTCAACTTGTCCACAACAAAACAATTCCCAACAACATCTCCTCCTTGAACTTGAAGAAAGTCTCCATCAATAATGAATCAAGAGAAAAAACAAGAAACATGCCAGAGCTAGAATTGAACCTGACAGAATCCAAGGCCACAGAAAGTTGATGGAGGATTACTTTAATCCTGATGCTAGATTCCCTGAAAGTATGTTTCAAATAAGGTTCAGAATGAGTAAGAGGTTGTTTGAAATGCTAGTAAAAGACTTAGGAGCCCACAGCCAATGTTGGATCCAAAGAGTTGTATGTTGTGATTGAATATAAAACTTTAAAAATGATGGAAAGTGATCTATCATGTATTTTCTGTTTTTTTTTTTCTTATTCCCTTTCAGGAATGCTATGGGCAGATTGGCCTTTCCCCTCAGCAAAAATTGGAAAGTGCTATACGCCAATTAGCCTATGGATTTTGTGCTGATGCCACAGATGAATATGTCCGGATTGGTGAAACTACAGCAATTGAAACCTTGAAAAAATCTGTTAATGATATAGTTGAAATCTATGAAACCAAATATTTACATGGACCAACTGATGAAGATCTGAAATCAATCATGAAAGAGTATGAGGACTGCGGATTCCCTGGCTATTGTGGAAGTATTGATGGAATGCATTGGGCTTGGAAAAATTGTCCCCAAGCTTGGGCAGGTCAATATCAAGGCAAAGAAGGAACTCCTACTATGGTTTTGGAAGCAGTGGCATCACTCAACTTACAAATATGGCACTGTTTCTTTGGATCTTCTGTAACTCATAATGACATAAATAATATGCAAAATAGTCACATCTTTGATGATTTCCTTACTGGTATGATTTCTCCAATTATTCATAATTTGAATACATCCTTTTATTTTTTATTTTTTATCTGATATTTGATTTTATTTTGTAATTCTTCCATTAAAGGATCAGCATCTGAAGTCACATTTGAAGTCAACAACAACAAATACTTCTTTGGATATTATTTAGCGGATGGGATATATCCAAACTTGCCAGTCTTTGTAAAATCATTCAGAAACTCTCAAGATGATGCAACCAAACATTTTAATTCCCTGCAAGAAGGTGCAAGAAAGGAAATTGAACGCGCTTTTGGAGTTTTGCAAGCAAGGCTTGATATTATCAAAAATACCAGTAGATTATGGATGAGGCATGATATTGTCAAAGCAATGAAATGCTGTATTATCCTTCACAATATGATTGTAGGAAAAAGATCACCCAGTGATCCATTTAATAATTCTGTTTCTCAACACAATCATTCCAATACTACTATAACACCTAGTAATCATGATCCTCAACTGTTTTGCTCTTTTAAAATTCATAGTCAAAATAATTATTTCCTTCACAATTCTACTCTCCATTTCCAGCTCATAAGTGACTTGAAGGTGTAAAGCTGTATGAAGAGAGGCATGTCTTGATTGGTGTTGGTTCCAATGTTTGTTTCTTCCTTAATTGTATTTGGTTTGGATTGATACAACAATTTATAGCAGCAGAGATAAAAAAATATAAATATAAATATCAATTGCAATTGCATTTTTCTTTTGTTTATATATGTATTCCCTTTTTGTTTCTTAGGATACAAAGATTCAGTAATAGAATAGCACCATTATTCACCCCCCCAAAAAAACAAATCTGATTGATTTCAATTTTGCCACCAGATAGCCATTGCTTATGGATGGAATCAATCAAGTTGAAGGCAAACCTTCTTCTTGAGCATCCTGAGCATCTCCTTGCTATCATCATCTGGGAAATTAGCTTCAGACTGAAGGATGACTTGCAACTGACCAATTGCTACCTTTGCTTTGGTTTTCTTGGCTTTGAGTTCATAGAGCATTTTGGCCAGGGAATTTTGACAATCAGAAATCTTGTTTTGGCGCAATGCAATTGTTTTGCTCCCAGAAATCATATAAATTAGACTCAAAAAGTCATTAGAATTGGAGTAAGGATTGGATGGGGTTTTTTTGCGCTTGGACAACTTGACTCCTTGCGGTCTTTGAATACTAGGCTTGGATAACATGGGTGAGGAGGGACACCCATAGCTTGAGGAAGTGGAATGAGGATGGCTCTGGAAATTTCCAATCCACTTTGGATGGCTTCTCAGGACCTCCCAAGAACCCTTGACCTTAAACAATTGGCCTTTTTTTTGCTGGGAATAAATTTCCTTTGCATGTTGCATCCAATTGGTTGGGCTTGATCCACTCGGTGGTGAACATTCAATATTCTGTTAAATTGCCAAAAATTTGAGGTTTGCAGTGTTCAAGTTGGCCCACCTATAAAACAGAGGAAAATAGGTCAAATCAGCAATTGATTTTTGGAAAAAAAATATATATATATAAAGAGAGGAGGAGGAAAAAAAACCTGGTTTGAATGCATTCCCAGTCATGGTAGGTTGATTTGCTATGGAGGTTGAAATCCTCTTCAACCTGTTTGAAAAATCCAATTCCCAACTGGTTGGTTGCAAACTTGGGGTCCTCACTGATATGAATCCAAGAGCAGGCCAGCTGTTCTTCTTCATGAGAGGTCCAGTTTGGTGTGCATTTTTTTTGGTTTGGTCTTGAGATGGTTTGGGTGCAGTGGTGGCTTCAAGATCAGCTTCAGACATGATGGAATGAACCTATGAATAAAAAAAGGGGGTGAAATGGTGGGGTGGCAGGAAAAGTTGTATTGATGGTGATGAGATCAATTTTTGGTTGGAATGAATGGAAGGGAGGTTGAGGGGGGGGCAATAGAGGATATGGTTGATATTGTGGTATGAAGGGAGGTTGGGTGTGGTAGGATATGTATTTTGATCAATATGGAAGGGCGTAAAATCCTGCCAAGGGTTGGGGTAGCAAGCTCCATAACTTTTCATAAATTTTTTGATTTGGGACAAAACTTATGGAGCTTGCTACCTAGCAAGGTCCTATCTTGGACAAAATTGTGGAAATTGCTTGGTAAACTTAGCTAACAAGCAGGTTTACCAAGACAATTGGAGATGCTCTTAGAGGAGTTACTGACAGAAATGTGATTTGTCACAATTTCTGGACGCAGCTGCAGCAACCAATACATACGCGCGAAGCTAAGCAGCAGCAATTCCAACCTGTATGCTTACCCTGACAAGCCGGGTATGCAGCCCCAGGCATCTGACAGGTATGTAGCCATGGGACTATGGACTGACAGACTGACAGACGGCTTGAGAAGCCATGGTACCATTTAAAAGTGCTACAACTAATACAGGGACACACTAAATATGTTATAAATGTCCCATGGATAGTAGATAGTCTAGAAATAAATAAAATTATATAAAAATACTTAAATAAACTTTCTACATATCTTTTTAAAAATATAATAAAAATACCAAAAATGTCGAAAATAAGATAACTACAGTTTGAGAAATATCTTAAAATACTTTGAAAATACAATTTTGAGAACTTCAAGACATCAGTATGTCGGTGACATACTGAGAAAACTGATTATTTAAAAAAATTACATATGCTCTCATAGCATATATTTTTAATTAATTATTTCAATTAAATTAACAGAATCTTGAAAATAAGGATCAAAATCAGTATTATGATTTTATTCCCATCAGCTAATACATAATTAGAACCCATCTGAAATCAGATTACCCGTAGGAATGTGTACTAAGAAGAAATATTAAAATCCTGGGAGCATTTACTAATGATAATTAATGAAATGATGATCAAGTGGATATATTAGTGTTATTCACATGTTCAAAAATCAATAAAAAGTTATAATAATTCCCATACACTGTGGAATTAGATGTTAACTGTGTTACATAAAGAAAAAAAAAATGAAAGGCTACCACTGGTTAACCTGCTAGCCTTAGCACTCATCCCTTTGAGCCCCTGTATCCCTCAGAAGAACAGAATTGGGACACAAAAAGCTATAAAAATAGAGCTCTTTTGAGGTTATTGATACACCAGACCCAGTTATATTTACATCCAGACACCGTGCCAAGGTAATCAAATAATTATAAGAGATAAGTAAGTGATTTATGGCTTTATTCTGATCAATATTATCCATCTCAAAAACCCGTTTTTTATCAATTTAAACTGCTCAACAACCTTTTAACCCAAGTAACAGGTTTACCCAATCAGTACACATCCCAAACAGGTACCCAAAGGATCCAATAACATATCAGTGAGTTTTATTATCCTTTTTCTGTTGTGGCAGCTTGGTTAAAAAGCCCTGCCACTCCATCATATATTTTATATATATATTATCTTTGGGCAATACCTCCTTTAAGAATATAAATTAAAGGTTCCAAAGTAACCAGGTCTATGTGTTTTCAAGTGAATTCCCTGGAGAGAAGTGTTAAATATCCCAAATATTATTGTGGCCCCTTATTTAATTTATTTAATAATCAATTTATTAATATTGATTAATAATATTTAATCATAACCAAACCAATCAAACTTGCAATAGCTTTATCCAAATATTTTACAAATTTTTGCTGCATTTATTGAATAATATATTTATTGTTTATTCCATCACCTCTGGTAGCTAAAGGATAGCAAGGGTCTTTTCATCCAGGAGGCTGAAATCTGTGGTGTGGCTCAACTTCTGAAGAAGCTCCAAACTGACCTTTGTGTTCAACATTTTGAATTACAAGGTAAAACTCAATCCATCATTCAAATGATCAATGCTCCCAGCCTCCCTAATGCTCCTATAACTTGTTTGGTGGCCTTTGTCCAGCTTTTTTCTTTTGATATTTTTTGCAGGCCTGGAAAATCCTTTGCCATGCCTGATGTTTTATCCCAACATCCCCTTGGTGATGAAAAATCTGATGTTGGAATGGATTTTGATGAGGAAGAACCTTTAATTCAGCCTGTTTTTTCCTTGTCCTCTCAGGATTATTCTGGCTTTCATCAAGGTTTCTGGCTTTAACTAGAGCAGTATCTTTCAATGTTTCAAAAACCTCCTGATCTCTCTTCTAAAGAATTTTTATCCCTCAAAAAAAAATTCCCCTAATTTCTTTGTGCAAAGCTCTAGGATTATGAAAAGAGGAAATCCTTGTGCTCTTATTGATGTTACTATTTCTTCTAAACAAGATTCTATCCTTGAAAGTCTCCATGAAGTTCTTGATCATCATGGGGAAACCAAAACTTATCAACAATTATCCAAAAAGTTCTGGTGGCAATCTCTGAAGAAATCCATCTCTCAATGGTGCAAGATTTGTGAGGTTTGTCAAAAACATGCTCTTAGGCAACCAGCTGAAATTTTTTATCCTACTGGGGATTCCACTGTCTTTGGGAGGATTGCTATGGATGTGGTTCATATTGAGGCAGGTGGTGCCAAGTACCTCATTGTGGCTAGGGATGATTTCTCTGGATGGGTTGAAGCAAAATTTCATAATATGAGCTCTGAATTGGTGACATACTTCCTCTATTAGACTTGGAAAATTTGTTACAGCTTGGCTCAATCTTACTCTACTGATGGTGGCTTGAAATTTGGTGGCAAAATTTCTGAAATGATCCAATCTCTTCCTGGAAAAGATAGAGTTACTACTCCTTATTACACTGAAGGCCACAACATGGTGGAACAAGGCCATGCTCCTTTGAAGGCTGCACTTGCTAAACTGGTTGGTGAAAGTGGCATGAATTTTTGCAAATTCCTTCCTCTGTTCTCTTCTCTGATTTAATCTCAACCAAATGGACCACTGGATACTCACCTTATGAAATCATCTTTGGTCAAAGAAAAGTTCTTCCTTTGGAACAGGAAATGGAATCCTTCTTTGGCATCTCATGTGAAGAGGTGTCCTCAACCACTGAACTATTAGTTGCTAGATCAAAGCAACTGGAGAAAATTGAAGATGTTTGTGATGAAGCTTATCAGAAGATGATGGAATTCAGGGAAAAATTGGTTCAGTATTGGGAAGATAAGCACTTAAATTGAATCAGGGATCCCTTTAATCCTGGTGATCTAGTTTAAGCTTATAATAAATCTTTGGAAACCCAGTGGGGAAAGATTTTTGAAAATCACTGGAATGGTCCTCATTGGGTGGTTTGCCAAGTTAGAGGTGGATCTCATGTTTTGGAAGAGCTGGATGGTACTCAGTTGGCCAGAAGGTTCTCTTCTGATCAAGTCAAGAAGTTTTATTTTTGTGGAGGCAACTTATCTCAGAATTAAGTCCTCCCAATTGTGCACCACCAGGGTCATTGGCTGCATTTTTGTTGTAAAACTCTACTTTATGCCACATGCGTGAGCACCTTGAATGCCCTCCATGTTTTATCTCTGCTGCTTTTAGGGCTCTTTTGGATGGATTGAGATATTTTTTAACTCTTCAAACACTTTCAAGATGAAGTAATGGTCACTCTTGGGTTTCAATTTCTTTTTAATCCTCCTTTTCTTGAATATCTTCACATTGAGAAGCATACTAGGGGCAGTCTTTAAGTTGGGGATAGATGTGGTGATTAATTTGGGAAACCTCATGAAACAGGGAAATTTTCTTTGATTTTTTTTTTATATATTCTTTGATCTGATTATCATGAAAAAAAGTGTTTTTGTTTGTATGGAAACCTTCCTCTCCTCTCTATTCCCAACTTCTCCCTGTCCTAGTGTTCTAGGAAGGGACTCCTGTGATGTTCAAGTCCCCATGTCTTGTGTTAAACTCCTCCATGTTTTGCGTGCAGCTCAAATTTTTGGCCAAGCGCGTGAAATCCATTGTCATACTTATCATCCACATTGTCCCTGAGTCCCTCATCAACTTTTGATCTGCCATAATCCCCTCCAGAATGTTTTTGGTGAGAAGCAGACAGCCATCAGTCATTCCATCATCAATTTATCCCCCACATCAAAGGTGCTGGCAACTGTTGGTACTGTTTGTTGCCTTGAAGCTTGTAAACTCCTATCAGCCACCAATTGACCATCCCACCGCCACCAGCCTCCAATCCATCCCTTGCAGCTTCAAAAACCAATCCAAAAAATCTTGCCATGGTTGCCAATCATCCTGACGGACAACAACTGTTGCTTAAAGCCATCAGAGTTCTTGCAACCAGCCATCAAACATCAATCCCCCCATTTTCATTTGGCCAGCCAACAAAGACCGTTGCACATCTGTGAAGTGAGATTTCAACCGTCTTTTGCAGCCTTCCTGAACCCTCTCTTGAAATTTCAACCACCTGACCTTGATCCCTCCCAAGCTTCCTTCATTTTACATCCAACCGCTGCCCACCAATCATCCCACCATCCTCATTGTTGTCTTGGCTGCTTGCCAGCTCATCAATGCCCATCTGCAACTGCTGTCTCCTGCCTCTCATCTGCAAAGACGCAGATGCCCATCTTCTTCCCACTGTAATCTGTGACGCAGGCTGGTCTCCTTCCTTTCATCTTTTTTTTCACATTTCCAAATCATTTTGTTGTTATTTTTTGGTTTTTTCATTAATTTTTTCCCTCATCCATCTTTCATTTTCAAAAAAAAAAAATCTCTCATTGTGTTAACCCATTGTAAATAGTTTATAGAATATCTTTCCCATAAAAGTAGGGGCTCTCCCCTGCCTTTTGGGAGGAGGAATCCATTTTTTCATCAATCCATCATCTGAGGAATCAATAATCTGTGGGGACCTTCCCTTTTTTTTTATCTGAGAATTTTATCCAGGTTATATCTATGATTGCCCTTTGATCTTTGATTGTCCATACTCAAATCCTTGATCCGCCCCTCTGTGGCCTTATCCGTATCACCAACCAATAGCCTTGCTGGTTGAAGAAGAATTCATTTGGTTGGATTCTTGAGTGTGTTATACCACTCCTTGATCCCTTTTTCCAACCATACTGGTCCCAATAATTCTTTGATTGTCCTTCCAGAACCAGTCAAATTTGACCAAGAGGTTTCTTCAAGCTTGAAATATGGAGTTTTAAAACTCCCTTATTTTCTTTGAAGTTGAATTTTTGCCGTGCTAATCTTGAGTCTCTTGAGAAGTGTTGGGTCACTATTTTTCAAGTTAAATGTTGCTTTTCTTGTGGAACTTCATAAAAAAAATTGCTTTGTTTTGTATGGCCACCCAAAGTTATCTGGTACCCTTCAAGCGCTTGATTGGGGAGAGTTGGGCAGGTTCATTGAGAAACTGGAGGTTGGTTGGAATTGAGTTGATCTTTCCTAGTCTTCTTCTGAAAACCAGAGTTATTAGCTTGTGGGAATTGTTACTTACAACTGCCTTGTTCTATCTAACCCTGAAAAAACTTTAGCTTATTTTGTTCAAGTCTTTTCCCATATCATCTTGCCTCAGATAGTGTTGTTCCATTGCTACCAATTACCATCAAATTGATCCCTTTTTCATCAATTTCTTATTCACAAGGTTCTGGACCTTCATCCTGGTTATATTTAAATATATTTTGTAACACTCAGGAGGCCAGCCTGCAAAACATCTTTCCCCTCCTCAGAACTTCCTGCAGCTCAATACCGTTTGAAGTATTGCAGTATGAGGTAAAAACTGCTTTGGAGTGTTGATACAGACAGAAGGAATGAAGAAAAACAAAAATTGAATCAGTTCACTTATTGGTAGTATGTTGATGAGAAGGTTCAAGTGTAATAGAAAACATGTTTCTATCTATCCCTCTTTCTCTTTCTCTTTCTCTTTTTCTTTCTCTTTCCCTTTCTCTTTCTCTTTCTCTCTCTCTATTTATCCAATTTTTTTTATTTATTCTTTCTCAGTTTTTTAGCAGAAAAAAATCCCACTTTCTGACCTTAATTGAGGGCAATTTGGTTAAAATTTTCACCAAATGTTAAATATCTCTCAGGATCCCAAAGTTGGAGGATCCTAAAAACCTTTGAAGAGTTCTTGTGATTATTTTTTATTTGATGATTTGAAACCAAAGAAGAAATGAAAGGGGAACAAAAAAAGAAATGGATCCCAATGAGTAAATTGAATTGTTTGTTTGTTTTAGAGATTTCCCTGCTTGGCCTCCATATACAGCCTGGAACCAGTAAATTATCCAAGATCAGGATACAAGTGATAATTTTCCTCTTGAATTGGTATTCTGATTCAACAGAATTCTAGAATTTTCAATCCCATCCCACCACCATTGTAAAAATGATTAGAGTTAGAAAACAGGCTTCAAGGCAGAATAATCCAAGACCATATTGGGAGAGAAAGTTCAGGAATGCTGCATTAAGCAAGAGGAAAGGTTCAAGAGGTCAGGAACACTCAACTTGATCTGGATCCAGTTGTTAAGTTCCTTGGGAGATTATGAATAGTCAAACGGTTCCAGGCCCAAGCCTTGAATCATTTGAGCCAATTTATCCTGTTTTGAAACAGGAAATAAAGGTAGAATGATATCTGGATGACTAGCATGATGGTGGTAGGGAGAGAGAGCATTTAATGGAGATTTGTTTGGGTTTGGAAGGGCTTGAGTGTGATAAATTGCAGCTGGTGAGATACAATTGGCATGATGATGATGATTGAATATCTTCTGGGGTGCAATCTGATGACTAAGGCTTTGACTCTCAGAGATAAGGAAGGGTATGTGTTCAAGGACTTGTTCAGATCAATCATTGGAACATCAATAATGGGTTTGGTAGCATCTGGAATGCCATCAAAAAAAACCTGTACTCCTTGAGAGCCCATCAGTGGGTTCCTTATTACTAGCCTTGAGCTCTTGTAATGTCTTGAAATCTGTGGAAGAGATTTCAAAGAAGGCTGTTCAAGGACCAGAGAGTGTTTATCATCCAGATGGGGAGATGTAGCAAGGTGAAAGGCCAATTTAGATTAGGGTACCAAAGGATGGATCAAGGGTGTTTTTGTGCAGGGAATTGGAGGAGGAGGATGGGATGAGTAAGAGACAAGGGTTGATGATAAAGTCAATTTGGGAGATGAAGTGGATAGGATGGATGTGTGACTCAATGGGGGGGGCAGAGAGTGGGGTGGTCTAGTGGGTGGTTGAGGGTAGTTTGGGTGGAATGGCCAGTTGGAGGGATGAGTGGCTCAAATGGAGCAATGGCCAATTGTGGAGGGGATGGGTCAAATAATGCTTGGGGTGATGATGATGATCCTGGGAGGCTGCAGGATTCAATTATTCTGACAATGGCAATGCAGGCATGGTGGCTGTTGTTGTAGATGGGGTGGATGTTGTTCTTGTTGATGAAAAGTGAAGGGGGGGTTTGGGGGCAGCCTGGTTGTGGAGGGTTGATTCCAGGCCCAAGCTTGTACCAACCAAGGGTGGCTCATCACAACAGAGATTTCCAATCTCAAGTTTTATTCTGAGGAGGGAGGGAAGAGCAAGCTCATCAGTGGACTAACCAATTTGATTCCAAATTGGATTCTGAATCAGATTCAAATAATAATAAAAGTTCAGCCAGATGTTTTGCATTTTCAACTTGCTTGCAGGAACTTTGATTGGAAATGTTTAGAAAGACATTGATGTGATTATGATGGGATGTGTGTGAAGAAATGAAGATGAGACATGTGTGAAGCAATGGAATGGGATTGGTATGGGTTTGCAGATGTGGAGGTGTGGATGATTTTTTTGCATGCAAGGCTGGTGGATGGATGATGATGCATAAATGGCAGATTTTATTTTTGAAATATTCCATTTCCATGAAACACACCATTTTAAAATATAAAAGTTAGGGGTTATGTGTATTTCAGAAACCCGCCATTCAAAAGAAGGGTTTTGTCCTAAAGAAATGGTGGGTTTTCTAACTCTGATATGCCCTATTGTGTTATTAGATGTCACAGTAACTCCATTTATGTCCAAAATTGAAATTTAAAAAATCTCCAACCCCAGAAAAAACCTATGAAGTTCTGTGGGTGTCATTTTATCCCCCCAAGTGCTCAATAGAGCACATCAAAGTTAGAAAACCTGTGATTAGAAAAGTACCTTTTTTTTGGAAAGACCTGCCATTTTAGTGAAGGATTTTTGAAATAAACATAGCCCCTAACAGGTGTATTTCCAAAATGGTGGTTTTCATAGAAATTGTGTTTTTCAATATTCAAAAACATCATTTTTTTGTCTTTGTCCATCCAAAAAAAAAAAAAACACCCACATCATCAAATCAATAAAACAAATACATCATAATGATCATCAACTATTAAATTAAGACTTTGTACTAGATAATCAATGCTACCATCATTATTTGATCATCATCATCATCATCATCATCATCATCATCATCATCATCATCATCATCATCATCATCATCATCATCATCATCATCATCATCATCATCATCATCATCATCATCATCATCATCATCATCATCATCATCATCATCATCATCATCATCATCATCATCATCATCATCATCATCATCATCATCATCATCATCATCATCATCATCATCATCATCATCATCATCATCATCATCATCATCATCATCATCATCATCATCATCATCATCATCATCATACACCAATAAACTTCTCAGCAACATCACAAGATAAACTTGGTACTATCACCACCCCATCATCCGCACTTGAAATTTTGAATTGAATTAATGTGGAAAATGAAACACCACCTCACCAAAATGTGTGATATTATGCCACCAAGGTTTTTTTCCTTAAACAACTTTAAAGCTCAACTGAAACCCCTGGCTTTTATTTCTCATTCTGATGAACTCCTGGGCTATGGAAAATTGACCTACTGGTTTAGAAAAAACTCCTGGGGGAAATGGCTTGATCAAGAAGATCATTTTATTTTTGATCAGACCTCAAATTTAAGCCTCAGATATACATCTCCAAGCTAAAACCTTGAGGATTTGTGAAATTTTACCAATTTATAAAATTAGGTTTGATACAGTTATTTCAAAATTCTTGGAACAAATTTTGAAGATTTGATTGACTGACACTTGGAAAAATTTTATTTTTCCATGAATTCTTATTCATTGAAAAATTTTGACATAAGAAGGATTGATCAATACTTGAAACTTGGATTTTTGAACAATATTACTTAAAAAACATGAATAATTTGCTCAAATTCTTGATTTTTTTGCAATAATGGATAACCTTTCTCATTAAATTCTCCATCTCCTTTGGTTTATTTTTTATTACTTCTATTTTTTCAAAAAATAAATGAATAATAATGACAATGAAAAGAAAAAACATTTGCAAACAATATGTGGCTCTAGATAACTTGCCAATGCCTTCTTCTAAATTTTTAATAAACCACAATAAAACTTTTGTTTGAATTTTGGATCAATTTAAATTCAACCATTTTCAAGAATAAAATGACTTTAATAAATAACCAAGAAGGCCTTGGGCCAACCTTAATACAATTTTAAAAGGCTCAGGATGTTGTCAATTGGAACTTCATGAGTTTGATTGGAGACACTAGCTATGAATCAAGATCAGTTTATATAGTAAGGTATACATTCTGTTCCTTCAAGATTTTCCAAAATTTAATCAAATGGATGCTTGAGTCAAATCCAGTGGGTAGCTTAACTTATTATTAGATCATTCACCATAATCATCTGGTTTCCCAATGAATTTTCTAGGATCATATAATGTGGATAAAGAGCCCATTTTGTTTTTAAGGGATTGAGTTCATTCACCCATTCAAACCTATCAAGATTAGTTTAATGATCATTTTGATCATCAGGTTTTTAATCAAAGATAAATCTTCAACCAAGAAAAAGGTACCAAACAATGTCACTTTTAAGGCCTGACTAAATTTTAATAATGGCCGCCAGTATTATTTAATCCTAAGCCTTTGAATTCATCAATTGGAAGGGTTCAATACTTGAGATCCTGAGAAACTTTTGAAGTATTTTTTATGAAGAATTTACACCTCTTTTGTGTATTAAATACCCTCATAAGCATCATTCACTGATAAAATCTACTCTAATTGCCAAAAATTTCTGAACCAAAATCAAAACACACCACAGAAAGTTTTGCCTTATGGTAAGGGAAGGTAATTCAGACATCAGAAAAAATTTATTGTGAATAATAAAAGGGAATTCTTAAATTTTTCAACCCATCACAACCCATTCAAAACTCAAAACAGGTTGTGTGGCACAGTTCACAGCCCATCTGAGCCCAAAACAGCTGTTTGAAACCTTCAGAGTTGTGAGTGGTTGTTCAAAACTCAACATGGGTTGTGAAAGGCCATTTGCAACCCATCTGAGTTTTAAACAGCCATTCACAAATCATTCATGAATCCAAGGTGGTGAGAAAAAAATTAAAATTTAAAGAAATAAAAAATTAAACAAAAAACAACAAAACACAAAAACCAAATAAAGTTAAAAAAATCAACTAAAATGAAAAAAATCACCAAAAAATCAAAAAGAAGTTGTGAAAATTTCAGAACTCCAGGGCCATGAATGTACATTCATGGGCCCTTTGAATAAACAAAGGGAATTTTGAATTCACAACTCAAATTATTCATTTAAAAAACTCAATTTAGTTGTGTGGCACGGCTACACAATTACATTTGAGCTGTGTAGATCCCCACATGGCCCAGATGTGGTCGGGCTGTAGGACAAACGGCACCAGACCCCTGTGTGGCGGCTGAACAACTACATTTGGGCTGTGTGGAGCTCTAAAAAACTTTAATTGATTGTTGTAGCCGTGCCACACAACTACAAAAAATTAAAAATCAAAATAAATTGAATAAAAATTCAATAAAAAAAAACAGAAATCAACCAAAAAATCCAAATCTGTTAATTTTTTGGTTAAAATTAATAAATTAATTATTTAATTGATAAATGAATTAATTGATTAATTAATTAATTAATTAACAAATGAATCAAGAAATAAATAAATAAATAAATAAATAAATAAATAAATAAATAAATAAATAAATAAATAAATAAATAAATAAATAAATAAATAAATAAATAAATAAATAAATAAATAAATAAATAAAGAAGTAAATAAATAAATAAATAAATTAATAAATGAATAAATTAATAAAAAAATTAATAAAAAAATTAATAAATAAATAAATAAATAAATAAATAAATTAATAAATTAATAAATAAATTAGCAAATAAATTAATAAATAAATTAATAAATAAATTAATAAATAAATTAATAAATAAATTAATAAATAAATTAATAAATAAATCAATAAATAAATTAATAAATAAATTAATAAATAAATTAATAAATAAATTAATAAATAAATTAATAAATTAATTAATAAATAAATTAATAAATAAATTAATAAATTAATAAATAAATTAATTAATAAATAAAAATAAATAAATGGATTCATAAAATAAAAATTGTGTTTTGAACAACCCCTTTGATGCGTGTATGGGCCCCCAAGTGTTGATTGGGTTGTGTGGGGCCCTACACAACTCCCACAAAACTGGTAGTTGTGAATTTATCATCACAATGAACAAAAATATGGCCCATTTGGGGCTATTTTGCAAATGGACCAAAAGTGTCAAGAAAGTGCAAACTACTTTTTTGCAAACCCCTGGGGGTTTAAAAAGTCACAATAAACTTTGCTTGCAACTTTTTGAGTTGTGAACCTCTGTTCACAAATCATATGGGTTTTTAATGGCATTTCACACCTTTTTTCAACCCAGGGCTGTGAATTTGACATTTCCCATAACCAAATTACTTTCAGAAGTCCAAAGAGAAAGAACCAAAGATTTCAAAAATATCCAGCAGTGGAATTATTGACCTGAAGAAAATTGGTGAGACAACTTTGGTCTTCGCCAATGACCTTTTCCCAGTTCTTACCAGCATCATCACCAATATTTTGAGGAATTTTGCTTAATCTTGAAAAATTCATACATTCCTTGGAAGCTTATTTTGAAGTCATCTTGTATTATCCAATTTTCAGGAATATTTTGATTTATTTAAAGTTTTTTGTACAGTTTTTTCACTTAGAAGAAATTCAATAATAGGAAAACTTTGATAAAAATTTGGAAATACAAATTATTTTGCTTTCTTCTTGGGTGAAAAAAAATTCTATCTTTGGTTCAAAATGTGTTTTATTTTTTATCTTGGGTTCTTTTTTTTACCTATATGAAAAAAACAAATAACCATGACTTCCCAAAACAATTTTTCTTAAATGTGATTTACATTTCAATATTGGCTGCATTTTCTGCCAAGAGTTTCAACTATCCATGCACATCTTTCTCTAGTTGGGAGTAGGTTGTGCAAGCAAGATTTTTATTGAAGTTATCTTTGTATCCATCTTGGCCAAGAGATTCTTGATTTAAGTTTTAAAACTTTCTTGCCAGGTTGGACTCAGCACCAAATTAATTGAATATTTTAGCAGCACCAATTTAAGGGGAATTTTTGGTATTTTTCATGTTTTATTCAAAAATAATTTTTGGACCCTGAGAATAACAGAATTAATTGATAATGTGAAGTTGATTAATTAATGGAAAGATAAGATCAACCATGGTGAACTATATTTGCAGCTGAAATCCATTCTGGAATTTTTTTAACCTTCTCCTGATGTTTTTTTACCTGTCTTTTAATTTTACTCCATCATTGTGATGGTTGATCTCTTTGAGGTCTCTATTCTAGCCAAGAAATTCAAACAAGAAGATTGATTCAGGAGAAAAATAAAATTACCAATCTCAAGTCGTTGATCCCAATTGAAAATGTGTTATTTTTTTGGAAAGATTAAAAACAAGGAATAGGTAGAGTAGCAAGAGGAGTATGAACTTTTGAAGACCAAAATACTGAGAGGAAAGAGAAAAAAAATAGATCTAGATTTTTGAATTGAAATTTTCTGGAAGTGGTTTGCATATGGGTGTTTGGGAGAGAGAGAGGGAGAGACACAACAACGCATGAATGGACTGATAAAGAAAGAGAAATATAGTTAATTTTATATACTGAATTAGAAAAAAAACTTACCTGGAGGTAAACCTGACACCCCTGCTGTGAAATATGTGTTTTTTATTTGTTCAAAATGCCTGCTTATAAATGATAGATTTGTTTTGAAAATTCCATTAAAAAAAGGTGGATTTTCTAACTGAAATATGTTCTAATTAATTTTTGAATGCCTTGAGGACCCCAAATATCCTCAAGAGACGTGTTTTTTCCCACCCCAGGCACCCCTTTAAATTTAGAAAAGGCATTGAAAACCTTAATTTTCCAATATTGTGCCTTTTTTTGACATTCAAAAACTTTCAAGGTTGAAAGCCCACCAGAAGATGTGAGTTCAGCAGAAAAAAAACCATTTTCATGCCTTCTTTCAAACAAAGCATGGATAGAAAAAATAAATTCTGAAATCACACATTTGCTTGAAGGAGGGCATATATTTAGTAATTCTGAATGCATAAATCTAGCCTGGATCTACCCAACAAAGGATTATTTCTTGTAGCTTGAAATTAAGTGAACATCAAATTTTATATTCACCAAAAATCAATGAATTTCACTGTTTGTCAGTTTGCTACTTACACAGAGCATCCTTTCAAAGTAGACAAAAAAAAGTAGATAAAAATAATTAAAAAATAAAAATGGAGTAGGAAATCTACAAAAATTATTACAGAAATGGATTCCCCACCATAAATTAGGTGAGGTCACTCGCTGACTCCACCCTTGAATTCTTACTCCTTCATATTTTAAATAATTAAACAAAAAAGTGACCAAAAGGTCATGGCACCACTATAGCACTTTCTGGCCATTTTAATATTTCATGTGTGTTTTCATGTATAGGTTTCACACCACAAATTCAGTCAAACCTGAGGTGTTGTGTATATTTCAGGAGTTACACACAGAAATGTGTTTTGTCACAATTCCTGTGTGCAGCCCCACTTCCCTACATGCAGTCCCAGCGCCTCTGCCTGCCTTTTTTACTTCATGTGGTTTATTCTGGCACGCAGCTGATCCTTCCATGCACGCAGAAGATCCTTCCCTGTGTGCAGCTGATCTGACTGCTCCAGGCATCAGAAAGGATCAACAACCAAATGATGGCTGGTACCAACATTAACAGCTACAACCCAGAAGGATTAACCATGCATATGTAACAACATGACACATGTGTAATAGATAGTCCAAAAAATATATCAAATAAAAATGTAATAAATTAACTTTAAAATTATTTTAAACTAAATAAAATTATTGAGGATCACCACAACAAGGACTGATCCAGATCTTTAATGATCACAAAATTATCAAGAAGTGATCCTAAAAATTTTTGAAAATTCTCAATGTGGTCAGCAAGTGATGGAAAATCAATAAAAATCCATCACTGGTCACTTTAGTCAAATAATAATGATAAAAATTAAAGATACATGCAAGATCATCAAAATAACAAATAAACACATTAACAGATCCTGCAGCTAACAAAATGCAGAAATCCATCAGATCTGAGATCAGCTGATCAAAATCATCTTGAGGAAATTTGAAAATTTTACTGGCTGGCTTTCTAGCCTTATCCCTTGATATTTGCCCTCTCTAGGTGCTCTAAGAAGACTCTTTTTAACCCAAAAAAGTTATTTATAAAATACTTTCTTTGGCTTATTGTCCCCCAGTTACCTAGAAATGTATGAATTATTTCCAGAAATCTGGCCATCTCTGATCAATTGCTTGAAAGAGTTAAGCAATTGATTTATGGCACAGTCTGATATATTTTAAAGTTATTTCTGAATAAATTATTTATTCATTGAATTTTGGTCAGCAATAGACCCCACCTTTGCCCTGAAACCCTTCATCTGAATCCCTGCAGGTACCCTGAGAGTAATTACTCAAAGAAGTAAGCTATTTTCTTCCTGCCTTGGCTTTCTTGCTAGTTTGCCCAAGAATATGAAGCATTAAGCTGGATAAATCCTTCTTGAGAAATTCATTGAGGTTCCCACTGATTCCAGGGTTTTATACGGTCCAAATTGATCCCCTGAAGAGAGATTTCTGAAGCATAAAGATCCCCAGTATTTTAATACTGTGGCCCCTCTTTATAACATATTGAAAACAATTTAACCAAACCAATTATACCCTGCACTAGCTCTTAACATATTTTATTGTTGGATATTTTTACATGTTCATTCTTGGGAATGTTATTATTCCATTAATTTATCACTCTCTGTAGCTCAAGGACTGAAAGGCTCCTGGTAGCAGAGAGCCAAAACTGGTAGTAGATTATTACTTGTTTGAAATAAATTGAGTGAAAAAATTTAATCAAAAAACACTCGAATAATTTATTATACAGTTTTTAATTATTCAGCTATATAATTTAATTCAAATCAATGAAGGAGTGGGTAATGAGATGTTTGGGGGTAAAAATAAGTTCAGTGGAAATTTTTATGAAGCAAAGAATTAGATATTGGCACAAGTTATATCTGAAGCATTCAGTAAATCATTTCCAAAGTTTGATTAGATTCTAAGGCAGTGATCAACTCTAAGGGGGACTAAAAGTTCTTTAAAAAATAGCATCAACAATTAATTTTTGCAATATATTTAATAATAAATTATTTATATTGAATTGAATTCAATTTTTTAAAATCATTCAAAAAGAGAAGGAGTAGAAACATTAATGGGTGAAATAAATCAGAAAAAAAAACAAGGAGAGGAAAGTATAGATTAGAAACCCAAATAATCTATGATAAAAGGAAAAGTTTATCCAAGATTTCTTGGAATCAATAAAGTGAAGAAGATCCAGAGGCTGATATTTTTTGAAACTATTGAATTTGATTTCATTGCTCTTCTGCCACAAAGAATGTAAGGGAACTTGCAAGAGCAAGTAAAATAAAGGAGCTCAGGCCAAATCTATGATCAAGCTCAGGCTAATATCCAACCACTTTCAGGTCAAGGTTTAACCAACCTCCAACTCACAGAAAATTTAAATTGTTCAAAGTGGCTGTGCCTCAAAAAATTGGTCAAATTATTGTGATTTATTCAAATTATATTTGAGAGAGCTTCAATGAGGGGTTCTTTGATATACCTTCCCAGAATATAAAACAAATTTTTCATGGTTTTCATTGATGAAGGTTTCAAAATAGGAGGGGGAATTATTTATTGGTTCTAGCTAATTTAAATTAATATTCCTGAGCTTTGAAAAAAAAAATCAGTCTGTTTAAAAGTTCTTCCAGATCATATAAAATTCAATCCATGATACAGAAGTATTAACTCATCCCAAAGAGGAAGTAAATATAATTTTCAAGTTATAAACATAATTTGCATATGAAGTAGATAGATTAGATAAATTTAACTAATATTAAAGCCAAGGGAAAATGGTTGGAATAACCAGTTTGATTTTTCCTCAGTGAGGCCCCAAGGCTCAACCATGTTGCATCCCTTTGTAGTAGAAAATAAATTTCACTTGAGAGACTGAGATTCTTGGTGGTTTCAAATTTCAGACAACCAGTTTAATGGGGATTCCTTCATGGCCAATAATTTTTTCATAAATTAAAATTAATCTCATATGGATCAAGTGATATTTTATGGAATTTGATTTTAGAAGTGGGTACAGAAAAAAATGAAAATGAAAATATCAGAGGAATTTCTTATCATCATCATTCTGAAAAAGAGTTTTCTGTGAAAAATTCAAAAGAATAAATTCTTTATTTCTCTTGATTTTCAGAGTAAGTGCTTTCAGTACTTGGCTTCAGTTTTAATCTGCATAAAATGCTTCAATTTATAAAAATTAATTTCTCAACAGCACAGGTATTTCCGGTGAAATCTCAATTTGTGAAAGAAATTTAAAAAACACTAAATTAATAAATTTTCCAATATTAAAAGCCATATCCATATTAAATGCCTTCATTTTATGATAAATTTGAAAAAATTAACATGTTCCAGAAATGTAAGGCAATTTTAATTCATTGATCAAATTTTAGAATTTAAAAAGCATTAAATAAAATTTGTGAAATTGGAGGGAATATTATATATAAGAAATGTTTCATGCTTGTTTTGTGACTGGACAAATACATTTAATGCATGATAATCCACAATCAATTTCAATGATCCATAGAAATTGTATTCTCAACTTTATGGAGCTCATCTAGGGCCCAAACCTTCATTGAATCGAATGATTTCAAAAAATCATCATCATTTTGAGAGATCCCATATCTCATTGAATTCCTTTGTGTCTCATATCTCTGGTTTAATTTTAGACACTTTTCAATGGATGATTGTACAAGATTATATTCTGTTGTGGACAAGTTTTGAATACTTGTCTTTATTAATTCCTTGAAGTCATCATAAACTAAATTTTGAAATAATACTGGATGATCTTTCATAGAATAAAATTTCAAAATTTCATAGTCTTTCAAATTTTCATGTAATGAGGAGTGGTGTTGAAAATCAAAGAGCTGATATTTTTTAGAGAATTCCAAACTTTCTGTGTATCCAATTCTATTCTTTATAAGACTATATCTTAATGATGCTGAATAGATTATACTTGATGTTATTCCAATTGCATCTTCAATCAGTTTTATTTTTTTGATAAATTTTTGGTCTGAATTTATTTTCCATTGATCTGAGTTTGAAAAATTCCTAATTATGTAACTTATCATCTTGTATGAAAGATTTGCTCTTGTGAGAAATGAAGAATTTTGGAAATCATCATATTGATTGATTGTAAATATCTTTGAGGGTGCAAAATTTAGGAAATATTCAAATACATCCCATTTTGATAACTTCATAGAAGGTGATCCAAGTTCAATGAATTGCTGCTCAAAGGTTCTATAGAATTCTGAAGGTTTAAAAGAAGGAATTTTTTTGTATTCTGAAAGCTGATATTTCAAGTATTCAAACTCCATACTATTCCAAGTTTCATCAATCAATACTGCAAATTTTCAAAAGATTCTTTCAAAGTAAGAATCACAGCCAATGATTTTTTGAAAAAAAAAAGAAAATTCATGAACTTACATCCAAGTAACTCATGAATATCTCTAGTCAATGGGCTATGCAAAGCACTGAGCCTGAAGTTGAAGTCCAAAGAAGAACCTGTCACTGTGACAGAGCTTAAAAGTTTTGAAGTAATAAAATTTGTTAAATAATGAGATTGAGTTTTCTGGTTAATCAAGATTGAGATTCCATGCTTTGAGATCAGGTCATAACTGAGCATGTTAACAAATATTTCACTAATTATATCATTCCAATCTTTTATATTTTTCATTTTTTCTCTCAGGTATGTTTGATGTAAGAGATGATAGGATTTGTCCACATTTGAAATACAATTGAGTGCTTTACACCTGAGAATGAGCTCAAATACATCATTTGGTATAATACCCTGTGAGCCAACCTGAAACAGCCTCTGTTCAATAAGGCTAGAGATTGCTTTCACCAAGTTTTTCAAATTCTCTTCAAATTGAAATTTTTTTAATGACTGATTTCCTAATCTGGGCCTCAGTTGATTTAGGTACCATAATTTTAATTTTTGAAGAATTAATCTTAGCCAGTATTTAAAGGCTTCCACTTCTTTTCTAGCAAATTTATCTTTAGTTTCATTTTTCGTTCCCGAAAATATTTAAGGATGATGACTCACCATTCCGTTCCTTTTTCATTTTTACCATAGTGGTGTTTACACGCCAGTTACTCTTTGAAGCCTCGCAGGTTTGTTTTTTAAGTGCTTTTCTCGAATGACATGAATGCATGGTTCTGTACGCATCGCTGGTGTCAATTCCTTGTTGGTCGACTTGAATTCGATTGCATTCACCTCATGTTTGAGAATTGGTAGGACATCAGTAATCCATCTCAGCATTTTTCACCAAGTATTTTCGTCACAAAAATAGTAAGATGAAATGTACCAACCGATGGAGTCTAAGATATTCCTGTTTGCAAATCCTGTGGCTAGAGTCTTTGTGAATTCTAACCAGATAATGGAGACCTGGGTCAAAATATTTTTTGGGTTCATACTTACTACCCCTCGTAATTGACACTTCAACCCGTTGTTCTGCTTCTGTATTTTCTAAATTTCAAAGAAGCGACTGGAATTATCGCGTGGCCAGTGCCTAAGCGAAATGATGTATTTGAATTAATACTCTAATTAAGCAAAGGGGCGATATCACCTTCACGACTTGTTCAGAAACTGGTGGCTCTGAGCCGAGCGCGTGCAGGAAGGGCATCAGATTAACTACTTCCTCTCTTTTACAAGTATTTTTTTCATCCGCAGACGCAAGTCAAGCATCATGTAGATTACCTGATTTTTCAAAGAGTAACAGCGCACCCTTGTTTCTGGTCATGCTCTAAGAATATAATACGCCGAGTCCGTCTCACACGAGCACCAGATCAGCCACGTTTTGGTTTGCGCGCATTCTAATTATCCAACACTTTCCCTACCATCAGGCAGCCTTTCGATGTTATGTAGGAGCGGGCTAGCGATACGTCTCTCATCGACCGTCGGCCGAGCAACCGGTGTTTGTCACATCGGTTGATTAAGTTGCGCTGAGCGCAGTATCCGATTCGATGTTAAGAAAACCCAATACCTCTTAGGATCAGGATCCAAGAGTGGATGTCACACAAGCGAGACGAACCTAAGGTGCCCAGAGAGGAAGTGGAGAGCACGGTGAGAAGTAGGTGAAAGCAAGACGATGAGAAAACACTAACCAGGAGAAATGATGACGGTTTCAAGTACATCAATACCTTATTCCATAGACGATCAGGCTGACCGTTGTGTTATTTGGTGGGCGATCATAAGAAGATATCTTGATTGCATCACAGTCAGCTTGAACGGATTCAGTGAATATATCTTTCTATATACATGTTTTTCTGGTAGGTTCCATACTTTTCCACCCGAGTTAAATACATAGAAATTGATTCTAGGTTATTCCATACTCTGTTATACCCATATTTCCAATACGTTGCACAACGTGAGCTGAATCTCACTGCATGCGCAGATGAATCAAGTTGACAAAGTCCCCCGTGTATTATATCCATATACTGTGTACGGGGGAGTACACACACCGACTAGAATGGCCTAGCGGTGGGTGTCCTTTTTCCCCATCTTTACACCGCGCAGCATGTAGTCGATAGTGTAAGAGCGGGGAAAAGGATAGCGTGGATGAGGGGAATCGAACCCGCCTCTACCCGGTGCAAGCGTGTGCTTTAACCGTAGCTACACCCACTGGCGGTGGGAGGTGTATCTCCAACACCCTCCCATACACCAACCACCGTATCGTGCGAAAGAATACGGACTATCCCCCCAGAAACTCTAGAAACGGTCGCAGCTTATACATTGTTATGTTGATGGTCCGACAGCTAGCGGACAGCGCTGGGCTAATTGTAGTGACATGTGTTATGTTTTATCAAGTTGAGCGATCTGACCGGATCGCCAACGCCACGATATTAGCCCCACCCGCTGCCAATGTTGGACTCAAACTCTGATGAGGGAAGTCCAGTCGGTCGGCGGGTGGGGTTGGACTATATACATGATGATTTCGGTTTAGTAGCATAATCCGTAGTTTATGCTTGTAATCTAGTGTATGTGTCTATTCGTGGTTAAGGTTTTATACAATTTGCAAAACGTGTTACCTTATATGTTTACACCCCCCCCCCACGCGTTTTGGAAATTGTACCGCCTCAAGCTGTAGGGCAGCCAGTGCTGCATTCACCTTGTTGGGACCAAGTCGTTTTGTCATGAGATCCGATTGTTGCGTGTGGGTGCTGGTCCATTGTAGGTCCACCTTATGCTGTTGCACAAAGTTGTTGACAAAATAGAATGCCCGGGAAAGGTACTTTGTTCGCTTTTTGGAGGCATTATTGCTGGCAATCAGGATTGCGGATTCATTGTTGCAGAATATAGCTAGCCCTGGGTGATGGAATTCTGACAATATATTCTGCAGATAAGCCAGCTGCTGAGTGCCATCTGACAAGGCAATGTATTCTGCCGCACAGGTGGACAGTGCAACAACATTCTGCCTCCGGGATCCCCAAGCAACTGGGTTGCCAAAGTACTTGATCACATGGTCAGAAGTGGACCTCTTGTGCTCACCACCCCAATTTGCGTTGCTTCAAAGTTCCAAGCCTGGTGCACCCTTCCGGAAAAACCAACTCCACCCCTTCCATAAATTTGAGGTAGCCAATGAGCCAGTTGAGAGCTTCCCAATGAGCCAGTTGAGAGCTTCCCAGTGCGCCGTTGACAGTGAGCTTGTATAGTGAGCTAGGAGATTGACAGGGTAAGAAAGGTTGGGCCTGGTCCCAGCCACAAGATACATTAAGGACCCAATGAAGTGTTTAAACTTATTGGCCTCAATGGGTTCCCCTCTATTCATGACCAGGTTCGCTTCTGGTGGTGGGCCTCTCTTTGGATGGGCGTCACGGTGGTAATCCTTGACAATTTGTCCAGCTAGGATGTGTTGAGAGAGACAAACAGTTTTCTTGCTTCTCTTGAGGCTGATCCCTACCATCTTTGTAGGCAACAACTGCCATTTGAGCTTCACCTGGTGTTCCATGTCTTCTTGGAGCATAACAAGAAGCTTGTCCAACAAGGCAACCACAAAGCCGTCATCCACATGCATCCAAACGATGGCAAAGTCACTCCCCCTTTTTAGTAAGTAGAGTGAGGGTTCTAGCTCCTGCGCTTCAAACCCAAGTCCCAACATGATCCCATCAAAAAACTTCCACCAACAACATGCCGTCTGCCTTGTCCCGCAGACCGCTTTCTTCAGGCGCATGACTAGGCCTTTCCATTCAGGTCTGACCTTGGTGGGCGGTTGGACATACATCTCCTTGCCAATTGGGCTGTATAGGTAGGCAGAGCTTACATCAAACAATGCCGTTGGGAGATTCATATTCAATCCGAGGGAGATGAGGAGCCTGAGTACATTTAGGCTAGCGGTGGGCGCGTAATATTTGTGGACATCCTGCCTGTCAGCTTCCTGATGCCAGGAACATTGCCGTCCTTTAGCTACAGAAAGTAATATTGGTGTTGGAATAATAATTCCAAGAAAATTAAGGTAAAATGCTCAAATAATTGATTTAAAAGCAAGTGCAAAGTTTGGTTGGTTTGGTTGGATTAAATCTGTTTAAATATATATTTTTCAAGGGGGACCACAGTTTGTGCAAACTGGGGATCTTTATTGGATAACAACCTCTCTTCAAGGGGCTCTTTTGAACCGTGTAAAGACCTTGGGACAATGAGGTCTTAAATGAATGCTCAAAAAAGACTAACTCAAGGGGATGGGTGGACTGGCTGTCTTAAAGCACTTATGCCTGGGTGCAAGGAGGAGACAACTTACTAGTTTAAGTACTTACTCCAAGAAGCTTTCAGAGATTCACGGTTGAAAGGGTCAGGACAATTATTGGGGTTATTTGCTAGTAGCCTTCACGGAATCAATGATTGGGCCAGAATTATTAATAATACTATCAGACTATAGCCATATATCACTTGTTTATCTTGAAAAAACACTTGATCACGGATGGCAAGGGGTCTGGATTGACACTTAAAAATTACTGGGGTTTAAATCACCTAAAAAGGGTTGTTTATATACATTTTTGGGGTAATAAGAACTTCTCAGGGCACGTAGAGAGGGTTGTGCTTGGGTGCTGAGGCTAGCAGGCTGGCCAGGGCTAATTTGGCACTTAGTTCCGGTGCTGTCAATCTGCTAGCCTTTTCTATGTCATATTTCTTTGTGAAATAATTTTCAGAAGGTGTTTAAATGTTAATTTGTTATTTTTATGATTCAGACACATTTCCTTATTTTGTATTAATTTATTTTGAGTGACATGGGTACAAGTGGGTATTAGTAGATTCTACGGCATCTTCTGCACATGTTGGGAATTTTTAATAATTTTTAGGTTAACTCCTTGTTGTGTTTCATGGTTCATAAAGATTTGGCAATCTCATTTATGTGACAACCTTCATTATTGTTTCCCACAATTTATTTGCTTTATATTTTGATTTTAATATTTTTTATTCAATATTCTTAGGTTTCAGACATACCTCTGTCTGGCAGTCAAGTTTTTACATATACATGATGTATGCATGCAGGTTGTAGCCTGTTCCTGCGGTACCTGGCTGTCAGGCTTAGTACAATTTTTGTTGACTCGCGCAGGCTTGAAAGCTGCCTGCGGGAATCTGTTGCCTGCGGCCAGTCAGTCATTTTGCATGGGGGCCTTTTGACATGCGCCTACATATTGAGTCTCAGGCGTGTGTACCCTTACTGTATGAATGCAGGGCTGCATGCCGGAATTGTGACACAACACAAATCCGCCTGTAACTCCTAAAATATACACAACACCTCAATTCTGACTGAATTTTAGGTGTGAAACCTATACATGGCATAATGTGTGAAATGTTAAAATGGCCAAAAGGTGCCATGGTGGTGTTGTGGTCTGTTGGTCATTTTGTTTAATAATTATTAAAAAATGTAAGGAGTTAGAATTCAAGGGTGGGGTCAGTGAGTGACCCTACTTAATTTTGGGTGGGGAATCCATTTCTGTAATAATATTCATTGATTTCTCACTCCTTATAATTTTATTATTTTATTTCTGCTTTGACAGGTTGCTCTGTCCAAGTAGCAAGCTGAAATTCCCCCACTCCAAGATATGTCTATATCTGAAAAAACATTTGGGGCTCAATGTCTTTTATTGGATCTGTAATTAATTAAGTGGATAGGTCCATCTGGAATGTTGTTTCCAGGTAACCATTCATCTTTGTCAGCAGATTCTCCTTTGCATCTGACTAGATAGAGTCTGAAATATTTCACATTTATCCTTTCTTTCTTGTCTTTAAGGATTTTGCTTATTTTTCCTTTATCTTTCTCAGTTTCATCTGCAATACAAATTGCTGGTGACAGAGTGTGTTCTCCTTCTTGAGGATGGTAGTGTTTGACAAGGCTTACTTGGAAGACTGGGTGCTTTCTGGAAAGTTCATCACTGAGAATTACTTCCACAGCATTCTTTCCATGGAGTTTCTTAATGGTGAATGGTCCAACAAATGCAGGTCTGAGTTTCTTGTTTCCAGCTAAGTTAGTGAAATTGGTGGTAGAAACTAAGACTTGATCACCAATCTTGAAGTCAGGTTCTTTATGGGTTTTTTCCCATCTCTGTTGGTTGTACTCAACAGCTTCTTGAACGCATTTTTCAGCATGTTTGTTGGATGTATCTATCATATTCTTGAAGTCAAGTTACGTGGGGTGGATATTGGTTAGCTCCTGATTCAGGTGATCCTTGGGTAATTTAGGCATCCACCCTCTCTCCAGTACATAGGGGGCTTCCTTGGTGGTAGAATGTTTGCTGCTGTTGTAAGCCATTTCTAGAGCAGGCAAGAGGCTGACCCAGTCATGGCAGTACCCATCAGTATTCTTATATTCTATACCAAAGCAGCAGAATCTCCTGAGCATGTCTTCCATGTTGAGATGAACAGGACAAAACTGAATTGTTACTTGCAAAGACCAATGAACTAACAAGCAGTTCAAGTTAACAAAGATGAAGGAGCGTGACAAAAAAGGAAAGGAAAGAAGGTTGAAGGAATACTTACCCAATGCACCTTTGAATTTGGCAACTGCAAGACAAAGGATAAGGAAAGAAAGAGATGGAGAAAAGAATAAAGAAGGAAAAAGATCTGGAATAGCAGGAGAACAAGCAAGGATGAGATGAAGGAAGTTGAGGGACAATGAGAATGGTAGACAGATATCTCACATCTGATCAGCCTGAGTGATCTGAGAATGACGTCAAGAGTGATGTTGAAGGGATTTATAATTGGGGCTGAGCAAGGATTGATTGAGGAAGATTCGGATGGATGAGCGGAGGAATGGAAGGTAATCGGGAAGTTGAGGTGAATGGAATGGCGGGGAGTGATAGGATCAAGGGTCGGATGAGAAGCGAGAGATTGAATTTGAAGATTTGGAAAGGAGAGAGTTTTGAGGTGAGAGAGGGTGAGTTGTTGACAAGGATTGACGAAAGGAAATCTGAGATGAGGAAGGAGTTGGGTTGAAGCCAGGTTGGAATCGGGGAACGGGTGAGTTGAGGATTGAACTTCAAGTCAAGGGAGAGCCGGTAGTTTGACTCTCTCTCCATTTGAGGATTCCGCACCGGTGTAAGTTGAGATGTTGCGGTGTCAGAGGGAAGTGGGAGAGGAGAGTGGATGAAAAGTGAGAGGGTGAAAACAGCAATAATAGGGAGATGACAACACGCCGCCGTGATCAGATGTGAGAGGATAGGGTAGCGGAGGTGAGATTGATTACAGAGGATCTTAGGGCTGCCTTGGTGAGGGAGTCGGCAAGCATTTGGCCTGAAGGGATGAGATGGGTGATCAGCAAGTGATTGTTTTGCTGTTCTCGCAGCCATTTGATCTGCGTATCAACGTGCTTCAGAGAGCTGTGGTGGGATTCTTGATTAACCAAGTCATTCAAGGCCTTGTTGTTGATGAACAAGCAGTAGGTATGATTAATGAAGGGATTCATTTCGCGGAGAAGTTGAGACAACCAGATCTTTTCTTGCGTTGCGAGGACAAGCGCTTTGAGCTCGCCTTTGGTGGATGACAGGGAGACCGTTCCTTGAAGCTTGCTGTGCCACGAGACTGGACAGCCATAGAGCATGATCAGGTATCCAGTGTGACTTCGACGTGATTCAGGATCATTTCCACTGTCGGAATCTCTAAAGACTTCTATATCATAATTAAAGGAGTTATTTTGAAGGCGCAAGGCCAAGTCTTTGGTGGTTTTGAGATAACGCCAGGTGTGTTTTGATTCTTTCCAATGTTGGGTGCCGGGTTTTTTATTGAAGCGGGAGAGGTTGGAGACGGCGTAGGAGAGATTGGGTCGCGTTTGACTGGCGATGAAATTGAGGAATCCAGTGGAGGATCAAAAGTTGATGTGAAATTTGAGAAATTCCTTGTGCTCATCGTCAGAGGCGTTGAAGAGTTTGATGTTTGGAGTGAAAGGGGTTCTGATTGGTTTACAGTCAGTGAGACCAAGTTCTCTGAGCGCGGTCTCAATGTGATTGGTCTGAAGTAATCCGTATCCGTCCTTGGTTTCAACCAATTTATTTCCAAGGATCTTGCAGAGCGGTCCATCCTGCAAAATTTTGAACGCAGTCTTGAGACTGTCTCAAAATTTGATGGAATTTCCAACAATCAGGAGGTTGTCGACGTAGACAAACACATAGAGCTGTCTTGTTGTGCTGATGTATAGACACGGATTGGCGCTGGAAGTGGTGAAGCCCTTGCTCAGGAGCCAGGACTTGAGGGTTTTGTACCAACTTTTCGGGGCCTGCTTTAGTCCATAAAGCGCTTTCTTAAGTTTCAGGTAAGGAAAGGGGGAGTTGTAACCAAGAGGGGTTTTAATAAATATATCTTTGTTGAGCGGGGCGTGAAGGAAAGCTGATTTGATGTCCATCTGCCAGAGAGTGAGTTTGTGGTGCAAGGCGTAGACCAGAAGCACTCGCAGAGTTGTGATTGATCCGGTAGGGGCATAGGTTTGGCCATAATCAAAGAACTCCACCTGTTTGAATCCTTGAACGCATAAGCGTGATTTGAAAGAGATTCTGGATTCATCAGGGCTGTCCTTGATTCTGTAGACCCAAACCGTAGTCAGGGCATTCTTGCCTTCAGGAAGTGCGTGGCATCCTTCCCACACCTTCATGGTTTCAATACCGGTCAGTTCTGATTTCATGGATTTGATCCAATTTGTGCTCTCTTCGCAATTAGTGGCTTTTTAATAGTTCTTGGGTATGGATTGGACCATGAAGCCATATTGTTGAGGTTTTTGGAGGGTGTTTCGATTGCGCAGAGTTGGTGCAGAAGCCTTGAGAAGGTTTTTGGCTACAGCATCATCTTCTTCCGAATCCAACTTTGATGATTCGGAATTTGAGTCGACATGGGAAGGAGATGGATGATCAAGAGTGAGATCATTCTGAGAGGAGTTTTGAGTGGAAGGAGTTTTGATAGGAGAGGATGAAGAGTCATTATTGGAGTTAGGAAAGGGGATAGGAGATGAGTGGGAGTTTAGGATGTCAGTGAGAAGAGGATCATCAGTAAGAAGGGATTCAAAAGGAGAATTGGAGCTAGGGTATTCATCTGAGGGAGAAGATGGAAGGGACAGATTTTCAAAGATTTTGACATGTTTGGAACAAACAATGGTCTTGGAGGAGGGACAATAGATTTGATACGAGTTGAGGTCTGTGTCAAATCCAGTCAAGATGCCGTCTAAGCCTTTCTCATCCAGTTTGCCAACGGTGTGGGATTGATTCTGGACGATGGCCTTGGAGCCAAGGATGCAAATGAGATGGAGTTTGGGGGAAGTTCCGGTCCAGAGTTCATATTCTGGGACTTTGGACTTAAAAGAGGGAAGGAGATTGAGAATGAGACAGGAGATGATCAAAATTTCATCCCAGAGAAAAGCGGGTATGCTCATGTCAATCATGGCAGTTTGTGCCGCCTTGAGAATGGCTTGGTTTCCCCTTTTGGCCACCGGGTTGTGTTGAGGAGTATAGGGCTTGGAAGTTGAGTGCTTGATGCCGTTTTCGGAGAAGAATGCAGAGAGGCGATGATTGACAAACTCGCCGCCATTGTCTGAATGAAAAATCTTTAGCATTCGTCCTTTCTGGTTGGAATGGAGTTTGATGAACTTTATCACTTCATCCGGTACGTCGGATTTGAGTCTGATTGGGACACAGGTCTTGAATTTTGACCAGTTGTTGGTCAGCAGCAGGAAGTAGCAACATCCGGAGAGCAATGGTGGATTGATTGGTCCACAAACATTGGCGTGAATTTGTTCAAAGGATTCTTGACTGGAGGGTAGGTGGTTCTGAAAGGGTTGTCGATGGATTTTTCCTTTAGCGCAGGAGACACAGTTGATTGGGTCATATTTAAGATTAGGAAATTCTTTGGAGAGAAGGCGTGTTTTTTCAAGATGGGGATGACAGAAGCGTTTGTGAATAGTGGATAGGGAGATGAACGAGTAGGAAAGAGCAGGAAGATTGAAACCTTCATTGATAAAGAAAAGGTTATCCTCAATGATGCCAGTCATGATTTGAGCGCCGTCAAGGGTGATGGCGAATTGGTTCGGAGACAGAAGGGTCAGAGAGCACCCTTTTTGGATAAGTTGACCGAGTGAAACTAGATTTATGGCAAGATTGGGTACGTAGAGGGAGTTTTGAAGGTGGATGGTGGCAGAGGTTGTCGTTATGACGGCCGTTCCCTTTCCAAGGGAGGAGATTGGTGCACTTGGGTTGCCCGTTTGCACTTCAATTTCGTCGGGGTAGAGGTGATGAAAGAAGTTTGGATTGTTGAACATGCTGCTTGAGGCGCCCAAGTCCAGCAGTACTCAATTGGGGCTCAAGGTGGGCGAGGAAATCATGGTGAAGATATAGGCAAGATGAGCTGAGGAATATTTCTGAGGGTTTTGGGAAGTGCTGGATGGAGATGTTGATTCCGGGCCACTTTGTTGATTGCCGTAGTTGGGCCGAAGATGAGGGTAGAGCCACCAACATTTGCTTCGATTGTGGTTGGCCTGTGGATTGTGCCAGGTTGATTGGCACTTGATAGCTTTGTTTTTGGTGACCAAAGCTGATGCACTGGATCCGCCTATGATCTTGTTTTTGACTTGATTAAGATGTCATAGAACCAGATTGGCATCAATTTTGGCCTCTCCAAGTGAGTGGGTAATAGTGGTCTTGAGGTGCTCAAGTGCTGGTGGGAACTTGTAGAGAAGCAGGTAGGCGGCTATGTCATCGTCCATTTGTATTCCAATCTTGGCGATTTGAAGAAGACACAATTGAGCATTGGTAATAAATTTTTCAACTCTCTTGGGGTCGAACTGAAGGTTAAGAAGATTAAAGAAAGCTCTAGAACGATTGGCAGTCTGAGACGAGGCGTAGTACTTGTTGATTGATTTCCATAACTCAATTCCATTGGTCAAATGATGATCCTTGACGCAGTTGATGTAGGTGCAATTGTCCAACTTGGAAAGGATGTATCCGACTATTTCGAGATTCACCTCCGGCGGACACTTATCAGGTTTGGAGGAATTGAGCCAATGAGAAATTCCCTTCAGGGAGAGGATGGTTGTGATCTTGGAACGCCAAAGGGAGAAGTTGGAGTCGCTAAGATTGGGAATGGAGTCCATCAGGGTCTTCAGTAGGGATTGCAAGTGGTCCATTGGTCTTTGATGATCGAGGGTTTTCCTGGCAGTTTCAGACAAGAGAACCTTTGGCTTTTAACCGTGTTAAGTTGAACAGGAGGAAAATGAATTGTTACTTGCAAAGACCAATGAACTAACAAGCAGTTCAAGTTAACAAAGATGAAGGAGCGTGACAACAAAGGAAAGGAAAGAAGGTTGAAGGAATACTTACCCAATGCACCTTTGAATTTGGCAACTGCAAGACAAAGGATAAGGAAAGAAAGAGATGGAGAAAAGAATAAAGAAGGAAAAAGATCTGGAATAGCAGGAGAACAAGCAAGGATGAGATGAAGGAAGTCAAGGGACAATGAGAACGGTAGACAGATATCTCACATCTGATCAGCCTGAGTGATCTGCGAATGACGTCAAGAGTGATGTTGAAGGGATTTATAATCGGGGCTGAGCAAGGATTGATTGAGGAAGATTGGGATGGATGAGAGGAGGAATGGAAGGTAATGGGGAAGTTGAGGTGAATGGAATGGCGGGGAGTGATAGGATCGAGGGTCTGATGAGAAGCAAGAGATTGAATTTGAAGATTTGGAAAGGAGAGATTTTTGAGGTGAGAGAGGGTGAGTTGTCAACGAGGATTGAAAAAAGGAAATCTGAGATGAGGAAGGAGTTGGGTTGAAGCCAGGTTGGAATTGGGGAACGGGTGAGTTGAGGATTGAACTTCAAGTCAAGGGAGAGACGGTAGTTCGACTCTCTCTCCATTTGAGGATTCCGCACCGGTGTAAGTTGAGATGTTGCGGTGTCAGAGGGAAGTGGGAGAGGAGAGTGGATGAAAAGTGAGAGGGTGAAAACAGAAATAATAGGTAGATGACAACATTCCAGGGTCTGGAGCATCCTTTCAGCTAATCCATCTGTCTGGGGGTGATAAGCTGTAGAGAATGCTAGAGTGGTTCCTAACATATCATGGAGGTTTCTCCAGAACTCAGAGGTGAACTTGGGGTCTCTGTCACTGATGATTATCTTGGGTACTCCTACATCAGCTATAATTCTGTTCCAAAACAGTAGTGCTACTTCCATAGCAGTATCATCCTTATGGTTAGGTAGAAATTTAGCTTTCTTGGAAAACCTATCTACTATGACCAGGACTGAATTGTAAGAATAAGCTCCTCCAGGTGGTAGTCCTGTCACAAAGTCCATATTGATGATTTCCCATCTCTTCTTGGGTTCAGTAATCTTTTGGAGGAGGCCAAACTTCTTTCCTGTGGTCCTGTTGGATTTCTGGCAAGTTTCACAACTAGAAACATACTGGATTGTGGAGTTCCTCCAATCAATCCACCAAGCAGTCTGTTTGACTTTATCCAAAGTTCTGTCAGTAGAAAAGTGTCCAGATGAACAGTTATCATGGCATTCAGATAGGACATGCTTAATATGTTCTTCCTTAGTTAGGACTATGAAATTAGAATGTTTATTTCTGTAGTAAACTAGGCCATCCCACAAGGTGAAACTTCCAGATTTGTAAGGTTTCAGGAGAGATTCAGGTAGACTATTCATAAGCTCAGGAGGAGGGGAGGTGCTTTCAATGATAGTGACTAGGCTTTTTATGTCAGAGCTGTAGGCTTCCCTGATTGAGTTGAATAAGGATTCATCCAATTCACAGATGTGAATAACTAGAATAGGAGCTTCCATGACTAACATGTTAATTTTCATGATGGGAAAAATGTCATGATCTTCTGGATCATAGGCAGGGTTACTCAAATCATAAGGTAGAGCATTCCTACTCAGACTGTCAGCATTCTGGTGTTTGTTCCCAGCTTGATGTACTATTGTCATTTGTCCTCTGTACTGTTGGATAGCTATTTTCCATCTTAACATGTGCCTGCTGGGAGTCCTCATGTTCATCAGGGTTCTAACAGCATTTCAATCCGTAATAACCACAAATTTAGTACCTTCCAGATAGTAATGGAGCTTTTCTAAGGCCCATACTAGAGCTAGGAATCCATTTGACTGGCACCATATCTTTTCTCTGTGTCCTTCACTTGTCTAGAGATAAAGAGTATTGGTTTTTCTACTGGTATATCATTTTCTATGAATTCTTGATGAAGTGCAGCGCCTAGCCCTTCCATGCTGGCATCAATATATAGTATAAAGGGTTTACTGTAATCAGGTTGTATTAGTGCAGGGGCAGTAGTCATAGCCACCTTGAGCTCCTCATAGTTCTTAGCTCTTTCATGAGTCATTTCAAACAGGGTATTGTTGTTGCAAATACAAACACTTAGTTAGTAATGCAAAATTGGGTAGATACTTCCTATAGTAGCTGAAGAAACTGAAAAAGGACAGGAGTTCAGTTTTGTTCTGAGGCATTTGCCTGTTCATAACAGCTGCTATTTTGCTTTTGTCAGCTGTAAGGGTTAGACAAGATACTATGTGACCTAATGCTTTGAGTTCACCATATCCAAAGTTTCAATTTTTCATGGATACTTTTAATCCTACAGCAGAGATGGTTTTTAGGACAAGTCTTACTTTATCCATATGGGAGGTCCAATCATCAGTGTAGATGATAACATCATCAATATGTACCATCAACCATCCTTGCCTTATGAACTGGCCTAGTACAGTGTCCATCATCCTATGAAAGTGGGAAGGAGCATTCTTGATTCCAAAGGGCATCCTCAAGTACTCATAGATACCTAGGTGACATATGATCCTCATGAACTTCCTAATGTCTGGGCTGATGGGGATCTGGTGGAATCCTTTCAGCATGTCCATGGTAGTAATAAACTTAGCTTGTGAGAGATTATGAAGGGCATGGTCAATCCTAGGAATGGGGTAATAGTCTTCTTGAGTGTAATTTTTCAGCATCCTAAAATCTCCTACCATTCTTTACTTATCATTGTGCCAGGCTATGATTGCAGGAGTAGTGATATCTACCTGTTCATTGTGTCCTACTTTCCTCAGGACTTGTAAGTCAATCAGCTCCTGGATGTGAGTTTCCAAGGCTGCTCTTGATTTTGGACTGGAAGGATAAGCAGGTATTCTCAGATTAGGAGTTTAAGGGGGTTTGATAGTTAAGGTAAGGATCCTATCATGTCCTTTGATGTTACCAATAGGGTGGTCCTTAGTGCAGAAAGCATTCTGATTCTCAAAGCAGACCTGAAGGATATCATGTTTTTGATCTTCACTGAGTTGGTCATTCAGGGCAGCTTGGGAGAAGTATTCCTGGTTAAAGGTTTCCAGGTGTTTCTGATAAGTGGAATCAGTGGTTTGAGCATTAACATGGCATATTTGAAACTTCTTGTTCCAATTGCCTCCTATAGTAAAGTATCTTCCTTTAATTTGGAATACATCTATACCATACAGGCAAAGAGAGTCATTTCCTAAAATGAAGTAATCACACATTCCATTCTGGAGTACTACAAACTCAACCTTGAGTCTCAGGGAACCTTTTAAATGGGGAAAAATGAGATCTGTAGACCATACTCCAATAGCATTAAGGGAGGAGTTGCAACTGCTGAAATTAGCTTGTGGAACTGGTAGAAAGTATTCTTTCCAGTTGGGGACTTGGTTCTCTAAGTAACTTGACCCAACACAGGAGCAGAAGGCTCCACTATCTAGGAGTAACTTCATGGGAGAACCTTGGATTAGTCCAGTAGCATAACAAGTTTTTACGGTGGTTTAGCTTTTACCAATAGAGGGTTTTAGAGTCAGAGTCTTGGCTTCAGAAACATGTTGGATTTTCATGTTGGGAGTCCATTGTTGTGGTAGATTGGAATCCTAGTTGACTGAATTGATTTACAGGGAGGATCCTATGTCTCCTTCAATGACATTGATGGGGTTAGTAATCATCAATTCATACTCAGATAATGATCCATCAGTTTCATCCAGTTGAGGGTTGAGTTCATTATCCTCATCTCCTCCTTCAATGAGATTGATCTTTCTTCTGGGCTGGGGACAGTCAGGTCTTACATGTCCAGTTTGGTTACAGTTCCAGCATACCTTTTCTTTGGTCTCAGAAGTCTTCTTGATTTCTAATTGGGGATTGGTGGAGTCCTTAGTTTTTGGATTATACTCTTCTCTAACATTGGGGGAAAGTTCCCTGGGTCTATTAGTCTTTTTTTCAAGACCATTCATGTCAATAGTTTCCTCAAGGATAACAATAAGGGTGGAGAGATCAGCACCCATAGACATTCTACACCTTACACTGTGATTAAGGTGTCCGGGACATAGGCTGAGGAGTCTTTCATTGACTTTCTCTTTATCGGCTTCAGGGTAGAAGCAATCTAACCTCTTCTTTTGTTCCAAACACCACTTGTGAGGTTTGTCCTTAGAAGGGTCAAAAAGTGAGGTCTCAAAGGTTTTCATCATTTTACTTTTCCATATCCTGGTACCAAATTTTTCTTTGATAAGGAATTTCCAAGAATCCCAATTCTGAGGTCCTACTTCTCCTCTTTTGTTGATAAACCAATCCAAGGCTACTCCTTCAAACAGCCTGGGAAGTCTTACCACTGCTATAGTGTCCGGTAAATCACAGGAGACAAGGGTTTAATCAATGAATTTGATGAAACTGATATGGTTATATTCTCCTTCACCTGAGAATTTGTGCCATTCAGCTACAGGAGGTAAGAGTTTCAGAGCTTGTTCCACTTCAGGAGTTGGACTGGGTTGGTAAGATTCATTCCTTATTGCTCCAAAATTAAGAGGAATGTTAGGAGTGTTACTTATCCTTGTAGGCTTTACCTCTTCCAAATGGATCCTAGGAGAAAAAGTTGAATTGAATTTGAGGTCTCTTAAGTCATTCTTGATCATACCTAATTCCAGATCCAACTTGTTACTCAATAGGTCAATTTTACCAACTAGGTGAGCAGAAGGGGTATCAGTTTTGTTTTTCACTTCTCCTTTGAGCTGCTCAATGGAAAAGAGGATCTCATCTTTTCCAGAGGAGTAAGTGGTATTGATGTGCTTGATCAAGGATATTTTTTCAGCACTGATAATATCCTTTTACTTATTATTTTCTAACTCATTGATGTGCAATTGTTCAAGTATACTAAATTTGTTTGACTCAATGTTGTCTTTTAATACCTTGGTTTAAGACTCATTAGTTTTCATATGGTCAGCTTGACCTTGGATCATTATGTTAGTATTCAGGAGGACTTTATCAAGTTGTTTATGAATATTATCCAAGTTTCTGCTAAAGATTTTGAAGTTGTAAAAGACATCATCAAAAAATTTGTTAAACAACGGTGTAATATCATCAAATCCTAGTTTTGATAGAATTTCTTCCATTTCTGGGCTAGAGATATGATATTGTCCCAATCTTTTGGGTTTCTCATTCTTTGATGATGTGAAGACCTCAACTTTTTGCGGTCTTTTCCCTTTAATTTGGCTAATTGGTCCCAGGGGCTCCATTTCTCCAATTATTTCTCCACCTCTGCCCTGGGGATTAATTTCTGCAGGGCTATTTGAGAGGACTTGGCCCGTGATATGGCCTTTATCATGGCTGCTGAGTCCTCCTGTTTGTGGGTTAGCTTGTAAGCCTCCCAATGACTCACATGATCCTTCACCAAGGCTTTGATTTTGGACTCTTTGACTAGGTCCAGAGTGGGAGGCATAGGAGGAGGGGTGACTGCGTGGGACAACTGTGGGGGAGAGGGACTCATCTCCAACAATTTGTTGGTCAAGTTGGAGGGCGCGGGTGCCGGGGGTTCTTGCTGCACTTGTATTGCGGGTTCAATCCCCCTCATTGTGCTCGCTACAGGCACTTGTACGGGCGTGCGTTCCTCTGGGCAGAGGTCTATAGGATGGGGCTTGTCCTGTCGCGCGGGTGTGGGGTCTGTTTTGCAACATAATGCAAAAAAAGATGTAAGTTTTTGTCAAAAAGACTTTGAAAAAGGTAAAAAAAAAATAAAAAAATATTTTTATTTATTTTTAAATTAATTTAGGCTTACTTAAGCTTGAATCCAACGGTACTAAAGCTTGGCTGGGGTTAAAAGAGTCCTTGGGGGTAATCCAGGGGGATCTTTGTGGTTACCAATCAAGTCTTGGATTAAATCCAAAGAACCGTGGTGGGAACTGTTTTCCAACAGGTCCTGCTCAATAAAATCTTCTAGGGAAAAAGTTCTTTCCACTACTTTAAGATAAAAAATTAAAATTAATACGTTTTTGGTTTTATTATAATTTTTAGTAATTTTTTTTATCAAACTTTGATTTTTTTCAAATTTTTGTTATATATATATAAATATTTTTTTTAAAAAAAATAAAAACAATATTTTAAGCTCACTTTCTTTATTCTTATTAAAGAAATAAAGTTTCCTCTGACATTTCTTCAAGGATGTGTGTTTCCTGAGTAAAAAATTAAAATTAATAAGTCTTTCAAGCTCCAATTCTTTTTCCTTAATAGCTTTTTGCTTATAATGAAGTAATCTAGCTTGTTGTTGCTCAGGAGTTATGATAACAGGCAAAAAATTAAGGAGTTGTTCTTCTTTTTGTTGTTTAAGAAGGTCAAATAATAATTGATTAATTCTCTGTTGGTTTGAAGGTCCACTGGAGAAACAATAATCAAAAAAATAAGGATAATAAGTATTTTTACTTATTTTTACATAGAGTATCTGGTCCAAAGAAATGAATTAATTTAAAATTAATTATTCAGGCATATTTCCCGGCCAGACCCCCAGTTGTCAGCCTCCTGATGCCAGGAACTTTGCCGTCCTTTAGCTACAGAAAGTGATATTGGTGTTGGAATAATAATTCCAAGAAAATTAAGGTAAAATTCTCAAATAATTGATTTAAAAGCAAGTGCAAAGTTTTGTTGGTTTGGTTGGATTAAATCTGTTTAAATATATATTTTTCAAGAGGGGCCACAGTTTGTGCAAACTGGGGATCTTTATTGGATAACAACCTCTCTTCAAGGGGCTCTTTTGAACCGTGTAAAGACCTTGGGATAATGAGGTCTTAAATGAATGCTCACAAAAGACTGACTCAAGGGGATGGGTGGACTGGCTGTCTTACAGCACTTATGCCTGGCTGCAAGGAGGAGACAACTTACTAGTTTAAGTACTTACTCCAAGAAGCTTGCAGAGATTCACGGTTGAAAGGATCAGGACAATTATTGGGGTTATTTGCTGATATTTTTCATGGAATCAATGATGGGGCCAGAATTATTAATAATACTATCAGACTATAGCCATATAACACTTGTTTATTTTGAATAAACACTTGATCACGGATGGCAAGGGGTCTGGATTGATAATTAAAAATTACTGGGGTTTAAATCACCTAAAAAGGGTTGTTTATATACATTTTTGGGGTAATAAGAACTTCTCAGGGCACGTAGAGAGGGTTGTGCTTGGGTGCTGAGGCTAGCAGGCTGGCCAGGGCTAATTTGGCATGTAGTTCTGGTGCTGTCAATCTGCTAGCCTTTTCTATGTCATATTTCTTTGTGAAATAATTGTCAGAAGGTGTTTAAATGTTAATTTGTTATTTTTATGATTCAGACAAATTTCCTTATTTTGTATTAATTAATTTTGGGTGACATGGGTACAAGTGGGTATTAGTAGATTTTACGGCATCTGTTGCACATGTTGGGAATTTTTAATAATTTTTAGGTTAACTCCTTGTTGTGTTTCATGGTTCATAAAGATTTGGCAATCTCATTTACATGAAAATCTTCATTATTGTTTCCCACAATTTATTTTCTTTTTATTTTGATTTTCATATTTTTTTTTCAATATTCTTAGGTTTCAGACATCCCTCTGTCCGCCAGTCAAGTTGTTACATATACATGATGTATGCATGCAGGTTGTAACCTCTCCCTGCGGTACCTGGCTGTCAGGCTTAGTACAATTTTTGTTGACGCGCGCAGGCTTGAAAGGTGCCTGCGGGAATCTGTTGCCTGCGGCCAGTCAGTAATTATGCATGGGGGCCTTTTGACATGCGCCTACATATTGAGTGTCAGGCGTGTGTACCCTTACTGTATGAATGCGGGGCTGCGCGCCGGAATTGTGACACAACACAAATCCGCCTGTAACTCCTAAAATATACACAACACCTCAATTCTGACTGAATTTTAGGTGTGAAACCTATACATGGCATAATGTGTGAAATGTTAAAATGGCCAAAAGGTGCCATGGTGGTGTTGTGGTCTGTTGGTCATTTTGTTTAATAATTATTAAAAAATGTAAGGAGTTAGAATTCAAGGGTGGAGTCAGTGAGTGACCCTACTTAATTTTGGGTGGAGAATCCATTTCTGTAATAATATTCATGGATTTCTCACTCCTTATAATTTTATTATTTTATTTCTGCTTTTAAAGGTTGCTCTGTCCAAGTAGCAAGCTGACACTGCCCCATCCGTTGGTTGAAGCCCTTGACAACTAGTCACGTTCTCCGCTCAATCAAGTTGCCAACCTTGTCCAGTTTGTTTGCCAGCACCCATTGCATACCAAGTACCCACATTCCTGGATGTGGCTTGACCGGCTCCCAGACGTCAAGTTTGTCAAATTTATTGACCTTGTAGGTTGCCAATGCTAGCCAGTCCTTACCAAACCTGCCCTGCAAGGCCTCTGGTAGCGACTTTGGCAGGTAATGATCAGTCTGGACTGGAATAGACCGGATAATGTCCTGCTCTGCTTGTGAAATTTTTTTGGTTGTCTCTTGCCCTAGGTGCAACTTCAACTGGTTCAGGATGAAGTCAACGCTGGCCTTGTTGGGCTCTGACTTCATGGGGAGGTGCCAAAAGTTGGGGAAGACAGCCAAGGACAAGTGTATGACTTGGCGCTCCCCCTGCAACCAAAATAGCCAACCTGCCCCTAAAATAGGGTATGCAAGTAAGCAGCAGTCCTGTCCCCTATCTTCCAACTTGTTGGCCCGCTTTTCCTTTGGGACATGGACAATTGCACAGGCTCCAAATGGGAAGATTGTATTTGGATCACATTTGAATCCAAACAGAGCTTTCAAGGGGGATGCCCCATAATTCCTTGAATTAGGGATGCAATTATGAATATGTGTGGCTGTGTGATAGGCGTAGCTCCAGTATTGGCTTGCCATCTTAATTTTGTTCAGCATTGTCCGCGCAACATCCCCTATTGTCCAATTGAACCTCTCTGCCTCCCCATTATGCTGTGCTGAAAAGGCGGAACCGCTGCCAAGCGAATCCCCAAGGGCTCCAGTTTAGTTTGCAGGGTTCAAATGTATTTTTCCGCATTATCTGAGTGGATGTTCATGGGTACCTTTCCGGTTGCATTCCTTAGGTACTCAATCCAGCTCAGGATCTTGAGTGGTACCTTGCTCCTAGACTGGAGGGAAGCTCCAAAGGTGTATGTTGTGGCATGATCCCTCAACATCAGCCAGAATCTTGCACCATTCAGGTCCTTCTTGAACGGGCCAATGAAATCTGTAACGCACAGTTTCAGGGGCTCCTGCCTTGGTATCCCAGAATCTGCTCCCAGCACCTTCCAGTCAACCAACTTGGACAATGCACAGCATTTGCAGAAGTAATATTTCAATGTCCCCCTGAGTTGCTTTTCAAAATGGGACTCAAGAAATTCCTTGACAACAGGCTTGGAAACATGTCCTAATTGCACATGCCAGGCGTAAGGGTATAGGGATGGATTTTGTGTGATGGCACAACAAAGCTGGTTCAAATGGCAATTGGAGGGGATTTTCCAGCAGAAATTATGGAACACCGTTGGGAAGTTTGCTCCTTCAGGGCTAGTAAGAGACAGGTTTTTTCCCTCATGGGCTAGCTTCAATCCATGACAGACAAGTCTGCTGGTCAATAAAATTGTCCCTTTCACCCCTTTGCAGAAGTACGCCTTATTCACTTGGAGGATCCCTGCCGCTGTCAGCATTGTCAACCTACCAATATATCAGACAGTCGCAGAGTTGGCCGGTACAGCAATGGTCAGACTTATTGGGTCCTTCAACTCTACAGTGACTTTGAAAAATTTTGATGTTCCACTTACATGCACCGTTGAGCCCAAGTCAAGAAGGATCTGTCCTTCAGATATTTCCTCCATGTTGAGCTGTCAGATATGGCCTCCCTGGATAGGTAACATTTGTGGGCGGGGAGGCGGCATGTACCTGGATCCTCTATTGGCATGGTCCCCGGGAGGCACCGGGATGACCCCCATTTGTACGTGGTCCCAGAAATCATCACCGTCTGCGTACCAGTGACCCAATTTTCCGCAAAAGTGACAAGAACACACAAATTTGAGCATCAGTGCCTTGCTGGGCTGGCTACCTTTAAAGTGGGTAGCTTTATCAATGGAAAGCTTTTTTGGACAACCATTGGCGTGAGCAGTCACTTGCCGTGCTGTAGGAACATACTTTGCATTAGACTGGTGCTTGAAGGCCTGGACTGACATTTCTACATTGTATGGGAGTGTGCCAACCAGCAAGGCTGCCCTTGTCCTAAGATTTTTCCCGCACAACTGGATGAGGGTGGAGAATTCTGTGAAAATTGGGGGTGTTGCCAAATTGTCAAGACTCTGGCTGATGGCATACTCAAAGTTGTGTGGATCATTGCCAGAGGGTGGGACCGCGCTTGCTTGGATCACAAGGCCATACATTTCATCAAGGGAGACATCAACAGGTTTGAGGTCCGCAATTATCTTATGCCAGTTTGCAATCCAGACGTTGTCTGAGCCAGACTTATTGTTCATTGCTGTCATAAATTGGTCAATTATTGCTAGCTTGTAGAAACAATCAGTTTTACTGCATTTCTTCTTCAGCAACTCAATCAGGGGTTGTGCATCTTCCCTCCCCAAGCCGCCTACAATGATCAGGAGTGTGTCATTCATTGTATTCTGGACCAGAATTGTGATCAATTCCTTGTGGTCCCTTCCTAGGTGATTGAACGCGACCAGATTGTTCATGAAGCTGTTGTCTCTACGTAGGACTCTTTGTAGCATCCATTAAATTGCTCCCTCCCACTGGGAGTAATTCAACCCGTTGAAGGAGAGGGTAATCTTCTTTGGGTTCATGGTGTTGTGGATGGCAACAGGGTCCTCCAAAAATTTCTTTGTTACAGGGTTGACATTGTTGCGGCCAGCAGTCTGGGGTCCAAAATGGGGCGGTTGGTTCCTTTCAGACCGTTTGACCCTTGCTTGTAAGTTGTTAATCACTTTGAGGAGTGACTCTACCAAGGGTATACTCATATCTCTCTGGTATGGGATGAATCTCCCCTCTGTTCCCAAGTATAAAGATGAATCCTCTGAACGTTGTTGTTGTCTGATCTTGTAGGACTTGTTTCTGTCTATAGTTCTATCACAAAAAAATTCCATCCACCTACCGGCGGACTAACAAAAAGGCCAACCGGCAGTTGACTCAGGTTGGTCAAATGCAATCAGCAGCAAAAACCGGTTGGCAGTTAGCCGGCTTTTAACCTGTTATGTTTTATCAAGTTGAGCAATCTGACAGGATTTCCAAAGCCACAATATTAGCCCCACACGCTGCCAATGTTGGACTAAAACTCTGATGAGGGAAGTCCAGTTGGTTGGAGGGTGGGGTTGGACTATGTACATGATGATTTTGGTTTAGTAGCATAATCCATAGTTTATGCTTGTAATCTAGTGTATGTGTCTATTTGTGGTTAAGGTTTTATACAATTTGAAAAACGTGTTACCTTATATGTTTACAACCTGGAATGGCACATTGGTGTTTTGGTTGTGCGCAATGGAGTATGCATTTCAACAAGAGTAAGAAGTTTTATAAAGATATGTGTTAACATGAATGTGAGTTGTATGTGGTGAGAACACTACTTGACTCTCCCAAAACACCCCCCCCCTCACCAAGACAACGTATGCCTTGCACTGGCCAAATCCGCCTGATGTGTCACCCAAGATTGTTCAAAACTACAGCCAAGAGTCGCCGGAAGCAATCTGGAGAGAGATTCTTTGAAAGGATATTGGCCCGTTGCCCAATTGTAGGGATCCAAGTCACCTTTGCCTTCTTCTCATACAGGGCCTCATTAAAAGCAAAAAAATCTTGTTCAAAGTGCCAAAATCTCTTGTTAGAACTATCATTGGTGGCAACATGAATGGCCAACTGGTTGTTGCATTTTAAGGAAATTGTGTATTCTTTCTTGAGCATATCCATCAGAAGGTTTTGGACCAATAGCAATTTTCAAACAGCAATACTGAGGGCCATGAACTTGGCCTGGAAAGTCAAGGAGGCCACAGTTGTTAGCCGCTGGCTCACCTAAAGAGCCAGGCAACTGTAAAAGGTCACATAGATTCCATACATAGACTTAGCGCACTGCCCCCCCAAGAGGAATCAAAAAAACACTGCAGCGGCTCTTCAGCGTTGTGTGGGAAAAGATTTGGATGTAGCACCCATGAAAAGACTACAAAATTGAACAGATGGCAAAGAGCCTTCCAGTGCGCCACCCCTGGCACAGAGGAGTAGCAGGCCAGACAGTTGACCGCATAGGCTATGTCCGGCCTGCTACCCACCGCAAGGTAGCTCACACCACATGCAAAGTGGTGACAATTTTGAATAATTGTCACTTGCACAATCCAATTGTTGCCACCCAAAGTGACTTGCAACAGCCATGCAACACCTTTCACATCTGGCACTGCTTAGGTTCCCAGCTGAGTCATCAGCTTACCTGATGATTCAGACCCACAGCGCACCATTAGCTTGCACTTTGTTCTGTGCAACCACTGCAAACTAAATATTCTGTTGCATCAATCATCCAAACAAAAACCTTTTGCATCCACTGTTTCCTTATGGCCTCTGTCAACCATTCCCCCCCACAGTTTCCCTAATATTTTTTTTTGCTCTATAAAACTTTTTCAGAAGCTCTCTAAGCACCATAAATACAGAATTTGCCACTAGCCAACAAGCCAAGCAACCAATGTTCACTCCTAGTCAATTAAAAGAAATGATTGAGTCTGCTGTCTCACAGCAATTTGATCAATTTCAAGAAACCTTTCAAGCCCTCAAGCAAGAAATCAACAATCTCAAGATTTGTGAAATTCAGCCAGCTGCCCCTTTGAAAGTCTCCACAACAGCCAGTAGCATACATATAAAATGAAGCCAAAAAAAGACCAAGGATCTCAAGACTGTCAAAACAAAGTATTCAAAATCAAGCAACACCAATCCAAAAAGTACTAATGCTCCTAAGCCTCCAGTCAACAAGCATGCCAAACTAGTCATTCAAAGCATCAAAAAGAAACCTTTCTGTTGTGCACAATCTGAACCTGCACCAGGACTTTCAACCAAGTCTACCTCAAGTCCCATTAAAAAAAGGTTGAAATCAAGTCAACTCCCCCTAGTATCAAGAAGAGACCAAATCAAATGATCACTGAGGATTTCCAACCGGACTTCAAGTCAACCAAGGTGAAGTTTGCCTCTATATTATGGATTTTTCATACTGACATCAGCATTTAATCTTAGGAATGCTTGTATGCCCACATTTGATTGCTCTGGGGATTACTTGAAACTACTTCTGTTCCACCCGCCGCCAACCCCAATTACATCCAAACCTTTTATTCCAATTTCTCTAGTATTACCAAATTTGAGAGGTTTGCCAAAGACTCCAATGCTGCCTAAATTATTGCAGAGAATGATGTTCTTACTTTGAAGTGTGGCTGTGCTGGAAAGATCAAGGTGGGAAGAAACCTCATCCACATTGAGGAAGGCTATATTTCATATATTCATGGCTACCTTGAAAAATTTGGTATTCAATGCTGGGGGCCCAATCTTGAAGAAAACATCAAGGACTTATTAAATTCAGCCTGTCGCATTGCTGCCGTCAACCTCTTCTGACAAATTGGGGCTTTGGGAGGCTAAAACTTCATGAACTTTAACCACAAGTACAAGAACAACTCAACTCTGATCATGCAGGCTTACAATCATTACGTGCATCATGTAATTGCTCAGAATTTTGCTTCTGAGAACAAAGTGGCTGGCAAGTACCAAGAACAAAAAGAAACTAAGAATGCTTCCAAGAATTGCAGTTGTGTGAGCAATTTCTATTTTGATCATTGATTTATTGTTCTAAAGTTTTAAAAATTTGATCCAGTTACACAATGCTTGACTCCAGTTTGCTTCTGACAATTGTTATCCAGAAAAATATAGGACAATTCTTGCTGATGCTGCTTCCCACAGAGATGATGAATGGGACGCTGAACACAATTGTTTTGAAATCAAAATGCTAACCTATTGATCCAATACTGCCAACATCTTTTTTTGTAGATTGGATGAAGAGATGAAGAAAGTGGCCAAAGTCATTGGGAAGCCCTCAAGGATGGGAGTTAGGAACGTCCCAAGAGTTCCAGTCCCTTCAAAGTTCACCAAACTGCCCAGGGCATTGCCCCTTGATTTCTATAAACGCAAGTGGTTGAAACAGTTGCCAATTAACCAACAACGTAACATTCCAAAAGTGGTCCAAGTTGCATTCCTAAAAGATCCAAGTAGGTCCCTCTTACCCCAAAACCATCCTAAATTTAATAAAGAGGAGAAACTCTCCAACCAACAGTTCAAAAAACTCCACTTGGAAGTGACTCTTGATACATATGGTTTAAAAAAAATAATTGAAGAGGAAGATGAGGACAAGGATGAGGATGAAGATCAAGATAAAGAGAATGTTGAAGGTGGAGTCATTGATTTAGAGGGTGAAAGCCCTGTGGACTCTGAAAACTATCTCTCCAATGCTGATTGGGGAAACGTTTATAAAGATGAGGATGACTCCAATTATGAAGAGGAGGAGGAGGAGAATGAGAATCATGAAAAGGATGATGAAGAGTATTATGAGAAAGAGGAGGAAGATGGCAACGGGTCTGTTTCTGAAATGATTGAGTGAGATGCAGCTTGTGCCATTAAGGCAAGAGCCGGTAGATGATTCCAAGGATGATAACTTTGCATTCTCAAAAGATTTGTTTCCCCTTTGTGCTAGTCCCAATATTGAATTAGCCAATTTTGACTGATTTTAAATGAAATATGATTGTGTGAACAACTTCCAAATGCACTGATGATAAGTAACCTTGTTAACAAGCATATCAATCGAAAGTGCAAAAATCAATCTTGATGGCATGGTTTACCACTGGCCGTCTAGACTTGGAATTTTTTTTGCTTGCAGAAGAAAATCTTGAGGTAAAGTTAAAGTGGCAAAACTGAGATATTGGTCTTTGAGAAGCACTATGTTTCTTAGCTCTCAATTGTACAATAAGGTTATTACCCAGTTTTTTCTCACTCAAATGCAGGGGGTCCAAATGAATGGAATGAGAGGCTCAAAATAAGCAATTGCCTTAGATTTTTACAGGAACAAGGAGAGCTGGGAAATGCAATAGCTAACAAGATGGGATGGAATTAAGACTTTGTGGTTGATAGATAGAAACAACAAGGACAAGATTGGTTGCAATTACATAGCTTGGAAATCCAAGAAAGACAGTAAAGTGTGGCAGGGTGACAGAAGCAGAAGGGGGGAGGATAAGAAGGAAAATGGTGAGGGCATAGCAAAATAAACAGATTGGAGACATTCATGGAGGTAGGTTAATAGGAAAAATGCTCAGATGGTTAATTGGGGTGAGAATGATACCACCAGAGGTAAGTTCATAGGTTCCAGCGGTCAGGCAGTGGTATGCCACCAGAAAATTGACACAATTGGGTGGTATCCATTGCATTTGACCCAATTGCACACTAACCAAGCCTTTTTCATTTTACAAATCCATAATTGAAATATTTCACATCCCCTTTTGGAATATTTACAGAACTTGTTTTTAACCTCTTGAACATTGAGTAACACCCATCACCCATCCAATGGGTGCTCATACGCAATAATTACCTTGATCAGTCCATAACCAAATTTTCCATTCACTTCAAACCAGATGCAGTTTTTTGGCTCCAGTACCAAGAATTTGATTTTTCCAAAGCAATTGTAAGTCTGAAATATTTTTGCTTTACTGCGCAATATTGCAGAACCAGGAGGTTGGGGCAGGTCATGATAGCTTTGGACAGTTGGATTCTCCTCTTGTACGTTCTCCAATAACCTAGAGTACCAATTATCATCAATTAATATTGTGCAACCCTGCCTTTTGTGACTGTTATCTGGTCCTGTCAGGAATTTTGCTGCCTCTGGATCTGCTTCCAATTTTTGTATCATGCAAATTTGTTTTAGAATTGTGCATTCAATTTCTCCTGTATGTTTCAACAACCAGGAATTATTTTCCTGAATGAAAAACCAAGATGCAAGGTACTCACAAAGGCAATTGTTTGTGCTCAAGTTTTGCAACTTTCCAATGAGCCTTTCCCCCGCAAATTCAGCCACCCCAATCAATGGCCCCCACTTTTTGAGCATCTCTGGGACATGGAGCGCATAGTGATCATTTGGATTCATGACTAAGTTTTAATTTTTCTTTTGATGTATCATTGTATAGATTGTAGTTGGTAGTGAATTGACCAATGTGTGAAGATCTTATTTTCCTTGAAGCCACTATGTGAATACACTGGATTAGGATGGAGATGTTTTCCATGAAAAGTGCTTGGTTTGTTTTCACATGGTTGATGTTGTCAATAAAAAATTCTCCTACAACCAGAGAAATGATATAGACAAAAAGGGCATACCACTGGGAAGCCTTTAGCTTCCCACATTTTGCTTGAACCAACTCACTTGGCATACAGCCAATAATTGATGGAATCTTGATATCTTGCAATGCCATTTGAAAAAAATCCATTTCCTTGTTGGTCATCAGCCCCCCTTGGTTCCCCTGGTTAAGTTCAAAATCACTAGTTTCCTCATCCTCATTGCTTTCTGAACAATTCTCATCTTCATCAAATTCTAGTTGCATCTGATTTCTTGGAGTATTACTTTGATAACCTTGGCGCCAATCTCCTTGAAAGACAGAGACTGGAATCCCAGAGTTCCCAGAAATGATGGGCTAACACCCCCTCCAACCAGTTATGCATGAAACTTAAGGTCACATGAGCAACAGTTTCACAATAAGGAAGTTGATTCAGTTCAGAGTAGCAAACACCAGCTTTTTGGAGTAGATAATCTCTTCCTTTAATTGTTTTTGTTTGTTTCTGTTTCTCTTATATTTGAAAAAACTTGGTGGAATTTATTGGGGGTCCTAGAAAAAGTTCTTCTTTTGTGTCTTTAGTTGCATGGAACCAGCAAAAAAAGTAATTGGCAAAATGCAAAGCAAAAACGGAAACTTTATGAGTATCACCTGTATCCCCAATAAGAGGTAGTAGTCAAACTTGCACTTTTTGTCCAAGGGGGTGTTGGCTAGTTTGGATAGTAGTTGGTTGTAATAGATCCACAAGTTGATTGACCAAGGGTTGAAGGAGGTGACTGATGGTTGTCATAATAGGTGCTTGCGGTCCTGGTGTCAAACCTGAAATGAACATGTATTGCACCTGATTTCTGAGATGTGGCAACAGATTCATACACAACATTGCAATGATCCCAACAGATTGTTGTTTACCGGCTAGTTTTTTGGCGCGCGGGTTAAAACAAGCAACAAAGAGCAAAAACACAAGGTTGGGGGATGATGCATTCTTGGGACTTTCAAAGCATGCTACACTTTTCCAAGCTTCTCCTTGCTGTATATCAATCATTAATCCAGGATCATGTTGTTCTAAGTGATTTTTGCAAGCTTCAATGTCACTTTCAATTGTAGGATTTGAGAGAAACAATTCAATCAAAAAATGAAAGGATTGGATAATGAAAAGTGAAGTAGGAATGCGGATGATGGGAAATTGAGTAGGTTTTGGACAACTTCTTTGAGTTTGAAATTTTCCTTGATGCACTCTGTGGAAACAAGAGAGGTGATACCCCCCAAAGTTGTCCTCAGTTTCTGGAAGTTATTGTTCTAAGCCTCTGTAAGGAGATTGGATGCAATGAGTTTAAGAATAGAGAGAGTGATGACAAGATAAATTCCTCCCTTCCAATACTTACAATACCATTCCCTGGTGGTCTGGTGATGATGATATATGATGATGTGCTATCTATGATGTATATATATGATGATGACCCAACCCAGAGTTGAGAGTGAGGTATTTTTGAGTCCTCCCTCTCAACCTTAACCTAGGTAAAACCACAAGCAACAAGATAGATGAAATATGACCCCAAGTACAGAACCCCAGCTCCACCCTAACCCTACCCCGTACCACCCACCCTGTCCAAAACCCTCCCCTTCAATATCACGTACGTCTGGTTTGTCCTTCTCATGGCGCAGCCCTCTGCCACTCCCTACTTGGAGCCCCCCAGGTTTGTCCATCTGCGGATCCCGCAATCCGTGAGTCGGCCCGGGCTTATGCCCGTGCAAACCTCCGCCGCGCCCTACTCAGAGCCCCCTGGGTTTATCCGTCCGCGCGCGTCCGCCGATCCCGCGATCCATAAGTTGGCCCGCGCTTATGCCTGCGCAAACCTCCCCAGTGCATATAACCCCTGATCGCCCCGCCCTTGCCTTCCGGACTAGCCACCCGCAACCTTGGTTGGGCCGGCTCCATCACTTGGTTTGCCTTCCCTGGGCAGGTCGCAGCCTAGCGCCCCCCAGAGTAGGCCCAACCCGCACCTGGTGCCAAGCCCTGCAATCACTGCCGCTGAGCTCTCATCTGCTACTGCTGAGCTCTCATCCGCTGCTGCTGAGCCCGCAGCAGGAACTGCTGAGACCGGGTGCACCCCAAATGCTGAGCCCAACCTTCCCAACTGCTGAGCGCGCAGCCCGCAACGCAGCTCCCAATCCAAGGTTATAAATGCAACACCACAGCGCTTCCAAAAAACATTTTTTTATTTAAATAATTCAGTGCTGCAAGGAAGTGCCCTGGGAGTTTCTTGGAATTTGAAGTGATTGGGTAAATAGGGAGGGAAGTAGAGTGAAAAGCAAGTGGGGCAACAGGCAATCTTCTCAAGTTTCACATTGAATTTGGATTTGAGGATTGTCCAAATGTCAACTGGAACCAGATTATCCAAGGTAGGACTATCTTGGACCCCATTTAAAAGGCGCAGTAATAAGGAATGTGCTGTATTACATTGCTGCATACTGATATTTCTGTAGAGATGTAGCCATGATAGAAACAAAGAAGCCATTTCTAAAAAGTGACACAATTGTTAGAAAATATCTTCTAAAAGAGACTTTGAGTAAGAATAAATTATGTGAGGGTGAGGGCCTTTTCTCCTCCAATTCATCTTCTTGGTTGAATAGGAAAGACTTTGTTCTGTGGTTGAATTTGATTTTGGATTTGAATTCCACATGATCAATCCTTGCAGTGTTGAGAGTGAAAACATGTGTTGGATTCAACTTAAAATCATTTTTCCAATGCTTCCATTCATTATGCATAGAGATAAAACGTCCTTGGCACTGGTCACCATTGAAATCAATGTGGACGGAGTGGGAGCAGTCAGAGCATTGACACAAGCTATATTTTGGATTTGAAGATGGTCAAGACATGAAAGATACTGGATGGAAGACGGTATCATCAAGTGGGGGAATGGAATTGAGAGAATTGAGGATGGGAGACGGTTTGACATAGGGGGGCGATCGTGCTTGCAGGCAAAGAAGTCAACAAATGTTGTTGTTGATGCAACTGACAAAAGTATAATGGGCTGACATGAGAAATGTTGCGCAGGTGTTGCAAGTCACTTTGGGTGGCAACAATTGGATCATGCGGGTGTCAATTATTCAAAATTGTCACCACTTTGCATGTGGTTTCAGAGTCATAACAATCTGGAGGTGCGCACAGCTATCATCCGGGTTGCCAGCAGGGTCTTCAAAAGCCTCAAAAGAGGAAGTTAAAGGGTGGGTGGCGGTTGAAAAAACATCCCAAAAACAAGAATCAATTGTCCTTATGAGCTTCTCTTGGTGCAACGCAAAACCAGATTGACATCATGCCTCATTGATCCCCACCACAGAGTTAAGATCTCTGTTGCACTTGATCTCAAGGCAGCCACCAAGATCCAATTCCAATTGACGCAGAACAGCGGGGGAGGAACCTGTGAAGACGCCGTTGTTGAAGTGGACCCAGATGGGTCCAGCCGCGTCAGGAGTATTAAGAAAATAAAGACTGGCATCATAGAGGCTAGCCATGTAGCCAAGATTAGCAAGCAACTTTCACAAATGAAGCCACCAGCAGCGCGCTGCCTGGCTGGTGCCGTAAAAGGCTTTCAGTAACAGAGGGTGTGGCTGGGAGGAACCACGGCCCCAGGGGGCGGCTTGACCCACACTCTCTCTTCAATAGGTGAATTGAGGTAGGCTGGCACAAATTTGAAAGAGTTTACATCCCACCCAAACTTAGCCGCAATGGAGAGGATGAGATGGAGAGAGGCAAATGTGCACGTGGGGGCAAAAGTCTCCAAAAAATCAATCTCAACCTGCTTTAGATTGCCCATGGAAACACAGCAGGCTTTGCATTTGATTGGACTTCCATCTGCACGGTCCTTCTCAGTGATCACCCAGCGCATAGGCATTGCCTTCTCACCAGGTGGAAGAGGCTCAGAAACCCAAACCTTCCCCCAGTATAGGTTATTCATCTCCTTATTGAAAACCGGGACCCACTCAGGGCCATTTTTCCCGCTTACCGCATCCCAGTATGATTACAGTACCACAGTGGCTTTGCACATGGGTCAACAGCCTCCTCTTTGGCCTCAAAAGCACGCTAACCAGAGAAGTTGCCCAAAGACAGAGAGACACCACACACTTCCGTGGAGGACAGATCTGGCACGGGGGAATGGGCATAGGAGGGTGTTGAGGCAAAGGAAGCCCATGCGGAAGACACAAAAATCCGCAATGCCGGCAGCAAGAAAAGCCACCCCTTGCTCTCCAGTAGATGCACCACAACACATCCCTCCACAGCCCGGTCATCTAATTTATGCCGCTTTTCCGGAGGGACATGCACATAAGCGTAAGCCATATCCCCAAAAATGCACATATGATCCATAGTGGGCTTGATGTCAAAGACAATCTTGAAAGGAGTCTTGCCCCCACTTTTAACATTTGGGAGCCGGTCAATCAGGTGAGAGGCCCAAATGAAGGCTAAACTCCAAAAAATTTTCCCCAGCATGCTATCAACCAAAAGGGTCCGGGAAATATAAGCAAGTCACCAATTGTGACATTCTGCCGCACCTTTTTGGTAGTGATGATAGGGAAGACTCCATTCTAGGGTGATACCCTTGGAAGAGGCAAACTAAGCCAGCTCTCTGGAGAAAAATTCTTCTCTGTTTTTGCTCCTAATAATGCAAACAAGCTGCTTGGACTGGAGCTCCAAACGGCAAAAAGCAGCCATGAACTGAGCTGCCGCATTGCCTTTATTCCTCAGGGGATCAGCCTGGCTAAAACCAGAGGCAAATTCATAAATTTTCAGAAGATACAGTGACTTATTGATGGCCTGCACATCAAAGGGCCCCATCAGGTCAATGACCAGAACCTCCAACTGCTCTAAAACGCGTAAAGAGCTTGAGAGCATGTTGCAACGTACACTCTTTGAAATTTTACACTCATGGCAATGGAAAAACCCTGCCAGAAAAGTGGATGGAAAACCAGGCATCTTTGGTTTATTGGCCATGAGACGCCTAAAATGGCACAGGCCGCAATGCCCAAAGGTCCGGTGCCAATGCAAGAGGGTACACTCATTGCTCAACAGGTGGTTGAGAGGGGCAGCAGACAAAATGGTATTGTCTAGCGGCACATCAAGGGTGACAACAGGAGACAAGGAAGGAACAACAGGGGGTGAGGCGGATACAGACAAAGTAACAGGAGAGCAATCAAGAGACAAAGAGAGGGGAGTAGGAGCGGTTCAATGGTAGCAACCTGAATCTAATGGAAATTGGAAAAGCAAAAGCCCCTCCTGCCCAAAAATGATGAACTCATCTGTGGGCTGAGCGTATGTAAAGTGCACATTAGCACAAAATAAAGCAGCAAGAGAGATAAGGGTATTAGAAGCATTTGCACAATATAAAACACCAGGTACAACAACTTTGTTGCCATTGGGAGCCAGGAAAAGGAGAGAACTGACTCCTGTGAAAGAAGCCCAGAAACCATCAGTAGCAACCCTCAAAGGGATAGGGTCTATTGGCAAGAATTCAAAGAGGCTATTACAATTTCCAGTAAGGTGATGTGAGGCACCTGTGTCAATTATTGGGTTGGAGGAGGATGGTGCAATGTCCATAGAGTGGAACTGCAGTGACTCTGCATCCAGTCCCTCCTCTGGGAAATCCACCACCCTGGAAGAGGGAGCACGCAAGCCTTCCCTAACTGGCCTGGAAGAACCTGTTGAAGTATTACTCAGCCATCTTGTGTGACGCCCAGCTCCCTCTCCCCTCTCCCGCCTTCAAACTCCAGATTACGTAATCCGCGGCACCCCCAACTCAAAGTCTGAGGGAATTCCTGGGAGGGAACCTTGGGCGGAGGATTGACTGCTCCTTTCCAATTCTCTTCCTTTTCCTTCTCTTCTTTCGACTGTTCTTCTTTCCTTCCTGTTCCTTAAGCTCATCTTCTTTCAATGCACCTAATCACTATTCGCCTCAAGCTCCAGAGACCCCTCAACCTTGATCCTCGTCAACTCGCCTCAATCACAAACCACTCAACTTCAATCAACTCCAACTGACCCTCTCTGGATCTTTCAACCTCAAATCGTGACTGGTGAGAGTTACTCTTCCGTCATCTTACAACCTCTTTCTAACTCATCCTTCAGTTCCTCGACCCAGAAACTCTCCGTCCCTCCTTGATCAACCTTCCAGATAAGCCAACGTCTGCCAACTCTTGAAACTTTGTTTTTATTCCCGTTGGTCTTCCTTCATTTCCTTCAATTGTCATCCTCTGGCTTTTCTGTTGTATTTCCTCTATCTCAACGTGTGTCTAACCCAATTCCTTCAGTCTGTTGGTCGCAATTTAAGTGTCATTCTTCAAAAGTTACACGGTTAAAAGCCAAAAGGCTCACCAAGACGACCAACGGAGGCACACACAATGACGGAAACCTCCAACAACTTCTCCGGAGACGGATTTCGACAGGCGATGCTCAAAACCGCCCTGGAAACCATACCCCTACTCTCCGAAGACAACTACGGCATCTGGCGCAACAAGATGAATGGAATCCTCAGACTCAGAGGAGTTCTGGCGACTCTTGAATCAAACTCCAATCAACTTTCCTTGCTGGATAACAACAAAATCCAGCTTCTCCTCATCTCCAAAGTTGATTCGGTGACTCACAACAACATCATTACAGCCACCAACGTCAATTCAGCTAAAGCCATCTGGCAGGCAATCAAGAAACGGTACTCTTTGTCTGAAGATTCCAATTGAGCGCAAATCTTCAACGACTTCCTCCACATATCCTTTAAGGAGGAAGAAATCACTCAATTTGTCACAAAGATCAAAACCTCGATCAAGAAAATGAACGACATTGGTATTGACCTTCCACAAGATATCCTGGCGTATCTCATCCTCTACAAGTTCCCTGTGACTCTCCATGACCTCAAGCGGCAAATAATGCATTCCGACAAGAACATTGGCGTAGATTTTGTATGCAATCATCTAATACAGTTCAATAATGAAATTAAGGCAGAATCTTCTGACAAAATTGTTTCCGTGCCTGAGACCGCCCTTGTGTCAAGCAAAAACAAATTTAAATCCCAATCTAATAACCAATGTGTAGAAGGTTACCATAACCCCAAACAGGACAAAAACCACCCAGAAAGCAAATTCTTCCATCTTCACCCAAAGAAAGCCCCGGAATGGTGGAGGGAAAACCAAGCCAAATGGAAAGAGAAACAAAAAGAAAAATCTGAATCCGCTCACTATCATGCCTTCGTCACCAAGTGGATCGAGTCAAGAGCAACCTCAAGCCAGAACATACTGATGGACAGCGGAGCATCAGCCCATCTCTTCAACGACAAGAAATTCTTCTCCAAGTTAGTCAGATCCGATGAAGGAGAACATATCTCAACTGGGAAAGACAGAGCCAACCTTCCCATCAAAGGCACGGGGACTGTCAAGTTGGTCTGGAAGCAACAAACCATTGTTATCAGCAACTGTCTTTTTGTTCCTGACATAGTGGTCAACTTGATCAGCCCGGGAGAATTGATTTCCAAAGGCTGCTCACTGAATTCATCTAAAGGACAATTCCAACTCACTCGCAACAGCCACTGTCTCATGGAAGGTAGAATCCTCAAGAACCTGTTTGTTGTCAACAGTCCCAAGAGCATTGGACAAAATAATTGTTACCTATCCACTCCAAACCTCGTCAGATCCACCCGTGATCTCCACCTCGCTCTTGGTCACGCCTCAGTCGGCAGACTCAAAGAAATAACGGACCTCAAACTCAACGATGACAAGTTTTTCTGCAAAGACTGCGCTCTTTGCAAAATCACCAAGTCACCGTTCAAGGTCCAAGCTACCCTTGCCGCAAAGCCCTTTGAAAGGATACATCTTGACCTCATTGGACCAATCAAACCCAAATCTCACCAACGCGAGAAATACATCCTGACCATTGTGGACAGCTTTTTGGGCTACCTGAGTGGGATTCCTCTCTTCAGCAAGGAAAACACGTCAAATACCCTCATAGAGGTCATCAACCAACAAAAATCCAAACTGGAATACTATCCCTGTGAAATCTGCTCTGACGGCGGATCCGAATTTGTCAACAACAAACTATCCACCTTCCTCAAAGAGATCTCATGTAAGCAACTCATCTCTGAACCTTATCATCCCGAACACAACGGTAGGGACAAAAGAGTGAACAGGACAATTGTCAAAAGTGTGCGTACTTCCCTGAGCTCCTCCAACCTGCCCAAGAGGTACTGGTTGGAGATACTCAAAGCGTGTTGTCTTGCTCTGAATCAGATTCCCCGCAAGGGCAACCGCCAATCCCCTTGGGAAATCATGCACGGCAGCTCCCTTCCACTCTCTTACTTCAAACCTCTAGGAACCCCAGTCATCTACCTCAATCACCTCCGAACCAAAGGGAAGAAATTCCACCCGAAGGGCCTAGAAGGAAAGCTGATTGGATATAATCCAGAATTCTCTGTCCCAACGGATCTATAGTTTCAAGCAAGCACGTCCAATTTGACAAATCCTCAACAATTGAAGAATCAAATCCAAATTTGGACTTCTCAATCAAAGGATTTGAAGCTAGCAATGGCTCAGATTCCCCCAACGGCCATCCATCAGCATCTGAAGAAGAATCTTCCACTCCGATGCCACCTCTCAACAGGAACTTCTCCCATTACAGATAGACTTCGGAAACTCATTCAGAATCCTCCAACTCAAATTCTCCAGAAAGTAGCAACTCAGATGTGTCAAACGATCCATCCCTGGAAGTTGTCTTCTCACAATCAATCCCAGAACCTCCAATCCAACCTGCCCCTCGCCTCCTGTGAAATCGCGCCAACCTCAGACCTCCACAACGCTATGGTTTTCATCACTACTTTGAGCCCAAAACATACCTCAAGGCGATCACTTGCAAAGAAGCAGAGCAATGGAAACTAGTGATCAAGAAGGAATTGGATCAATGTGAGGATCTGGATGTGTGGGAAGAGTATGATGGACCCGAACCAATCAACCCGCTCAAAACTACTTGGGTCTTCAAAATCAAAGATAACTGTCATGACGACGTCCTCATATTCAGGGCAAGAGTATGCGTAAAAGGCTACAATCAAATTCACGGACTCAACTTTGAAGAAACCTTTGCCCCCACTGGAAAAATCTCTTCTCTCAAAGTCATTCTCCAACTTGCCCTAAGAGAAAACCTCAAAATCAAACAGTTTGACGTCAAGGCCGCCTTCCTTCATGCTCCCATCAACAAGGAAGTGATCATCAAAACTCCCAATGGCTCCGGTTGACCATGCAAATATCTAAGACTCAAGAAGAGCCTCTACAGACTGAGACAGGCCCCAAAGAATTGGTATCACACCCTCAAAAACTGGATCAAATCCACAGGCTTTGTCGAATCCAACAGCAACCCTTGTCTCTATAAGTCAACGGACGGAAATTCCTTCATCTTCTTCCACGTCGACAATCTCATCCTTGTAGGCAATGGTTTCGATTTTGAAGGGAAGTTCAACAACAAATTTAAAAATTCACAGTGTCACGCCCCGGACACCATCCTTGGGATGAAATTCGATCAAACCAGCAACTCTATCCTGCTCAGCCAACCAAAGCACATCGCCCATGGTCTTGAAGAATTATGTCTGATAGACGCAAGAGGAGTCCAAACTCCACTGACCCCTCATCTTCAACTCACAGAAGCCTTGGATGAAGATTTCAAAGACTTCAAGCGCCTCAACATCAACTACCGGTCAGGGGTGGGTCTGTTGAATTACATTGCGTCTCGGACCCGCCCGGACCTCAGCTTCTCAGTCTCAAGCCTTGCCAGGTTCCAGAACAAGCCCGGCCTAACCCACTGGAAGGATCTCAAGAGGACCTGGCAATACTTGAAAGCCAACAAAGAAGTCAAACTCACTTTGAGATACGAAAACTCCGCTGAACAACTGATCTTCTACAGAGACTCATCCTGGGGCGAAGACCCGTCCTCACAAAAATCCCAGTCCGGCTATCTGGGATTCTCTTTTGAATCCCTTATCTGTTGGGAAAGTTTCAAACAACGCAACATCACCTACTCCTCAACAGAAGCCAAACTCAACCCACTCCTCAACTCCTTCCTGGAAGGAAGGTGGCTCAAGCATCTCCTGGGGGAGGTGTTCAACTTCTCAATTCCCTTTACAACTCACTTCATTGACAACAAGGGCCTTGAGGACAAACTCAAGCACTTCGGCTCCAACGCAAAAAACAGACATATGGATCTCAAGAACAAAGGCTTGCGAGAAGAACTCGCATTGGGCAACTTGAGAGTCCAACTCACAACCACTGACCGCATGCTAGCCGACCTGCTGACCAAAGCAGTAGCCAAGCCAGCCATACAGAGCTTCCTGCGGATCCTCAACCCCGAATTCAATACCAATGACTCACCCTAATCAAACTCTCTCCAGTCATGGGGAGTGTTGAAGTATCACTCAGCCATCTTGTGTGACGCCCAGCTCCCTCTTCCCTCTCCCGCCTTTGAACTCCAGATTACGTAATCCGCGGCACCCCCAACTCAAAGTCTGAGGGAATTCCTGGGAGGGAACCTTGGGCAGAGGATCAACTGCTCCTTTCCGATTCTCTTCCTTTTCCTTCTCTTCTTTCAACTGTTCTTCTTTCCTTCCTGTTCCTTAAGCTCATCTTCTTTCAATGCACCTAATCACTATTTGCCTCAATCTCAAGAGACCCCTCAACCTTGATCCTTGTCAACTTGCCTCAATCACAAACCACTCAACTTCAATCAACTCCAACTGACCCTCTCTGGATCTTTCAACCTCAAATCGTGACTGGTGAGAGTTACTCTTCCGTCATCTTACAACCTCTTTCTAACTCATCCTTCAGTTCCTTGACCCAGAAACTCTCAGTCCCTCCTTGATCAACCTTCCAGATAAGCCAACTTCCGCAAACTCTTGAAACGTTGTTGTTATTCCTGTTGGTCTTCCTTCATTTCCTTCAATTGTCATCCTCTGGCTTTTCTGTTGTATTTCCTCTATCTCAACGTGTGTCTAACCCAATTCCTTCAGTCTGTTGGTCGCAATTTAAGTGTCATTCTTCAAAGGTTACAGAACCAGACATCAAGGAAACACCCCCTGTCATAATAGCGCGGTCAATAGAGGCCTGCAGGGCAGTTTCTGGGGTTCCTGGCAGGCTGAGAAACAGTGCTCTGCTGCAAGGAGTATGGGTGGTATGAGGTGGGTTACACAGACGGCTAGGTTGCAATCATACCAACCAGAGCCAGGATTGGGTGGAAGGGTTGGAAACCCTGAGTAGGAAATTTAGGACGCTGCAAGGCTTTCTGCGGAAAAGGCCACCCCCAGCTGGTACCCCTGGTAAGGATCTGATGTCAATCCACAAGAGGAAACAGACACTGGTTTTTTCCATGCATGACAGAGCCACAATTCCAGCAGGCAAAAGGGGACAAGGCAAAAAATTCTGGCCCATATTCCATGGTATTGGAAGACAGCACATCAGCCAGCTTGGATGAGGTTGACAAAAATGGGTCTGGGATTGCAATGTGTGCTGATAAGCTGTGAAGGGAGGTAAACGGGGATGGGGGCCTTACGCTGGCCATAGATGTCACATGCTGTCAAGAGATTTCATATAATTCCAGTATCTTAGTAAAAGGCGGCACGGACAGGACAGCACTTCTGGCCATCTTTCTATCAATATGTCCCTCAAGATCACAATAGATCTCACCAGTGGGATCCAATCCTGCCTGGAGGATAAAACCAGCAATGGCGTTGTTGCTAAGTTTTCCACCTACAGACTCAAACTTGTCCACCAGGTCCTTGATTGAATGCAAATTGCCTGTTGCCATTTTGGGGATGACTTTATAGGTGAAGATTTTACAGAATAATTTCATTTGTGAGGCTTGGCTGCTGGTGTAGAAATGACCGGCCAGTGTCTTGAAAATAACACGTTTCAAGGTGCACTTCTGGAGCATATGCTTCAGCGGTGCCACCACCAAACATAGAATGATATGTTGGACCACACGCTTGTGGTATTTGTTATAGGAACAGCTGTCCAGATAGTTGGAGTTTTCCACTGCCAGCAGCATCCGCTCATTTTTGTTGTCCACCCACATTGACCAGTTTTTCCTGTCAACTTTCAAGCAATTGGGGTTGGAAATAGAGTTGATGATCAAGTGTGATGTTGAAGTGGCATTACGGGCATCCAAATCAGCATCCCAATCCAGGTGCAAAAATGCTGTGGGTGCCAGCGCTGAATGAGTGGATAATGTCTGTCTGATTTTCTTGTCCAATGCACAGGCTTTGGCATTGATCTGACGCTCCTGTTCTTCAAGCTTGACAATGATGTTGGCCCAAAGGGTGATTTTGTCCAGGAAAGCGTATTGCTAAGCCTGTTTGGTGAGTAAGTCCAAATTCACAGAAAATGCTGCCAGCGTTCCAAATCCCAAGGAGGAAATACGCCTGAGACAATGTTTTTCCATGGAGGTGGATGGTATTGGAGGGTTTTTTTGTGGGGAGGACATGAGTGCGGCATGAGGAAAGATAGATAAAAAGGAAAAGAAAAGGGACACCCCGCCACAAGACCATATCCTTGGAGCGGTTTCCTGCAGACCGTTGTCACGGTCACTAATGCAAGTAGCTAGTTTGCACTAGGGAAAGACCACTAGAAGAACAGGGTCCTTGACAAAATTTGACCAAATGAATTGCTTTTAAAAGGATTAAGACCAGACCCGGATAATGGACGGATGAGAAAGGCTGAAGGAAACCGCTGATTGGATGGGAAGCTTGAGGACCTGGGACAGTTGGATGTTGAGGGGTAGACTACGAATAACCAGTTCAGATTGAGATTCAGGAATTGACGGATGTGTGATCTCTTTCTCACCAAATGAACAAGAGCATGGCTGCGATTAGGATGGTAGGCGACGAGTGAGATAATTGTATGTTGATCAAGAGAGTTGCAGTCAAGGAGAGGAGTGAAGCGGGCCAAGTGGAGAACCGGTAAGCTATCTTGAATAGCATGGAGTACTGGTTGTAAGGTTGAGCTTGTCGGTAAGGTTGATGGAGAGGAGTGTTTTGAGAGTTTTGAGCGTGTCAGGGGGGGAAAGGAAAAAAAAGAAGAGTGGAAGGAAAAGAGACCAATAGAAGGGAGTGCAACGGAAGGAGTGAAAAATATGAAGTATGCGCAGCAGAATAACAGGAGTCCGCGGCTGTGAGAGTGACATTTCAACACCCCGGATCATTTGATGAGGAAGAGTTGGAGGACAGGAAGCAACAAGAGGTCAATATGTTCAAGGATTGGTAAGCAGCTGCTTTGGTGAGAGCGTCTGAAATCATATTGGACGATGAGATGAGAGAAATGTTGATTTTCTTTTTGTTGTAGAGTTTGCAAATGTGTTTGACCTTGATATCGAGATGCTTGGTTTTGGAGTTGGAACCAAAATGTTGAATTTTTTCAAGTAGTCCTTTATTTTCAATGTGAAAGAGAGAGGGGGACAATTTTGTGTTCCACAGTTCTGAAATCAGGTGTGACAACCAGTAATTTTCTTGAACGCCATCGGACAGAGCATTGAGCTCAGATTTGGTGGAGGATAGGGTTATATTTTGCTGTTTGTTGCTTGTCCAGGAGATTGGGCAGGTCTTCCAAAAGGCTACAATGCCACTTTGAGAGGTCCTGGTTTCTAGATCATCCGCCCATGTGGCATTGGTGTATATGTTGATCTGAGGATTGTCAGAAGGCTGCGGATTGAGATGTAGTTTGTAATCAATGGTTGATTTGAGGTACTTCCAGCAATGTACCACTTCCTTCCAGTGATGAATCCCCGGACAATGGTTGAATCTGGATAAAATTGAGGATGATGCAGCGATGTCCGGATGCGATCAACAGGAGACATAGTTGAGCATCCCGGTGCATTGTCTGTAGTTGACACCTAGCGATTTGAATTCCTTGAGCTCCTCGTCAGACGCAGGATTAAGTTGAACACCTGTTGTAAGAGGAGTGGAGACTGGTCTACACTTGGAAAGATTCAGCAATTGGACACCTTTGTTGATGAGATTGGACTGAGATAGCAAAAAGCCAGTTCCTTGCGAGTCAACGTTCATTCCCAAGAGAGTGTCTAGATCATGAGCTGACAAGTTAGGGAAGCAATGAAGGAATAACTCTTCAAATGCATCAGTTTTACCTACCACTACCAAGTCATCAACGTGAAAAAAGACAAAGGAGTCTTGGTTTTTATGGATGAAGACGCAGGCATCCAATTGAGACTGTCAATAGTCAATTTCTTCAAACCATTCAGTGAGAGTGCGGTTCCAGTTAGCTGGTGCTTGTTTAAGACCATACAGGGACTTCTTGAGCTTGAGAAAGGGACTTGTTCGAGAAGATTCTTTTGGAGTCTTAATGAATATTTCTTCATCTAAGGGCGCAAATAGAAAGGCGCTTTTAACATTGAATTGTCTGACTGGGAGATTCTTATTGGCTGCAAGAGTGAGAAGAAGAAGAAGAGAGGGGAATTTTCCTGTAGGTGCGAATGTATCAAAGTAGTCTACCCCGGATTCCTGTTTGAATCCTTGAATACACAGTCTGGACTTGACGCGTTCAGGAGAGCAGTTTGTGGCTGGCTTAAGACGATCGACCCACAAGGTGTCAAGCCAACGACTTGGTATCTCAGTTGTGTCCTCCCACACGTTGTGTTATTCTATGCTCTGGAGTTCTGCTTGCTTGGCAGCTCTTACTTTGTCAGGATCCAGTCTTGTAGAAAGGTAGCTGTATTTGAGTGGTTTGACCGCAAGAGTTCTTTCTCTTAGAACACAAGTGGGGCCGTTTCCTTCTCTAGCGTCTTTGTGCATGGGTTCAGACAAACTCAACAATGGTTCGGCGAATTGCTGATACTTGGGAGGAGACTGATACAAGGAGGAACCTAAGCCCTCCAAAGCAAGGGATCCTTCTTCTGGAGGCGAATCTTCAGATTCTTCATTTGGGGATTCTGGTTTTCCTTGAGACAGATTGTGAGTATTGTTTTCAGGCATCCATTCTTTGGATGACGAGTTGTTTGAGTGCTTGCATTCAATGTCAAGGAAGCGAGTATGCTTGGAGTCAATCACTTTCCCAGCAGGAGTGAGGATTCTATACGACTGGATCTCAGGATTGTAGCCAATTAGGTGACCGATCTTGCCAGGAGGCAGTAGTTTTGATCCAGGAGCCTTTGGAAGGACAAGATAGGAGACTGGAGCGCCAAGAGGGTGGAAATAAGAGAGAGGAAGCTTTGATCCTTTGAACAGCTTGTAGGGAAACTTTCTGCTCTTGTGCGAGGGGATTTGGTTAATAGCCAGCGCAGAGGCCAGAGCCACTTCATGCCACATTCCAGTGGGAAGATGAGGGTTGTTCAGGTTTGAGCAAATTGACTCTATAACAGTTTGGTTGAATTGTTTGGCAAGTCCATTGATCTGAGGGGTATATGGATTGGAAAACCGTTGACAAATCAGGTTTTTCTTGCAGAATTCAGCTAACTTGAGATTCTTGAATTCAGTTCCGTGATCGGAGTGCAGGATAGAAGGATAGTAGTCGAATCGTTTTGCTTCCAGATTGATGGCTTCAATAAGAGACAAGGGGATCTGTTCCTTTCTGGTGACCGGAATGACAGCCACGTATTGGGAGAACGCATCAGTGACGGTCACAAGATACTTGTGCCCGTTACTTGAAGTGGGTAGGGGCCCAATTGTATTGAGATGCAGTTCTTGAAAGACGCGGTCAGCGGTTGAGGTCCTTGAGTGAAATGAAGCTCTTGTTGCCTTAGATACGGCACACAATCTGCAATTCTCAGTTTTCTTGATCAGAATATTCAGTTTATGTCTCAGTCTGTGGTAGCTCACATGTCCTATTGATTTGTGAAGATTTTCAGCATAGGAAAGATGTGATTGATACATAAAAGATGTTGGTGGGTAGAATCTGAGGCACGGAATATGATTCAAGTAGTGCCCTTTCATTGCAAGTTTGCCAAGTTTGTAGAGAAGGAACACATTGGGTTGGAAATCAACTAGATAGTCATTGAGAAGGAGTCTTCTCAGGGAGATCAGGTTGACTGAAATATTAGGAACAAACAAGGAATTATGAAGCTTGACGTCTCCCAGATTGCATTTCAGAACCACTTCTCCTTTTCCCTTCACCTCCAGCAAGTTCCTTCCGCAGCTCGTGCTGATCATTCCTTCTTCTGTGTGGTCGAGGTTTGTAAACAGATTGGGGTCAGAAATCATATGATTGGATGAGCCTGAGTCAAGAACAAAGTTGAGGGCATCTTGACAGCTAGAGAAGGAGAGAAAGCTGAAATAAGTCTTGGATTCAGGCGGGTTGTTGGTCTTTGGTCTGAGATGAGGATACAACATCCAGCACTTATGCTTGGGATGATTCTCAAGAGTGTTGTGTTTCCTTGGTTTGCATTTCCCAGAAGAGTCAGTAAACAGAGAAGCGATCTGGTTGGAGGAGGAAGCAGATGAATTGCTCATCCTTAATTTGTTCATGTGAATACAAAGGTGATCCATAACAGCATTGGGATTGATTTCGGACTGAACATTTGAATGAGTGATGGATTGTTTGATGTTCTTCAGTGAGTCGGGCAGCTTATCGAGGATCATGTATGTCAGAATATTGACAGGAAGAACAATTCCGATTTCATGTAGCTTATTGACTCCGCTCTTGACGTCCAGAATGAATCCCTGGATGTTATTCTCATCAAACGTAATAGAGGCGAATTGACTGTAGACCCGGGCTCGATTGGATGGTTGAGAGGACACAAAGTGTTTGTGAATTGCCCGCCATATCTCTTTGGCGCTTTCCTCATTTCCGGCCAATACAATGGTTGTATGAACAGACGAGGAAAGTTTTGAGATTAGAATCAAGGTGAGAATGGTGTTATTGGTATCCGATAGTTCTTCAGCAGTAGATCCAATGATTTCTTTCAGCTTAGCAAGATTTAGGAGCAAGTTTACTCTGGTTTTCCAGATGGTGAAGTTGTCCTTGGTGAGAACAGGGATGGCTTCCAAGGTGGTTTTAAGAATTGTTGGATTGATGTCGTCCATGGTAGCTGAGACGGACCTGGTCTTGAGAGGTTAGCAATTGGAGATCGCGTTTGACTGTTAATTGTGACAAAATTTGACCAAATGAATTGCTTTTAAAAGGCTTAAGACCAGACCCGGATAATGGATGGATGAGAACGGCTGAAGGAAACCGCTGATTGGATGGGAAGCTTGAGGACCTGGGACAGTTGGATGTTGAGGAGTAGACTACAAATAACCAGTTCAGATTGAGATTCAGGAATTGACGGATTTGTGATCTCTTTCTCACCAAATGAACAAGAGCACGGCCGCAATTAGGATGGTAGGCGACGAGTGAGATAATTGTATGTTGATCAAGAGATTCGCAGTCAAGGAGAGGAGTGAAGCGGGCCGAGTCAAGAACCGGTAAGCTATCTTGAATAGCACGGAGTACTGGTTGTAAGGTTGAGCTTGTTGGTAAGGTCGATGGAGAGGAGTGTTTTGAGAGTTTTGAGCGTGTCAGGGGGGGAAAGGAAAAAAAAGAAGAGTGGAAGGAAAAGAGACCAAGAGAAGGGAGTGCAACGGAAGGAGTGACAAATATGAAGTATGCGCAGCGGAATGACAGGAGTCCGCTGCTGTGAGAGTGACATTTCCACAGTCCTGCAAAACGGTGATCTAGAAGGGGAAAAACTGGAAAGGTATAGCTAGGCTGTCAAACTAGATAGATAGCCAATTGAAACAATCATGTCCACAACTTTTGAAAAATTTCAAGATATAGCACGCGGGTTAATTTTTTAGGTACGTAGGTATAGCTAATCACACCCGCAGGTTTTTGGAGATTTTCAAGTTTTCAGTATGGCACGCAGAGAATGAGTTGGGAACATGAGAAAGGAGGGCTCATAACCTGTTTTGGCTGTGCGCAATGGAGTATGCGTTTAAACAAGAGTAAGAAGGTTTATAAAGCTATGTGTTTACATGAATGTGTGTTGTATACAGTGAGAACACTACTTGACTCTCCCACAAAAATTGGTACCACATCATAGTTAGGGGACACGGAGCAGGTCTAAGTATCCTGCTCTGGGTTGCTGTCAACCTGTGGGTGATGTAATGATGGGGAAAAGGTAACATGGTCAGTGGGAGTCAAACCCACATCTACCCAATGCATGTGGGATGCTCTAAGCATTGAGCTATAACCACTTGGTGCAAGTTGTACAGCGGGTGGACAGAAATCATGGGACTGACTGACCCAAAACAGTCCATTTATTTTCAGGCCTGTGTTTCAAGCTAAATCAATTGTTCAAAAAAATGAATGTATTTAATTTTATCCATGGTATAATATATTTCAGCATCTGTAATTTAATTATACAACAATTGAAATTTCAAAAAAATATCAAATCAGAATTTTTTAAAAAAAAATTGTATAACACACAAAGCCCCCAAAAAACATGCCAGAGGAAAAAAAATTGAAAAATTCTGTGCCATCAATATTTTTTCTTTTTTATAGGGGTGTTAGAGAGGATCAAAATGAATCATTTTTATTGAAAAAAATTAAGATTGAGAGTTCCTAAAAAAATCTAAAACCACTTTTTATCAAAATTGAATTTTCAGTGCCTTGGTAAGATTGTGATGATAATGTTGAGATAGGTTGGTTGGAATTCTTGGAAACCACTTAGAAAGGCTTATTCAAGCTCTGTGGTCAACTGATGGTCATATTTTTCAGTTCTTCTACTCCATTTTAGATTTGAGGTGCATTGAGATGTTTGAGGTTATATTGGTCCAAGGTTGAATTTGAATTGGGCCAATTGAAATTGCTCTAACATGGATTCGGACCATTGAAATTTTAGCTTCTTCCAATGTTTTGACCATCTTCATCTTCTGAAACAACCAAGTGCACAAAGAAGACTGAATATCAAAAAACAAAAACTTGAATCAGAATCAGATATGAAGAATAAGATTCAAAAAAAAATCACTTACCATCCTTGTTTTTTGGATTGATTGAATAGTCAGACATAAAAATACAAAAAAAAAGTTGGTGGCAATGTGGAAATGGTTCAGATGGAGGGGTAGCCCAAAGATGGGTTGGTCAAAAGCAAGATTGCAACACTGGTGGATTCATCTACATTGTTTGAAGTACCTGGGCGTGGTTTCTTTGAAAAACAGTCCCATGACTTTTGTCCACCCACTGTACATCATAACACCCCCCATACACCAAGCACCCATTTGGCAAGCCCTTTTAACCCCAAAGTCATGTATCTTTTTATTCAAATATTTAAGAATGATATTCAATCAGGATGCTACAGCTGCAGTGCTATGCTCATAAACTGTAATGTTGGGGAAAAGGTAACACAGTCAGTGGGAGTCAAACCCACATCTACCCAATACATGTGGGATTCTCTAACCATTGAGCTATAACCACTTGGTGCAAGTTGTACATCACAAAAGGTGACAGCAACAAAGCCAAGTCCCATGGGACATCCAAGTCCCAGCACCCACACCTTGGCAAGATGCTGGTACCCCTACAACAAGTAAAGAAACAACCAATAAGGACAAAGACCCACCTGTCACCATACAACAGTGAAGGGAAAGGAGATATGAGGAGAACCCAACCCATTGGCCATATACCAGTAATGGGTTGAATAGTTGAGAGACAAGAGGTCAAAGAAAGTTGGTTCAACAAGAAAAAAGAAGAGGGACAAGAACAGTGGAGACAAGGAAAAGAGGGAGAAAAACTAAAATTAATGATATTGTTCTCCACCACCATCATAACTAAAGCCACCACCATCATAATAACTATATCCAGAACCACTATTGTTATAGTCATATGAACCACCATGGTTTTCATAATTGTAGCTTCCACTGGTTTCATAATGGTAACCAACTTCATTTTTGTCAAATTTTTATCCATCATAATTATCAAGGTTTCCAAGGCTATCAATGTGATGACCAAAAGTATCAGTGTAATCTCTATATCCATGGTGTGTCTGTGTAGGTTTGGGGATTATAATCAATTTTTTAGTTGTTCCAGGTAGTGAGACAGGGATGGGAGGGGCAGAGGCAACAGATATGCTTGTGTTCCTTCTGAATAGAGGGATGGGGGCCAGGGAGGCTGTGGACTTTGCAAATGTGAGTAGGGGGACAAGGATTGGTCCCACTAGGGAGATGGGGATCAGAGAGGAGGGATTTATTGTTGCATATGTTCTTCATCCAAGAAGGGAGATGTTGGCTATATAGATTGAAGCTCATGTTGAGCCGCATCATCTGGTTTGGTGATATCAAATTCTTGGAACAGATTTTTTGGGGACTTGCTTGCATTGTTGTTAATGATAAATTCAATAGCTGGCCCATGTTCTTCCTGATCTTCAGATTAATGCAAAACAAATTCTTCAGTTGGTGCAAAACAGTTGGTAAGAGATGGGGCAAATATGTGGTCAGCATTCTTGACAGCAGTGCTTCTTTTTGTGAAATAGCGCTGCTATTTACATACTCTAAAAAAACCTTGCTAAGTGTTCCCTAAATACATACATATAAATATCTGCTTGAATTGGAAGATTAAATAGAATCATTGCTTCATACTCTAACAGGTTACGAGCCCTCTACTCCCAAAATACTTTAATTCTCATTCTCCTTCAAAATACTGGAAATTTTTGGTGAGATCTGGCATGTGGGGATTAGAAAACTTAAATACCAAATATGCTGAAAAGCTGAAAGTAGCTAGTTAGCATTCTTTTTCTGTATATATTCCTCCTTGTTTATCTTATCTCCTCCTAGTCATCTCTCCTCTGTTGTCTTTCCCCTTCTCCTCTTTGTTCCATATAGCAACGCTAGGTGCCCAAGGAATTTCATTTGAAAAGGATTGGATTAGCTACCCAGTTTGTTGATTGGCCATGACAATGGCCATTTAAGAGTTTTTTTTTGACAAAGGAATCTAATCATTGGTTCACCTTCTTTCTTTTTTGCTTCTCCCTTGTTTTATTCCTTTCCAAAGTTATCCCTTTTTTCCCCTTTTCTGTCTCATATCCTCTCTCTCCTATTAAAAAAATTTCTTCTCCCCTTGAAAAACCAATCCCATCCCCCTCAAAAGACAAAAATTGGGAATTTTGGATTCCTTCTTCCACCCAAATTAGGCCACCGGCAGTAGCTGCAACCGCCAAAATGCTTTTCAATCAGGTTGAATACCATTCTTTGTCCAACGCGGTTGGATATAAATACTTGGAGGATGCTTTTACCTGAAAAAAATGTTTGGCCAATCTGGAAGAACACAAATTTGCAGTTGAAGAGCAAGCTTGGGAATGGGAGGACAGGATTGCAAAAAAGGAACATTTGATTGATGAACACCTGAAGAAGATGGAAATGCAAACCAAATTATCCAAGATCCTGCAGGATCCTCCTGCTTGCGACTCAGAACTTGATTCTTGGAATGCAGATACCACATCTCATTCTATCATTACCACTATTTCCAATGAAGAGTGCCTAAAGGTCAAAATTTCTAACTGGTCCATATGGGTGGATGACACAAAGTAATGGATGTGGAGGGCTGTAGACAACCTTAACTACCTCAAAGGTTTGTCTTTCAAAAACTACCATACAAGGGTTGTCCGTCAAATGATTCTGGGATCTTTGGAACCACCTTTAAAGAGGATGCTTCAAAAGTGAGCCACAAGTTGTTCAATGTTACTATGCCTGAAGGACCACTTGCATGCTCATAACAGAGAAGCCCAAATGAAGGTGTTCCCTCAGGCTTTTAACTTCAAGGTGGATTCAGGAATGACCACTGGGGATCTGCATTGCATAAGGGACTACTTTGATGAATTAGAGTCCATGGGTTTCAAGCTGAATGGCAATATGCTGGCTGGCCTTGATCCAACTAGCAATATTTATTGCAATTTTTAAAACAGTCTGGACCACAAGACTAAAAAGAGCAGTATTTTCTTGGTCCCTTCCTTCAGTAAATTTTTGGAGCTGTACAAGATATCTAAACAAAATTTTTTGATTGTTGTTCCTTTTTCATCCCCATTTCCATTTGCTGCTCATAAGCCTTTATCTGTCAAACAAGCTTCTACGCCAATTCCCCTTTCCCCTCCTTCTGCTTCCTCTGTTTCCAATGCTGCAATGGAAATTGATGGATATATGGACATGGAAATGTATGGTTCTTTCATTCCCTCCTTCTGGAATTGTGGCTCCTATGATCATATGGAAATCCATTTCCCTCATCCCATTGTTGATAAGTGTTACCTTCCTTTTTGTGGGGGATTTTTTGTTTACTAACAAGGATACGTTTGGCCTACTAAATTTCATTGTGGTGGTGGTGATTTTCAATCCTTTTATCCAATTATTGCCCCCATGGGTATGGGTTCTTCATATCCTGAGATTGGTTGTCAAGCGCCTTTAAATTCTGTCAAGTCCACTGGTCCTGGTCAACCTAATTTTGCACCAAGTCCTCTGGACTTCTACTGGCCGTGGTATTTTTCTGGGCCTTCCAGTTTTTCTAATTCCTGCTTATTTGCACAGCTGGTAACATCCAGTCCGCACTCTGCTTGGGTGTCCAGTCTTCCCAAAAATGGCCTTGAGCCAGATGGTATTTGTTTCAATTTTATCAGCGTTGATGGTTGTGGGGAGGGTCCTGTGGTGGATAGTGGGGCTTCTCATCATCTAACTGGCAAGTGTTGTGGTAAACAAAACCTTTCATATAGCCATCAGACTCAGTTTTTTATTAATTATTATTTTATTATCAAATAAACCTCACAAAAATTCCAAACCCCTCATAAAATATGCTCTAAACTCAAACAAACCTCAAATCCCAAATCCATCACCAGATAACCCCCTTCAACCATACCAAACACCTGTCACAAACAACCAAAAACCTGGAACAGACTGTATTATGTCACAGGAATTGATAAATAAAAGCTTAATTGAACATCTAATGGCAAAATATTCTGATTAAAATAACCACACAGCAAAACAACATACCCATACCTGCAGGACTTAAACCATACCAGTACCAACGTTGCACTAAAAAAAATACTATGAATCCAAGTTAAAATACCTTCCTGGATCATCCAGTACAATTCAGGGACTCTGAAACTTCCTCTGAAGCACTCTGATACTCATTTTGCAACCATTCCAACCATACAATACACATATACACACCAACAGAAGTAGGGGCTCATGCAGCCAAGTATGTCTCAATTCTCACCAAAAAGCAATAACAACTCAGTACACATGAACTTTATGGAACTTTCACCACCAGATAGGGCTTCTAAACAGTCCGCTGAAGCGCTTTGATAATCATTTTCCCACCATTCCAACCATACAACACTAATATATGCACCAACAGAAGTAGGGACTCATGCAGCCAAGTATGTCTCAATTCTCACCCACCAGCAATAACACCTCAGTATAAATGACCTTTCTGGAAATTTCATCACCAGATAAGGCCTCTGAACCTTCCTCTGGAGCACTCTTATACTCAGCTTGCCACCAATCCTACCATACAACACTCATACACGCACCAGCAAAAATAGGGGCTCATGCAGCCAAGTATGTCTCAATTCCCACCAACCAGAAATAATAGCTCAGTACACATGACCTTTCTGGAACTTTAACCACCAGATAAGGCCTCTTAATTGTCCCCTGAAGCACTCTGATACTCAGTTTGCCACCATATCAACCACACAACACCTGCAAGCCACACTCTCAAGTCACGCAAGGGAGCAGGTGGCAAACCAGCATACCTCATGTCTCTACAGCTAATTCCATTGAAAAAACATGCAGGTAGTTCCTGCACCATTTAATACATGATGAGGGCTCAGAAGCATCTTCAGAGACACTCAACAAAGGAGTGTTCCAACACTTCAACCATACAAGTTATACAATTTCAGTTACCAAAGAGGTCTTTCAGCTACCAAGGATGTTTCATGCTTTTCCCAACCAGCAAAATTAAATCAAGCTTCAGGGAGCTTCTGCATCATTTTTATGAAGGATAAGCACCCAGAAAGCTTCCATAAATCACCGATTGTAGCCTGTTCCTCATATTTTTTCCTGTTTATCAAAATTTATACTAAAAAATGCAGCTATCTGTTGGCTTGTTTCACATGTTTTCTCACCAGCATTATTGCCTCATGTAAATGTACCCTCCTGTACTACAAAATTGCTGAAAGGGGCTCAAAAACGCAAACAGGGGAGCCCTGAGGATCCCCTGAGGAAGTATTTTTCTATTTAAGGGGGGCTCTTTTGCCCTATCCAAGTTGTCTAGCATGGCATGTTCCCCGTGTGATATGTCTTCCCCTATGTCCAAATGGCATCTGCCTAAAAAAACACTAGCTTGTCAGTGAACCAGAATCAATTTAAAAGGAAATAAAGTTTCATACACAAAATTATCATTGACAACTTGAACCAACCCCAGGTGTTCTTGAAGAAGGGTTCTTGAGGAAAGACCTGTTATTCAGGACCTATTATTAAGAGAAAAAAACCCTTTATTTTTTACTATTAAATTTATAAAAAAGGAAGAGCACAAAAGAAAAACAAACCAAGATTTTTTTCCGCCCAGCTCCCTGTGGGCAAACCCATCTTTGGGTCCTCCTACTGGTTAAAAACCTTTTATCCAACCCTTAAATCCTTTAATTGGAATTGGAAAAATAGTCAAAAAAGGCCAAAATTCTTGATTATTAATTGGTGGAAGGTTTCCTGTTGGAACTTTGTTGAGAATTCTATTATTGTTTATTTTATTTTATTTCTTTTATTTTCTCTTATTTCTCTTATTTCATTTCCTTAATTTCTTATTAGAGAAGTGGCACGCGCAGTAGTCAGGTAAATTATACACATGCCATGCATATGGACACCTTTATGCGCCCAAGTCAGTCTAATCTTGCATATGCACCACAGATTCTTGATTTTCTCAATCTGAACTTTATAGACCCAAATTTTCACTAGGAACTGTGCAATGGTTCTTGAAGGGTTTGAAATCAAGATCCCAACATTGAAGAGGGGGATTTTATTGGAGGAAACATGCTGTTACTCCCAAAGGGGATAGTTTTACTAGTAACTCAAGAGCTAGGTTCATTCCACACCAATGAATCCCTTTTCATGGGTGGAGTACTTTACAAACTACAGGTGTAGTATGTATTTCACCCAAAGGTAAGCTCAGGAGGGACTAAACTCTTATGTGGTTTTAGTTTCACTGTGGCCAGTGCAGAGCACTCCCATGTTATGAGCAGATCTGCAAATGAGAATGCTAGAGATCCATGTGTGGACTGCCTCACATAGTAGGCCAGGCACCAGAATTTGGACTGTCAGAAGCCAAGTGTGGTTCACCCACACAATAGGGTAGAAAAAGGAAGATGAGCTGGCAGTAAGCCAACTGTGGTCCAGGCAACTCACCCCCTTGCCTCCAGGGTGATTAAATAAGCCAAACTACCCCTGGACCACAGAGTGTTTTTCAAGACACCTCACCTAGCTACACTCTCACTAAAGTGTTTTTCAACACATCTCACCTAGCTACACTCTAACTAGAGTGTTTTTCAACACACCTCACCTAGCTACACTCTCAATAAAGTGTTTTTCAACACAACTCACCAAATTTTGAACACACCTCACCTAGCTGCACTCTCATTAAAGTATTTTTCAACACACCTCACCCAATTTTGAACACACCTCACCTAGCTACACTCTCACTAAAACGTTTTTCAACACACCTCACCCAATTTTGAACACATCTCCCCTAGCTACACTCTCACTAAAGTGTTTTTCAAAACACCTCACCTAGCTACACTCTCACTCATGTTTTTTTCAACACACATAACCCAATTTTGAGCACACCTCACCTATCTACACTCTCACTAAAGTTTTTTTAAACACACCTCACCTAGCTACACTCTCATAAAAGTGTTTTTCAACACACCTCACCTAGCTACACTCTCACTAAAGTATCTTTCAACGCACCTCACCCAATTTTGAACACACCTCATATAGCAAGACTCTCACTAAAGTGTTTTTCAAAACACCTCACCCAATTTTGAAAACACTTCAACTAGGTAAACTCTCAATAAAGTGTTTTTCTAGATATCTCACCCAATTTTAACATAATCATGGATTAATTGGAGAAAACGCATAGCCCAATCAAGATGGAGGTGTTTTCTTGTTGGAAAAGGTTTCTTGGTTTGTAAGACTTCCTCAAGATAAGCTTCAATGTTCACAAAGACGCTTACAATTTTTTTCAAAAAAAAACAATTTCTGGAATTCAGATTACTCTGAGTCATAGAAATATCAAATACTTTGGCTTGGACGGAACCAAGACAGCTACAGAGCAACAAAAAATCCTGGAATATTTTTCCAGAAGTACCTCAACCCAAAAACTACTGGCCTCCATCAAAGCTGCAGGGGTGGGGCTCAACATCACATGTGAAAATTTTTTTTTCATCATGGCATGTGGTCCATTCTTTCTTTAAAAGTTTTTAGTCTTTATGTCACTTGATTGAACTCACAATTGGAACTGAATGGAAAACTTTGTGAAGCTTTTGATTGTTGGAATTTTAGTTTTCATATATGTGAATTTCACTGGAGTTCAGAGTTTCATTGAAGGGTTGATTTGGTTCTAATCATTTTTGTTATTGAAGTACCAAAACAACTGATAAAATATGACTGGGCTGTTTCATAGGATTGTGATTAAATTGTGATTACCAGAAGGTTTAGTCATAGCTATCAGATTGTTTAGTCATAAACTTTCACTTGCCATTTCACTTAAATAGATTATGTTGATTTTGACTTATTCATTTTGTACTCAAACACATGTTAGCAAATCATTTATTTAGTCTATATAAACAATGGTGCTCTAAAGTGGAATTGATAATCCATTCAGCCAACAAATCAACCAGAGTGCCCATTTACTCATGTCCTCAGATCCATTATGCTTGAAATTGCAAGCTCCTTTCATTCATTTCTCATCACATTTTGTTTCATCAGAGCTCAAGCTCTCTTTATTTTTTAAACGTTTAAAAGCCTATGTTCAAACTGAGCCAACAATATTTCTTTCAATTAGTCCACCTTCAATAGTCTCATCCTGGAATCTGATCTTTGCCTCTTTTGGCAAGGGGGTGAGATAGGTATGAGCGTTGTCATCAAAAATTAAGCTCATCCCATCCATTCACTTTGAGGCTAGGCATCAGCATCTCATCAAGTATCCAATTGCCACCCTCACAATCATCTCATCAACCTCCATCAGCAAAGCCACTGTCAGCATCATCAAGCTGAAAACAACAAGATTGAAGAGTAGTTTATCAAAATCATATCTGTTTCTGGTCTTTTTGGACCAATGGCGTCAAATAAATTGGATTGATGGTTTTAGATCAAATAAGTTGATTGATTAATTTGAGACTAGAAACCCACTAGATTCAACAAATTACCTCAATGGCACCCTAACTCAGGCTTGTTTTAATGATGGAAAGCAATCATGACCAAGTTAAGAGCATCTGAGCAAGAAGTCAACAGTGGTCACAAATCAACAAAAATTGATTAGTGTCATTCTTTTAACATACAGTCTATAAAGCGCTTTTGGGCGCCTGGCAAAGCCCCAATTGTCATGAGCCAATTGGGGTTGCATAGGTGCCCAGGGCGCTTGATAGGGTAGTTTTCCGGGGGGTCAAATATTGGCGCCTACTCAAGCTTGTTTTGACCCAAATCAAAGCTTGACGCACCCCCTCACTCATTGGCAGTATTGTTGCAAGTTCTGTTGGTGATTCAATTGTTGGAAAATGATTCTTATTTTTGTTTCCTTCATGAAATGAACTCAAGGATGCCATTGATATTTTTGGGTTGCTTGGATTGCTTGGATTGCTCAAGGAAGTCAGGTACTTTTAAAGTTAGGAGGTTTGGTTCTTGACATGTTTTTGATGATCCAGATCTGATGATAGGATTTGATGAAGGTTCTAACAATTTCTGGTCAAAACTCCACTCAGATGGTCTTTGATCAATGGTCTGGGTTGAAGAAGGATCCAATTGATCAACTTCCTGCTTGGTTTCTTTTCTGTTCTCACAATTCAAAACAAGATTTGTGGATCTCTTCTGCTCCTTCTTCCATTTGAGATACTTCAAATTTGCCTTTGATTTTGGTTTTGGCGCCTCCAAGGATGGTAGGGGAATTGTATTGGCACCCATGAGACCAAGATTGAGTCAAAGCTTTTTTTTTTTTGGGAATTGGTTTTGAATGATCAATGATACAATCATGATCATCTTGCAGGTCCCTTTTGGTTGTATTTGGTTTGTGTTCTCCATTTTTTGATTTGACTTTGTTGATACCACAAGGAAACTGTCTACCAGCAGATGGTTGGGAGGAATTTGGTAGATGATGACTGGTCAAATCAAGCTGTTCTTTGCGGCCTCAAGGCAGGAATTCAGTCTGGAAAGTGAAGGATGAGATTTGGTGAGGTTCTATTCAATAAGATTGTATTTTAGAGGAAAAGAGCCCAAAAATAAAGCTGAGATTGTTTAGAAAATCAAGGCTGGCATCCAAGAGGCAATAAATGAAGAAAAAATTTAAAATTTCTTCTCTCATGTTAAAAAATACTATAGATGCTGTCTTGAAATGCAGCCTATTACAGGCCCTGTGTTGGCAGATCCCTGAATATTTTTGCATCAGTTCTCTTTCTTTTTTATTTTTCCATTTCTTTTTTTCTTTCTTTTTCTTTTTAAAAAACAATTATGCATGTAGCATTTTTTTAAAAGAAGGATATTTCATGGGAAGAAAATTAAAAACATGAAACTGAAAAAAAACAGGTTTTAAACATAATTTTGTCATTAAAAGTAAGGTCAATATTGGCTGATGTGCCAAGATTTGATTGGCGCCCAAACCAGGTTGACAAGGCAAAAATTGAATGTGACTGCAAGCCAAGTTGTGGTTTCAATGGTGCCCAAACTTGTTGGCCAGGCGCCAATTGTGCTTTACAAAAAAATCACGTAAGTTTGCAAGGCGCCCAAATGCACTTGATAGACTATACTATTTAATTTCAAACATTTACCACTTACTTTCATCTCTACCATTCACCCAAGTCCAATGAAATCAATAGAAGGAGCTAGAAGGATCACAAAATAAAGCCTGGTCACAATCAAATCAATTGAGACATCAAATTGTTGAGGTTGGTTGGCCTGACAATCAAGCACAACACCAATAACTTGAATAAAATCAAAACCAATCCACTTCAACCATCCGCACCAAGACCAGCATCAGGTTGGGGATGGATTCAAGAGAAGGATCAAGATGAACCATCTAATAAGGAAGGACTGCCGCAAGACTTGCCTGAACAGCTATCCAACCTGATCTTGTCTGATCAGTTACAATCCATTAATAAATGGTGATAATCAATCAACCACCATCTCTCCTCAGATAGAAATCAACAGGTAAGACCCAGAAATTAGAATTAACAATCATTAAACATGGAACAGATTCTCAAGATCATGCTCAGCCCCGTGATCAATCATCCTCCCACAATTCAAGACCTGCTCAGAATGTAAGAAAAAAGATTTCTATCTCCCCTTCAGATCCTTCAAATTCTCATCCTCAAACAACAAGCTCCTATCCGCTGCCAATCTTGTAATCACTGATTCCAGTGCCAGCTCAATCCTATCAGATATCAAGCTGATTGAGTTCAGAGGAGACCAAGATAGGGATCATGAGGACCCCAAAAATCAAGAAAATTGAGGAATTGAATAAATTGAGATCACTCCAGGTTCCAGAATCCTCATCACTCAGGAATATGGTTACAAAAAAACTACAATTCTCCTTGGTAAACAAGTGGTCATTGTCTTCAATATGGAATTGGACTTCAAGGATCTGGATCTCATAATCTTGAAAGAATCTCCAGAAGAACTAATGAAAAGAACTCAAACAAAGCCATCAAAACTAATCACTAGTTCCACAGGATGATCATCAAATGCAAACTTTTTGGTCTAGATAAACCTCAGATTGCTTTCAACGTTGGATCAACCTCCTTCAAGGCTCTCATTGAATTCTTCTTGTTTTGATCCATAGACTCATCACATCCCTCAGATGATTGGCTGGATTTGATGAGCCTGGGAAGATCAGCTTGATTGTCCAAGTTGGCATACCAGACAACTAAACCAGAGTGTCCCTTCCTCCTCTTCAGACCAGTTCCATTTGAATTTAAAGGTACTATCTCTTCCACTTTGGCTCTTTGTAGTCTCATCCTTTCCCATCAATCTCTCCATGGCTCTATAGCCTTTCTTAAACTCTTCAAAATGGTCATGGGAGATAATTTCAGCTTTTGTCATTATCCTTATACAAGAAAAAGTTAATCTGACCTGTTTTTACTTCAATATTAAATGATCCATTGCAAAAATGAATTTCCTGGTTTCTGGACCATATTAAATGGTAGATTATTTATTTGGGATTTTATGAATCAAATAAGAGGAAAAATTTGAGTATTTGAAGAAATATTTACTTGGAAGGGATCAAATGGGGTTAAATCATTCAAAAATCATACATATCTCAACAAAATCAAAAATTTATCTGAAGAAATTAAAAGAGAAACCAGGTAGAAATCAAGGGGACTCTTCGAGGAAAAATAATGGAAAATCAAAAGACACCTTTGATAATTCCAGGATTAATCAATTCAAAACACAGTGGAAAATTGGAAGAATCAAATGGGAATTCACTTGTCACTTTTTGATAATGTAAGAGGAGACTCAGAAGCAATCATGGATCAACTGTGTTTCCATCTTTGGGAACTCTACCAGAAAACAAACACATTTAATGGTGATTTTATCTGGAAATTGATTATAAAATGTGAAGCAATTGGGGTAACTATCATGGTGAAGTGAAGTCACTGGTCAGCCAGAGATGCCTGATTTTTCCTGATGTATAAGGACAGAGCGGAATTCTCAAAATTTGAACCTTGAGGATTATGTGGAAGGCTCATTGGGTATGATGATGAATTTCTATCATATAAAATACTAACCTTGGATCATAAAATTATTGACACAAAGCACATTACTCTGCTTGACTTCAAAACCAACATCAAGAAGTTATCCAGTGACACCGGGATTGCCGTTGGAAATTGGTGCAAAGACCTATCCTATCCAAACAATGTATCAACTGATCCAATAAACAAGTCTGATTTGAATGTCTCTCATCCTGAGGCCATTAATGAGAACTCCTCTATTGAAACTGGTCATAACTCATCTCAAGACCTTGCAGAGGTTTCCACCAAAGTGGAGGGTACTCCTGATCCAATAATCACTCCTAATTACAATCTGCGCAAGCAGACAGGATCTGTTAAACCTCAAAAGTACTCATATGGTTCATTTTTTGGTAAGGGTAGCTCTAATTGGGTGGTTGAGCGGAGAGTTGAGTTGGATGAAATAGAATCTCAAAATGTATGGGGAGACTCTGAAATAAAACCTGCTCACTTTCTTAGGAACATGTGGGTTGATAAGGTCAAACCAGCTACGAGTCTTTTGCCCAAGAAACACAAGTCTCAATTATGCCTCATGGGCAACCTTCAAACTCCAGGGGTAGACTTTGGTGAGACCTACGCCCCCACTGGTAAATTCACAAAACTCCTACTCCTTTTAATTTTCTGCTTGGATCATGACCTTGAGATACAACAGTTTGAAGTAAAGGCGGCTTTTTTCTTTGCTCCACTGGAGGAAAACATCTACATTCTGACACCAAAGGAGAGCTTACAATATTCCAAATTCTTAAAATTGAAGAAATCACTGTACAGTTTACGTCAAGAACCTTTGAACTGGTATAAAACCCTTAAATCCTGGCTGGATAGCATTTCACTGGTTCAGTCCAATGCAGATCCCTGTCTGTATGTTCAAAAGACAAGATTTATCTTTGTGTTCTTCCACATGGACATTTTGATTGTAGCAGGGGAAGTTGACTGGTTTGAAGAGAAATTTCTACACCAGTTTCCTCACTTGTCAGCACATCCACCAGATACCATCCTGGGTAACTGGTATAAAACCCTTACATCCTGGCTGGATAGCATTGGACTGGTTCAGTCCAATGCGGATCCCTGTCTGTATGTTCACAAGACCAGACATATCTTTGTGTTCTTCCACATGGACAATTTGTTTGTAGCAGGGGAATTTGACTGGTTTGAAGAGGAATTTCTATAACAGTTTCCTCACTTGTCAGCACATCCACCAGATAACATCCTGGGGATGGAATAAACTCAATGGTACAATTCTATCTTGTTGGATCAGTTCAAGCTTGTTTAGAAAACCCTCTAAGAACTGAAACTCACCAATTTCAAACCTGTGCTAACGCCTATGATGCCAGGGATTCAATTATTTCTGGCTTCCCACAACAAACAAGTCGTGTTTCAAAAGTTAGGTATGAACTTCAGGAAATTCACCGGTCTGCTCAATTATCTGGCCTGTTGTACCCAACCAGATATCTCAGCTGCGGCCTCAATCTTATCTCAGTTCAACCAGAATCCCAGCATTTAACATTGGAGGGAAGTAATTCATGTCTGGAAGTATCTGGGGGTTACACTACACTTTTCCTTGACTCTGAGTCCGCAGGGAGAGGAGCCCTTGAAAATATTCACCAAAATCTACCTGGGAATAAAATCCACATACTCAAAGGTCTCAAATGGGTTACAGTGTTTTCTGGAGGTCCGCGCCTATTGCCTGGAAAAGCAGGAAGCAATGCAATATTTCTCTCTCTTCAACGGATGCAGAGCTGAAAGATTTGAGAAATGGTGCGCAGGAATCACTTTGGATCAATTCAGTAATACAAGACCTTCGGCAAGACTTGACCAGACATCCATCAAACTTCTTAGTGGACAACAAGTGCCTCATCAACAAATTACATCATTTTGGATCCAATTTGAAGACCAATTAAATCAACATGAAGCTCAAGTGGTTAAGTGACCAACTTTCCGTTGAAAACCTTTGTATCACCCTCATTACATCTGATTCCATGGTCGCCAACTTGCTGACAAAGGCATAAAATAGATACAGCCTAGAACTTCTGATGTCTTGGGTCTTTAAATCATGATTGCACTGAATTATGGGGGGGTCTTGGAACTTTGTTGAGAATGTTATGAGTGTTTATTTTATTTTATTTATTTCATTTTCTCTTATTTATCTTATTTCATTTCCTTAAATTCTTATTAGAGAAGTGGCACGCGTGGGATTCAGGTAAATTATAGGCATGCCATGCATATGGAAACCTTTACGCCCGCAAGTCAGTCTAATCTTGTATATGAACATAGGAAGCTCCGCTCAGGTCTTTAAAAGACATGACCAGAAATATCTTTGAGTCTCTCTCTCTCTTTCTTCTTCTCTCACCAAATTTCACTTTTATTATCTCTTATGCTTTGCCAACTACTCATTCAAGATCAAGAAGCAAGTGAAGAGTTCAGGTCATCAAAGTGATCTCCAAGTAATTTGGTGCAATCACTAATTGTCTTCTTTCTCTCTTTCTCACTTTTCATTCATCTTTCTAATTAACTTTCATCATCATCAGATTCCATATTTGTTTTATCCAAGGTGTGTGTTAGGGCTTTTCCTTCTTGGAGTATCCATGAGCCTGTGTCATTTCCACTGCTTGGGTAGGGAATTTGTATCTCTCTTGTGTTTCATCTTTCATGATTCTCTCCTTCTAACGTGGTGGTATTAGTTTCTGCTTTTCATTTTTTGATCTATATTCAGTAAAATTAAGGATAAATGTCTCATTTCCAATAATCCAATCCAACCTGAAATAGTCTTCAAATCCCTAAAGATCTTAATTAATAATTAATCTAGGTCTGGTGAGAGACCTATTTTAAGTCTCAAAGAAAACAAGCCATTAATTAAAAAAATGATTGTGAAGACTTATTATATTTCAGAAGGGCAGGAAATTCAAAACCATACCATCTTAGTTTACCTCTATCTAGTCAAGAATAGTAGCAAAATAAATTCCCCTTATAGTGACTGCCAGAAAAATATTTGCTAAATAATCCCTTTATCCCTTGGAGTCTTTAAAGCGTGCCATTCTATTTAAAATTTGTACTATTCCTGCTGTAACTCTTAAGGTAGCCACTGACAGGTGCCATTCTTCTGTCACAGGCATGGGAGAAATTCTGTTCCCTTCCCCTGATGGGGTGATGTTTTTTTTCTGGACTTTCTGTGCTGTGAGCATGCTTACAATACTCTTATTTCCCTTGATGCATTTTTCAGGGCTAATTTTTCCTTTTCTTAAGACCAGATGAATGATCAGTTCCTTGTTTTTACTGAAATGGGTGATCTTCTTTTTGACTTCCCGCTTTCAATGGATTTTTGGCAGTGGTTTATTCCATGGCCTTTCAGTTTCTTGCAGGATTCTGATGTTTCCAATATGTCTCTTCATGTTTTTGACAAGCACCAACCATAAGATGACTTTATTCCTACACCTGACTTGACTCTGCTTGGCAATGGAAGTGCTGATTCAAGTCTGATAGAGGACAAGCAGATCCTGCTTCACTGGCACCATTTTTTTGTTCACTGTGGTTTTTGACGCTTAAAGTGCCTGATACGCCTGGGTGATATCCCTTGTCTTCTGGATAATTTGCCTTTGGGTATAGTGAACTGCAGTGCATGTAAGATTGAAAATAGCACATAGAACATTTGACTAGGCAGTTCTCTTAGTAGTTTTGAGCCACTCAACGTCCTTGCCACAGACTTGATGGGGCCTTTTGAAGAGCCTGCAGTTGATGGCGTGCAGTATCTTCTCACCATCTGTGATCTGGCTACTGGTTTCAGTCAGGCCATCCCAATCAAGCTCAAGAGTAATGCTGCGGAACATTTTATCAACACTGTAAGAAGGTTGGAAAAACATTAAAAGAAGGCTGTACACATAATCCATAGTGATAATGGAGGGGAATTAAGCTCAAAAGAACTGTTGGCCTTTTCAGCCTCCAAGGGTATTGTCTTGGAACACAGTCTACCTTATCACCATTTTCTGAATAGGGTGGGGGATCATCACAATTGCTCTCTGGCCAACATGGCTAAGGAACTGCTGGCCAATAGCCGCCTTTGTAGGCATTTATGGGGATTGGAATTTATATGGGATTCTTACTTCATCAATTGCCTCCCCAACATTAAGCTGGGCTTTGGGACTCCTTTTGAGGCCATATTTGTTGTTAAGCCAGATTTTGAGCGGATGCACGTTTTTGGTGATTGTGCCTTTTTGCATTTACCAGTAGAGAAGAGGTCTAAGATTGATCCCCGTGCCATTGAAGCAATTCTTGTGGCACATTTGCCTAACAGCAAGGGGTGGTTGTGTTTGTAACTTCATCAGTGCTAGCAGAATTTACAAGCCGTCCTCCTTCTTCTGGGACTGGGAAGGTCTGAGTGAATGCTCTACAACTTGGGTTTTTCTATAGCAAAGATGCTTTTGCTGGTGAGGAGAAGGTGGCAGAGGGTTTCATTGCCTCCTCTGTCATTCCCAAGTAATACTGGGAAGCTGTGCAGGGAGCTGATGGGCCTGAATGGTTCCCTGTGTTTGACAAGTAAATTGAAAATCTGTATTGAAAAGATGTCTGGATTTTGAAGCCACTTCCCAAGGGTAAGAAATTGATTCCAAAAAATTGGTTTATCACCATTAATGATTGGGCTGACGGGTCTGATCCCTTGCAGAAGGCTTGCTGTGTGGCGCTGGGAAAATTTCAAGTGGAAGGTACCAACTATCACAAGACCTTTTCCCTAACAGATAATTTTTCCTTGCTGCATATTAATCTAGTCAAAAATGCCTGGCCTGTTTACTCCTCCAATTTTGTGGCTGCCTACCTCAACTTGCTATCAGTAATGAAATCTGGGTTGGTCCGCATCTGGGTATGTCTATTCCAAAGTTTTACATACTACGTCTTTTGAAGGTCTTATACAGGGCTAAACAGGCAGAAAGATGTTGGTGTAAATAATTAAAATGAGTTATTTCTAACCTGGGATATCAAGCTAATCTCTAAAACACAAGTCTATCTCCTGCAGGATCTTTCTGATACTGGTCTTATCTGGATTCATGTTGAAAATGATGTTGTGACAGGTTCTTTGGAAGAGGTCCTCCTGAAACTTGAGAAGGACCTATTGGTCCTTTTGGAGATCAAATGGTATCACACTCTCACTTCAGTGGTTGGTATTAATGTTACTTGGACTGAAAAGGTGTTCTCACTGCATCAGGAGAAGCTCCTTCAAAAGGTTGTGGAAAAATTCTGGGATGGGGTATCTATGGCTAGAAAACCTTTACCCTCCTCCTTTGAGGCATCAGCTGACCCCTCCGGTGACCTGGCCACTAGTTGAAACTTCCTGAGTATAATCATGACACTCAGCTATCTGGCTGTTGGAAAAAGAATGGATATAGTGTACTCAGTCAACTCTCTGGTACGTTTCTCTGCCCCCCTGACATAGGTCACTGGAAGGCTCTCTACCATCTTGTCAATTTTTTCATGAAAACAAGGGAGGTTAGATTATAACTTTAACCCTGGGATGGTGAAGAAGAATTAAAGTGTTTTGTGGATGCTTCCTGGGGGGGGCTTATTCCCAATGCACACATGGGATGAGTATAATTTTTCTTGGGTTTCCTATTCTTTGGGCCAGAAAACAATTTGAAATGGTTGCAGCCTCCACCTTTCAAGCGGAGTTAATGGCTCTTGGGGTAGGAAAACGCCAGGCTCTTTGGATTTGGAACCTCCTCACCAATGTGTGCCAATGGGATTTCATGATACACCTCAAATGCAACAATCAATTGGCCATCCACATCAGCACAGACAACATCTTGAAAAAGAACTGTAGGCATGTTGAACAGGGATTGTTCATAGTGAACAATGCCATTCATCAAAAGATGGCCACAATCCATTGGTTACCCTCCTTGAAACAGATTGCCAATATCCTCAACAAGAATCTTGCTCCCAACATTTTTTGATGACTGCCATCCCATGTTGTTATAGTTTGAGTTTCAATTTAGGTGACTTTCACTGGAGTTCAGAGTATCATTGATTGGATTGATTTGATTTGATCTTATTATTTTTAACCTTAAATTAATAAAACAACAGGTAAAATGTAACTGGGCTGTGTTCTATTCTTGTGATTATCAGACTGTTTAGCCATAGCATTTCACTTACCATGTCACTTAAATTGCTTATGCTACTTTTAACTTATTCATTTTGCATTCAACCACTTATCAGCCTGTTTTTTATTTAGTCTATATAACCACGGGTGCTCACAAGTGGAATCCACCATCTGTTTTAGACATCAAATCAACCGGAGTGCCCTTTTACTCCTGTTCCCAGGTCCGTTAAGCTTGCCATTACAAGCCAATTTCATTCATTTACCATCCTTTTATCATGATTTGAGCCTTAGCTCTTTTCAACTTTAACACATTTCCTTAACAGTCATTAATCCTTTTTATTGCTCTGTCTTTTACTTATTTTTCCCCCCCCAGATTTTTGTGAAGAAAAATGGGGTGTTTTGTTACATAGCACTGCTATTTACATACTCTCACCACAACTTGCTACATGTTCACTAAATAAATACATATAAATATCTGCTTCCATTTTAAGATGAAATTGAATCATTGCTTGATACTCTAACACTGCTGGTATCTTTTGTGTGGCTAAGAACTTCTGAACAGGTTTCTTGTAGCCTTGGACTATGAAATGGCTTGGGATATCAAATCTTTCAGGCCGCAGAGCAAGCAGTTGGAACTTGTCAACAAGACCAAGGGACATACTCAGAACAACCAGGCGTCCATTGACTGGGTTTTGGTTGAGCATGATGAAAAGAGGGTGAAAGATGGGGTTTTTTAAGATTCAGGAAGACCTCAAGATTGCTAAGAAAGGCAAAGACCCAGCTGAAATCTGTGTAATGGTCAGCCAAAACTGCATTGATTGTAGATAGGAAGGTGATGGGGCGGAAAAGGGTCCAGAATAGTCTTTGGAATGAGGAAAAAAATGGTTTTTGGGATAGAAGGCAGGTCTTTTGGAGTTGTTTTTTCAAAAAAAATTAAGATCTTCAGCCAAGCTGGGATAGGTGCATAGGGCTCATAGCCTGTATTGACATGGAATGGTGCATCAGTACTGTATCATAGCTAGGGGACACAGAGAAGTTATAAGTATGCTTCTCAAGGTCACCATAAACCTTTGGGTGACAGAAATACATCCAAGTACCATGGGAAATCGAATTACAAACACTCATAAACTGTAACAGTGCAAAAAAGATAGCATGGATGACTGGAATCAAACCCGCATCTACCCAGTGCAAGCATGTTGCTTTAACCGTTAAGCTACACCCACTGGAAGTGGGAGGTGTATCTCCAATAGATTGTTACATATCAACTATAGACTATAACATGTATGTATGAACATATGTACATATTTTTAACCATGCCTGTGCAAGTGCCTGAAATAAATCTTTTTGACTCTACCTTCTGATATGTAATTAACCAGGGCAGGGTTTTTGTTTTTTTTGTATGGGAGCTCATTTTCTGAGCAGTGCAGATTTTCAAACAAGGGAAGGGGCAGGGAAAAAAATAAACAGGAATATTTTTTTCAGGTGCAGAAATTAAAAAGAAAGAAAACAGGTATGATTTCCAGGAAATTGTTGAGGGGAAACAGAAGAAATCTCCTGAAGGAGAGTTAAAATCCAAGGAGATGATCCAAGCTTGCTTAAATAGACCAATAGTACAAGTGATGTAAGTAAGAAGGTAGTTGCAAAGAAATGTTGGGTAGAAATATTTGACAAGACTTGGAACCAATATTAGGAATATATCTATCTAAATTCAAAGAAGCCAAAAGGACTGAAAATTTAGAAGCTGAAACAATTAGGAATTTGTGAGATAAGAATAAAATAAGTAAACTAAGGATTGAAGCTGTCATGAGCAAAATACTTGGGAATGTCTGAAATTGAAAAAAGAGTTTAAAAACTGTCTAAAAAAATTTAAAGAAAACAAAAACTAGAGGCTGAAGCTGTCAAAATGAGGCTATCATGATTCAGGCTTGCAGTGTCACAATCAACTCTGGTACAACATGGAAGAGAGCATGGACTAGCAGATACAAATGGCATAGAACTCCAGTTTGGTAAGATGAACTCCTCACCACACCCTATTCCAATCCTCCCTACTCAGCTACTCATTAATATCAATGATCTTTTGTGCCTAACCAAATCATATGACTGGTCCAGTCTGGCACTTAATCCTCCAGGCCATTTTCATCCTTATTCTTTGCCACCTGGAAAAACCTCTCCAAATATCCTAAATATGTCATTACTTTACTCATTTCTCTCTGTAAGAAGGCTTTTCTTTTTATTTCCCACTCAATCTTAATAGTACTTCATTAATCTTACCCACTCATCTCCAAACCTTCATCATTCATTCTCACTCTATTCTTATGCACAAATCTTGTATAACTAATGCATCCATCATTATTCTCTTCATTGCCAAAATTGCATCTCTCTCTAATAAATATCCAATCTCCACATCAATCTTTTCTTATAGATCCCAGAATCTAACCTGAGCCTCAACCACATATCACCAACCTCTTGTTTAATCTTACTTGCATCCTCTTAACTTAATTCCTGCATTGCAATCAGTAAAACCTAAGACTGCACTTGCCTCCTTCTTCACTCTCAACTTCCTTCACTCATTTCCCTTTTCATTCCACATTCCTTTCTTCACTTTTCTTTAATATTCCACATTGTTTCTTCTCTTTGATAAGGGTAATTGCATGAATCTGTTTTCTAATATGTTTGTATGTCTGTTTATGAATCTTCTTAGTTTTTTTATGAATTACAAAATATTCAGAAGCTGACATGATACACATATCAGGTTATGAGCCATCTTTATTTGTTCTTGCCTGTGGGTTTGTTTCTTTTCTTTCAAAAAATAAACATAAAATATTCTTGAAAATCCTACTAATCTTTCTTGCTTCTAAGAATTACTTATTTAGATCTCTTCTTCTGCCTCTCCACCCTTCCCCCACCGCTGTTCTGTCCAAATTCTGAGACTTACTGGGTCATTTGGGCAAAAATTACCTATAACACTAGAGTGATAATCCAACATGGTCAATTTCTTGGTGATTGGTGATCTCAGATTTATGAAACACTGGAAAGTTTTCCTCCACCCATGTATTACCCCAAGCCTCTGAGAGCAAAATGGCAAGGTTTTCTATCCCATTCTTTCCCTTTCATTGATGGATTTGAAAGAGAAAAATGATATTTTGTGGTTGAATTTGCTTAATTGATTTCTTTTAAGGATTAAAGCCAAATGAACTCCAATAAATTTGAAATTGGTTTCTTGGAAAACAATTGGATGATATTTTCTAAGATAACACAATTGTTGATATCTTGTAAAGGAGAAAAAGGAACAGAAAAAAATATAGGAGCTGGAAGATATGGTTTCTATATACTAAGTAATTAAAGCAAAGATTGATGGTGGTCACAAATTGGCTGAGTGGTTGAGGCCATTCTGCCCATTGAGGGTTCTCCATGGGCCATTTTTTTCTGCCCTTGCTGGGCTTATCTGACGGAATCTTCTTTTAAGCCACAGGAAATTCCAAAAAGCAAAAGAAATTCAACACTTTCCTTGAAGAGCAAAAAGGCACAGGTGAGAAATTCTCAAGCACCAAAAGGTAAATGAAAACTTGCTGAAAACAGCACTTGAGCTCCCAGATCCCAGCTTGGAAGAATTGGTCATGCCTGCAATTCATGAAAACAATCAAGCCTACCAAAGAAAAAACCAAGGTGCAAACTTGCGCATGCCTATTTGAACAGATATTGCAGATGTTCAGACGCACTTACCAGACCTGCTTGAATCCTTGCTAACAGGACCAGTGCACAAGATCAGGGAACAGAACCTCCAGTGACTGCACGCAGAGGATCAGTTCCAACAACCTGGAAGTTCCTCTTCCTCTCTTCTTTTCTCAAAACTAGTTAATAATTAACATTCATGCTTTTTGTATCCACATTCTATCATATATTTTCTCACTGTAAATATTCTCATTTTCATAAATACTTCTAAACCAACACTAATTATTGAACTATTTCAAAAAAAAGAAAACAAAATTAATATAACCAAGGTTCCTACACAATTGAATTTCTCCTTAAAAACAAATCCTTCATCCTTAACACTTATGGAATAGGTTCCAAGTGCTCAGAACTGGCAGTCAGTTTGTGATCAGCAGGCTGATTTGTGAAAAAACAGTTTGTCAAATTAGGCCTGAGAATGAACATGGACATTTTCTGTTGTAATTTTCCTCTTGGAATTTTTTTCAACCATCCAACCACTCCCATTGCGTCTGGAGGCAAAGCTAGCATTTGGATGGCTGACAATGTTCAGCAACATCAGGGCCTTCATAATTTTTGGACTAGGACATGCCTTGATAAATAATTCTGTGGCATTAGAAACTGTTCTGATGTGCTGGAGACAGATGTCTTTGTTTGAAATTAGTTCTCAGATATAATTTAGTCTGCTCCTAAATTTTTAGTTCTGAAAACCTCTGGCCAATACTGCTATTGGCCAAATTGATGGCTCCTTTGTTTTAAACATGGCTCACAGTTTTAGGGGTATGATTTTTTCCAAATATTTCTTTTTTGAAGCTCCTCATCCGCATTAACTTATTACAAATGTCTAAGAGTGCCTTACACTTTTCTCTGACAGTGGGGGGATAAAGTCTTATGTTTGGTGGTTTTTCACAAGATAAGATTTCTGCCCAGCATTATGGCAAACCTATTTTGATAATATAAATAAAATATACACCCAAATAAATAAAAAATAATCCATTACTACCAGAATATTATATCTAGTTATAAAATTACTAGAAAATACTAGAAAAACAACAAAATACACCCAATAATGTATCAAAATAGAAATCAATTTTTATCTAGGAATAATAATCCTTGGTTTAAATACATAAATTTTCTTATGATTTATTTACCATAGGTAAATTATAATACAGTAATTATTTTGGATGGAAAGCTTTCATATTCAGCATCCAAAAAATTGGAGAGATATTAACACCCTTGAGAAAAACTGAGACCCATTGATTTTTTTTCTAGCCAATTCAAAACACAAATTTGGATTGCAAGCCATGTATTTTGGGGAGAAAGGATTGCATTAGAATCTGAAAATGGGCAAGATTTTTGATCTTCAATAGTTGATGAATTGATTTAAATAAGGATACTTGAATCAAAGTGTGAGCCCTCAATTTAAGCTTCATCCTTTTCCTCAGGAATGGGGACAATACTGGGATCATAAGAGGTGAATCTAGCACAAAGCCTGCTTGGGGGTATTGAAAAATTACACAATTAGCAATTCTTCTGACTGCAGGTGGGGAAGTATAAAGATAAGATCTAGGAGGATCTGGGGAAAGAATAGCATTTTCCATTTTGGAAGAAATTTCTGGAATGGGAAACTTTTAGAAGGTCCTTCCTCATACATGTGCTTAAGGAGTTCATTTGTCCTGCTCAGCTGGATTAAGAATGGAACCTCTACCTCTTTCTGCCCTTGTGAGTGGTGGACTGGTGATTATTTATGGTATTGAAACTCAGGCTGGAATGGTTTCCAAACAAGCCAGAGAAGGGGAATTTTCCAAAATGAGTACCAGGTGAGAGGCAGAGAGAAGAAGAAGGGGCAGGTTTTCAAAGAGAAAGTCCCAAGTTTGGTGAAACAAAGTATTTTCAAACCTTTTGAAAGTAATTTTGAAGCAGTTAAATTGTTTTCAAATTACTTCAAATTCCATCAAAGTAACTTTAGGAATGTTAAATTAACATTGAATACATAAAATTAGTTTCAAACCAATGTCAAATTCCATCAAATTAACATCTAGTCTACCAAATTAGTGCTGAAAATGCATCAAACTCTTTCAAGGCTGTTCAAACACAAGAGTGTGTTCTATTTTTCTGGTTTTGATAGTGTTTTTATGTGGGCCACACTCTTTTTAGCTTTAACCCATGGAATTTTATTAGGACATACAATTTTTAGCAAAAGAACAGACTTTCCACAACTTGTGTAGGCAGTGATGTCAAGGATTTGATGGGGTAGGGTGGATACAAGGATATAAGCTGGCCCACAACATGCATGGGAAGCATTACCCAAGGTTGGAATGAGATGGTTGGGTTTCATGTGAGGACATAGAGAATGGGCAGTAATGACAGGGAAGGAATTATTATAGTTTTGAAATTTCTACCAACATGCAAGCAACAGTTGGGACAAGAAATACTGCTCAAAGAACTCAGGATGAAGTGATTAAACTGAAAGTTTGAGGATTGATTAAGTACAAGATATTAAGTTGAGGGATTAGAGGAGTTCACCAGGAGTAAATCTCTGAGTAAAGGTTTATGTAGAATAATCTAAGAGTAGCACCAGAAGGGGAAAGGTGATATAAGTCTAGAAGGCTGGGTCAAAATTGTCTTGTTATGAGGAGAAACCTACTTGATTAGGACTAACTAGTAAGAATTAGTATACAAATTAAGTGTGGGAAATTATTCCAGGAGAGGGAGGGAGGCCAGTTGATGTGAAGGTTGAGTAGAGGGCCTTTAGTAGTGACAGGTCCAGGAAAGAGTTGAGTTTTCCCAGGTACTTTCCTATAAAGTTAAGTTTCAGGAATAGTGGGATTTCTTGTGATGTTTTTGATTTTTACTGGTCTGGAAGTTGTGGGAAAGCTTTATCATGCACATGTACCTGTACATGAAAAGAAAGATTTAGGGATTACTGAACCATACAGGGAGAGTGAGCCTGGGATAAAAACATTTAATCTTCAGGTATGCAGGGCTAATCTGCAGGAGGTTGGGTCAGGGGTTGAATTAATAAAATTTGAGGTTGGATGAGGGCTTGGGAGGTTGTATTTGACTGATTCCAATCTTTAAAACTGTGGTATGATAATATGGCGATACCCATTGAACTTAGAAGATGGAGGTTGGTCAACACAAGTTTTTTCTTCTCGCGAAAAATAAGAATTTTGGTTGGAAGTAATTTTCAACCAGCTGAAAAGGATCAGATTGTTGGATTTTTTTTATTTTATTAGATGGTTTGGAATAGGATGGGTTAGGAGGGTTGAGTGTTGTCAAAATTTTGAATTTAAAGTTACTTGGGCATGTTCTCTTGGCATATTTGCCAGGGAGGTTTGCTGAGGGGCCATTTTTAAAGAGGAAGAGAGATAAAGTGATGATTGAAAGTTTGATAAATTTATGATTCTTATTAGCTTGAAGGTTGAAAGTCTCAATGGAAAAATGTTGTTTCAATTGCAAGATGAAGAGCAAAGAGATTGTATATCCAGTGAGTTTGGGGATCAAAGTAAGTGGGAAGCAAGGGGTGTATAGTGTGTTCCAATGTGTTTTGGATGTTTCATGTACATTCACATATAATTTATTTGATAAAAAAATGATTTTTCAGTAGCTTGAAATCTCTTATTTGAAATAAGTGGGTTTTTTTTATTCTTAACAGTATTTTTGAAATTGGGGAATTTTGAAAAAACCGGCCATTCAAAGAACTTTGGTTTTTATCACTCTGATAAACTCTATTTATTATTTTTCTACATGTTAAATTATCTCAAGTGATTTCCATAATAGAATTTTCCAAAATATTCCACCCAAGAAATACCCTACAGGGGGTTTTGGAGCCTTGTTCTAGCCCCTAAGTCCTCAATTAATTTTTACAGAAATTTCAGGGCCCAACACATCCCCAAAACGAAGGCTTTCCAACACCAGGAATCCATATAAAACTCAGGAAGGTATTCCAAACCTTAATTTTCTAAAAAAATGCCTGTTCGCAATTGGAAAAGAATTTGATGGTTTGAATTCCTTCCTGGAGTGAGAAAACTTCCAGAAGGCATTTAATCAGAAAGAAAATCACTATTTCCATGCTCTTATTCAAAAAACACACAAATTTAGCAAAATAAAATGCTAGAATAATGCCTTTCCTGGAGGCAGGGCATGGATTTAGTATTTCTGAAGGCATAATTGTAGCCTGGGATTGACAAAAATCTGAATATCAGGAAATACCAGAGTTAGCAAACCTTCCATTAGGAACCTGCAATTTTTCTTGACCAAACCTGCCATTTTTAATTGCAGGTTTCTGAAATACACATACCCCCTAACTGGTGTATTTCAAAATTACTTATTTCAAACATCAAACCCACCATTTATGCACCATCATCCATCCATGGGCCATCCCATGCAAAACACCCATCCACACCTCCACCTCAGCAAATCTATAACAATCCCATCTCCATCCCATCACACAAACCTCATCTCCAGTGCTTCACATCTCCATTGCAACACACACATCTCATCTCCATTGCTTCACACAAATCCCATCATCATCTGATCACCCTATATAATATCACAATCTTTCTCAACATTTCCAATCAAACTTCCCAGCAGCATGTTGAAGATTCAAAAAAAGCTGACTTAACTTCTTCCAGAAAAATTCTTGGAATCCTCAAGGAATCAAGCTATCCAACTGGCTGTTGCTCTATTTAGATTGGGATCAAATGTAAATGGAGCAGCAATTCATCAATTAGATAATCTATTCTCAGTTGGTTACGGAGCCATTAACTAATACACCAAAATATTCATGATTGCTGTCCTATCTTTCTGTTTCTCAGTCCTTTCTTGGCCAACCAAAGAATACTTCAATGATATATCTCAATTGATTGAGACCAAAGGCTTTCCCAGTTGCATTGGTTTTGTTGACAGAACCACCATCCCCTTGAGTCAAAAACACAAGCTACATGGCAACCACTATTTTGATTAGAAAAATAGGCAATCAATTTTTTCTTTTCCAAAGACTTTGATAACAAATTTGATGACACACTGATCAAATATTTTTTACCTGTTTGTATAGATAATCTGTGGCCCTGAAACCCTTCTTTCATAACTACAAGAATTTCATATCAATCCATGCTTGCCTTCCAGGTTCATTTCAAAATTCACATGTTTTCAATTGCATGTGGATTTCCCAACAACCAGAGAAATATTTGGGGCAAGATAAATACCTTCAGAAAAATTCAGCTTATGATAGCGGGAAATATGTGGTTCCAGTATACTGGCATTTTTCATCCAAGAATCAAGCCAAAACTGATTTCAACTATCATTTTTGCCCAATCCCAAGTTTGGATTGAGCATGCCATAGGAGTCCTGGAAGGAAGATGTGCAAGCTTGAGGGAAATGAAAACCCAGCTTCAAAATTCCAAAGACAGGAATATCCTTATCAACTGGATTATCCCTTGTTTAATCCTTCCCAACCTTCTGGCCAGAATCAAAGATTAATGGGACAAAATATTTGAAGAAGATTTTCCCAATCCTCCTCAAGTCATCCCTGTCTCATCTTTTCCCTAATCTTCTGCTATGAGAGAGAAGATTCTCCCCCTCACACTTGCTCAATTTGATGAGTAGCATATGGTTTTTAAATAGGTAAAAAATAATGTCACAGTAATTTTTTTTTGTTGTTCAACCAAGAATCCTAGGCTGACTCAGAGATTTTTTTTTCTTGGTGGACTTATGCAAAAAAAAACAAAACCTCCACCTCATACCTCACCACTCACCAAACCACCCACCTCACCCCACTCACTCACCAGTCCACTCCAGCCTCCTGCTCACCAAACCAACAGGTCCACTCCTTCCTCTTCCTCACCAAACCGCCTCATCCACCTCCTCCACCTCAAAGTCACCCCCGGTAATCCTCCTCCTTCTTCAGCTCCCAACTTCCCTTTTTCTTTGCTTGGAACCCCAGGTAAGCTCCCCCCCTCCTCCTCCACCCCATCTTTGGCTGACTTCCTCTCTCCTCCTCCTCCTTCCAGATATTAAAACCCCTCCTTGCTCAATTTTTCCATGGAATTGCCTGGCTCCCCAGGTAAACAGACCCCTCTTCCTCCTCCTCCTCATCCCTTGACTGGCAAGCAACCAATTGATCAATCAACTAAACCCTAACCTCCAGCAATTGATCAACCAAAAAAACCGCAAGCCATTGACCAAAAAAGCCACAAGCAATTGTTCAATTGTTTGCCTTTCACTCAATCAATTGAACTCCAAGCAATAAATCAATTGGTAAATGATTTGTCAATCATTTGCGGCCCTTCCCTCCCTTCCTCTACTTCTCCTCCTATGCCTCCACACAGATGATTAAAATATCATATTGGGCTGACCCTTCATTTTTTTTTTTTTGGTGGGGAAGATTGAAGGTATTTTTTTCTATGTTTAGCAATCATCTAACTTGATTAAAACTGAATAATGAATGGTTTTATTTTTTTATTCCATGCAATGCAACAAATCTTTCCACCCCTTGCTTCGTCTACAACTGCTGTTTTTCCTGCTCTCCAATTCTTCTCCCACCAAACTCAAAATGCTACACAATCACTTGAATCCTTTCTTGATCCTCACCCACATTGAAGTATTTGGATGGGAGGGAAAAAGATGTGAGGAAATGATTTGATGAGCATACAGAGACGCAGGAATGATAGGGCTTGTCAGCAAAAGAGGTCTCCTTACCAAGATTCCCAAACCTTTTTGGAGATAGAAGAGGTACCAATCAATGACCAGATCATGTGGTCTGAGCAAGAACTACAGCCTTTGGATCTGTATCCTGCCATCACTTCTGAAAAAAGAAACAACTGTTGAAAATACTCCCCTAAAGATTTTGAACAGGCCAAACAGAAGATCAAAAAGTTCCATTTCTTCTCCTCTGGAAAATTGTTTGTTCACAATCAATCGGATCATTAAGCTCTGGTTGCAATAATCAGATTTGTACCTTTGAAGAAACTCTCTGAGTAAGCAAAGAAGGAAATAAACTCAGCCAAAAACTTGCTTCACAAATCCAAAAATGTTTTCAATACTTTTGGTACCTCAAGATCTTGGAATGGGAAAATGTGGTAAATTGGATGGCAAAAATTGATGCACCCTTCTGAAATATTTGGAAAGTATTTGAAGAAAGCTGCTATTCAATCTTTTCCTCAAGAGTTTCCTCTTTTGAACCTTAGGTCAGACAATGTCTCAAAAATTTTAGGCCAAATGTTCCAAAAATTAGCCAGACTGGCACACAATTCCAACCATCAAACAATTCTGGACAAAACTATCCCCTCTTTCTTTTCATTAGAGTTTGGATCCTGGCTCACTTCTTTTGATTGTTCCCCCCAAATCACCTTCAATTTTAATTCCTTCTGCAATTCTCCCCACATTGAAAAATGTGAAATCTCTTCCTATTCATTTTTACTTGTGGTTCCAACCAAAAAAATTGAATGGATAAATCATGGACAACAAGGAAGAATACCAAGTATGTGATGCCCAAATTTGTTTTTCATGGCTTGGGTTTTGGCATTGATTTCAAACAAAAAGGTGTGGTTAAAATGATTTGGGAGGCCAATAAGTACAAGCACTGTACTTTTCCTTCTGTGGATACTGCCACCCATACAAGGATGGCCATGTGCATCAAAATTAACAAGACTACTTGGAACACTTGCAAAGACATGAAAAGTGGTAAATATACTTTAGACCAAAAAATGTAAATAAAAAAAACAAAGAAAATTTATTGGTGGGGTTAACAATAGGCTCAAACATTTTTGTATTTGAAAATAATTTTTTTGTTTTTATTTTTAAATTTTATATCAAAGTAGATATTTTAGAAGCCAAGCAATTGATTGATTTCCTGTATTTCTGACACTTTCCTACTGCTACAAATACAAGCCATGGCTACCCATAAAATATCTTTTTTTTGCATTGCTAGTTGTTCCCTCTCCTTTTCCAGTATCTCTTCCTGTCAATCCCTCTACTTTTCCTCTTTTGGAAACTACTTCCCTTCCTGTTTCAATTTCCACTTGGAATCCAATTTCTGTTTATGAGCCAAACTCTGGGTGTCGGCTCTCTCATACCAGGAACCTTGCAGTAATTTATATACAGAGAGATAAAAATACTGGAATAATAATAATAATAATAATATTCCAAAGATGAACACTTAAAAACCTCAAATAATAAATATGTTTAAGAGCTGGTGCAAGGTTTAATTGGTTTGTTTAAAAAGGGTTTTCCATTTTTTATAAAAAGAGGGGCCAAAGTATTATACTACTTGGGATCTTTAAGGACAGACAACCTCTCTTCAAGGGGCCTCCTTAGACAGTTTAAGAACCTTGGAATGATAATGGGTGCCTTATAAGGACTTATCCACTGATATGGCTGGGAAAAACATCAAAATGGCAAAGGCAGGAAAGGAAACACTTACTATGAGAAATAATTACACAGAAAGCCTGCAAAAATTCAGGTAAAGGGTTTCAGAACAGTTTGGGTTGATTGCTTGACTGGACTTTAATGAATCAGGTTGATTGGTTTTGGGAAATAATAATAATACTGCAGCCTAAGTCATAAATCAATTGCTTATCTATTTAAAAGCACTTAATTAACAATGAAATGGCGTCTGATTGTTAATAATGAATTCCTGGTAAAACTGATGGGAAATAATGGATTCAAAGAGGTCTGTCTAAATAAATTTGGGGGTGATTATGAGCTTATCATGGCACATAGAGAGGGTTTTGCTCATGCGCTGAGGCTGGAAGGCCAGTCAGGGAAGATTTAACACGTCCACTTGGTTCTGTCAATCAGATGTTGTCATATCTGCTGTATTTCTGTACTATTTTAGCCACAGGATCTGTCAATATGTTCATGGTGTAATTTGGATCATTCTGCACTTATCCTTCATTTTTACTATTATTATTGGTTTAAAGTAGAGATATGTAGATATTCATTGATTTTACATCATCTTCTGAGCACGTAGGTAATTCTTAATAATTTTTATGGCCACTCCTCAAAGTTTTTTGTGGTCTTTAAAGATTGGGATCTGTTTTTTTTGTGGTAACCTTCAATATTTGATTTATTATTTAAAATACTTTAAAATTAGTTATTTGATATTTTTATTTAGGGTTTGAGGTTTTTAGACCATTTTTAATTCATATGTCACATTATTACATATGCTTGGTAAACCCCACTAGGTTGTAGCTCCTATGAGCGGTACCCCCTGTCAGATTTGTCATGACTGATCCTGACGCGGGGCTCAGTCGATTCAGATGCGCGTGGGGTAGGATCAGCTGCGTGCGTGGCAAAATTTGCTGCGCGTGGGACTTCTGTACGCAGGAATTTGATGCTACGGGTGCTTACGCGTTTTATAGGGAGGCAGGACTGCGTGTGGGAAATGTAACATAACACATTTCTGTGTGTAACTCCTAAAATATACACAACACCTCCATTCTGACTAAATTTCAGGTGTGAAACCTATACGTGAGAACATTTGTGAAATATTAAATTGGCCAAAAGGTGCCATATTGTTGCCGTAACATTTTGGTCAATTCTTTTTTAATTATTTAAAATTTGAAAGAGTTACATTTCAAGGGTGGGGTCAGTTAGTGACCCTACCTTATTTTGGGTGGGGAATCCATTTCTGCAATAATATTTATGTATTTCTCACTCATTCTTAATATTTTATTTATTTATTTATCTATTTTTCTTACTTTGACAGGTTGCTCTGTTTATAGTAGTAAGCTGACATTCCCCCACTCCAAGATATGTCTATATCTGAAAAAAAATAATTTGGGTCTAATGTCTCCTGCTGGATCTGTAATTTCTCAGGTGTATAGGTCCATCTGGGATATTGTGCTCAGGAAACCATTCATCCTTATCAGATGACTCTCCTTTGTACCTGACTAGGTAAATTCTGACATCTTTTTGGTTGATCCTCTCTTTCTTATCCTTGAGGATCCTGCTGACTTTCCCTTTGTCTTTTTCAGGATCATCTGCAATGGTTATCTCTGGTGAAGGAGAATGTTCTCCTTCTCTAGGATGGTAGTGTTTGAGGAGACTTGCTGGGAAGACAGGGTGTTTCCTGGAAATTTCATCACTGAGGATTACTTCTGCAGCATTCTTACCATGTAGCTTTTTGATGGTAAATGGCCCAACAAAAGCAGGTCTAAGATTCTTGTTTCCAGCTAGGTTAGTAAAATTTGTGGTAGAAACTAAAACTTGATCACCAATTTTGAAATAAGGTTCTTTGTGATACTCATCCCATCTCTTTTGGTTGTTGAAAAAGCATCTTGAGCACACTTAGCAGCATGTTTGTTGGCTAAATCTATCATGCTCTTGAAATCAAGTGATTTTGGATGAATATTTTTTAGCTGCTGGTTGATTTTATCCTTGGTTAACTTAGGAATCCATCCTCTTTCCATTATATAGGGTGCTTCCTTAGTAGTAGAGTGTTTGCTACTATTATAAGCCATTTCTAGTTCTGGTAGAAGGCTAACCCAATCATGGAAGTAATCATCAGTATTATTGTATTCTAGACCAAAGAAAAAGAAACTTCTAAGCATAGCTTCTAAGGTCTGGATCATTCTTTTGGCTATTCCATCTGTTTGGGGATGATAGGCTGTAGAGAAGGCTAAGGTAGTTCCTAACATGTCATTGAGGTTTATCCAAAACTCAGAGGTAAACTTGGGGTCTCTATCACTTATAATGATATTAGGAACTCCTACATCAGCTATGAGTCTATTACAGAATAGCAATACTACTTCCATGGCAGTATCCTCCTTATGGTTAGGTAGAAACTTTGCTTTCTTGGAAAACCTATCTACTATGAATAGGACTGAGGTATAGGAATAAGCTCCTCCAGGGGGTAATCTGGTTAAAAATTCCATGTTGATAATCTCCCACATTTTCTTGGGTTCAGTGATATTTTGAAGGAGACCAAACATTTTTCCAGTAGTCCTATTAGCCTTCTGGAAAGTTTCACAGCTAGAGACATACTGGATTGTGGACTTTCTCCAACCAATCCACCAAGCAGTTTTTTAGCTTTATCCAGGGTTTTATCAGTAGATAAATGACCAGATAAACAGTTGTCATGACACTCAGCTAGGATAAATTTGATATTCTCTTCTTTGGTCAGGACTATAACACTTGAATGTTGGTGCCTGTAGTATACTAGACCATCCCATATGGTAAATCTTCCAGATTTTTAAGGCTTTAAGAGAGGTTCAGGTAAACTGTTAACTAGCTCAAATGGTGTTGAGGAACTTTCCATAATGGTGATTAGATTCTTCATTTCAGAGATGTAAGCCTCTTTGATTGAGTTTAACAGGGATTAATCCAGTTGAAAAATTTGGATTGCCAGAATGGGAGCTTCAATATCAATCATATCAATGTTTAGTACAGGAGATATGTCATTGTCCTTGGTATCATGAGCAGGATTGCTTGGATCATTGGATAGAGCATTTCTGCTTAAATATAAGCATTCTGATGTTTAGCTCCAGCTTGGTGAACTATGGTCATCTGGAATCTATTTTTTTTATGGCTATCTGCCACCTTAACATGTATCTACTAGGAGTCTTCATATTCATTAGAGTCCTGAAAGAATTGCAGTCAGTAATTACCATAAAATTGGTTCCTTCCAAGTAATATTGGAGTTTCTCCAGGGCCCAAACTAAAGCAAGACACTCCATTTGGCTTGCTCCATAACTGTTCTCAGTATCCTTAACTTGTCTGGATATGAAGAGTATACGTTTCTCCACTGGTTTGTCATCTTCCATGACCTCTTGATGTAAAGCAGTTCCTAGCCCTTCCATGCTAGAATCTATATAGAGCTGAAAGTTTTAGATTAATCTGGTTGAATCAACACTGGAGCTGTAGTTTTAGCTATCCTGAGTTCCTCATAATTTTTCAGCCTTTCATGAGTCATCTCAAATGAGGTGTTGTTGTTTCAGATTTCATACAAACACTTGGTGAGAAGGGAAAAATTAGGTATTTACTTCCTATATTAGCTGAAAAAACATAAAAAGTATAGAATTTCAGCTTTATTCTCAGGCATGGGCCTATTAATAACAGCTTCTATCTTGCTTTCATTAGCAGTTAGAGTTAATCCAGAAACAATATTACCTAAGGATCTGAGTTCTCCATAACCAAAGTTACAATTTTTCATTGATACTTTCAATCCCACAGCAGAGATAGTTTTGAGGACTAGCCTTACTTTATCCATTTGTGTATTACAGTCATCAGAGTAAATGATAAAATCATCAATGTATACCATCATCCATCTCTGTCTGATGAATAATCCTAAGACTGTGTCCATCATCCTCTGGAAGTGAGAAGGAGCATTTTTGATACCAAAAGGCATCCTTAGATACTCATAAATTCCCAAATGACATATATTTCTCATAAATTTCCAGCTATCAGGGCTGATAGTTATCTGGTGAAAGCCCTTCAGCATATCCATAGTAGCTATATACTTAGGCTTTGAAAGGTTGTGCAAAGCATAGTCAATCCTTGGGATAGGATAGTAGTCAGCTTGGGTGTATTTATTCAGCATTCTAAAGTCTCCAACAATTCTAGACTTATCATTGTGCCAAGCTATGATTACTGGAGTAGCAATGTCCACTTTTTCATTATTTCCTACTTTCCTTAAGACTTGTGATTCAATTAAATCTTGGATATGAGCTTCTAGAGCTTCTCTAGATTTTGGACTAGAAGGGTAAGCCAGTCTCCTGAGTTTGGGGGGGGGGTAAGGAGGTTTAATTTTCAAGGTTAGAATCATGTCATTTCCTTTGATATTGACAATGGGGTGGTCCTTGGTACAGAAAGTATTCTGTTTTTCAAATAAAACTTGTAGAATATCCCATTTTCTGTCTTCACTGAGCAGAGAATTCAAAGATGCTTGGGAGAAGTATTATTGGTTCAAGATTTCCAAGTTTTTCTCATAGGTTGAATCAGAAGTTTGGGCATTGAAATGGCATATTTGTAACTTCTTGTTCCATTTTCCTCCTATAGTAAAGTATCTACCTTTACTTTATAATACATCTATACCATACAAGAAAATAGAATCATTTCCTAGAATGAAGTAATCACATACTCCATTTTGAAGCACTACAAATTCAATTTTCAGTTTGAGTGATCCTTTAGAGTGAGGGAGTATGATATCAGAAGACCATACTCCAATAGCATTTAGGGAAGAGTTAAAGCTGCTAAAATTAGCCTGAGGTACTGGTAATAAGTTAATTTTCCAATTTGGATCTTTCTTTTCCAAATAAGTTAAACCAACACAAGAGCAAAAGGCTCCAGTATCTAAGAGTAACTTCACTGGGGAACCTTTAATTTAAAACATAGCATAGAATGTTTTTCCAGATGTTTAAATTTTACCGGAAGAGGGTTTTAGGTTCAAGGCTTGAGCTTCAGAGACATGGTGAATCTTCATGTTGGTATGCTATTTTTTGGGTAAGTTGGAATCTTCATTGACAGAGTTTATGTCCAGGGAATATTCTATACTTCCTTCAATAACATTGATGGGGTAAGTAATCATCAATTCACACTTGAAGAGTGATCCATCAGTGTCATCAAGTTGGGGATTGGGATTATTATCATACTCTTCTCCTTCAATAGTATTGATCCTTCTTCTGGCTTGAGGAGAATCAGGTCTTACATGTCCTGTCTGATTGAAATTCCAGCATACCTTTTCCTTTTTCTCTGGAGTCTTCTTGACTTCCAAGCTGGTGGGATTAGGGGCAGGGTAATCTTTGGTACTAACAGCATATTCTTCCTTACTCCTGATATTCTCTTCCCTGGGTTTATTGAATTTATTCGTAAGACCATTCATATCAATGGTTTCTTAAAATACTCCTATCAAGTTAGAAAGGTCAGAGTTCATGGGCATCCTGCACCTTACACTATGGTTGAGTTGTCCCTGACATAAATTGAGAAGTCTCTCATTGACCTCTTCTTTATAAGCATTGGGGCAAAAACAATCCAACCTCTTTTTCTGATCAAGACACCATTTGTGAGGTTTTTCCTTGGATGGATCAAACCGGGAAGTTTCAAAATTCTTCATCATCTTTCTTTTCCAAATCCTGGTACCAAATTTTTTTTGATTAATTCTTTCTATGAACTCCAGGAAAAAGATCCAACTTTTTCTCTCTTACTAATGAACCAATCAGGAGCTACTCCTTCAAAAAATCTTGGTAATCTTACAACAGCTATGGTATCAGGTAGTTCATAAGAGGCAAGAGTGCAATCAATAAACTTAATGAAACTGAAATGGTTGTATTCTCCTTCTCCTGAGAATTTAGGCCATTCATTGATGGAAGGAAGTAACTTTAAAGATTTTTATACTTCAGTTGTAGGGCTAGGCCTAAAATATTCATTCCTAGCTGTTCTGGATCTAGAGGGAATACTAGGAGTACTGGTGAATTTAGTGGGTCTAGCTTCTTCCAAGTCAGTAACTGGAGGGTTAGCAAAATTCATATGAAGATCTCTAAGATCATTCTTGATCATACCTAGTTCCAAGTCAAGTTTTTTACTTAACAAATCAATTTCATTGATTACATGAGTTGAAGGAGTATGACTCATTCTATTAACTTCATCCTTGATTTAATTCATTGAGACAAGAATTTATTCTTTTATAGTGGATTGGACACTGCTAATATGTTTCATTAGATCCATTTAACTTAAGCTTATAGTTTCCTTTATTTGTTTTGATTCTAGCTCATCAATCTTAGTTTGGGTGGCTTGAGTTTGTATTAATTTGTTAAGTTTCCAATTCAAATTATCCAATTGCTCATATACTTTATCAAAGCACTTTCTAATGATAGTAAAATTGTGAGACAAATTTACAGAAAAGAGTTTCAAAGCTTTTACATCTAATTGTGGTACACTTTCTTTCACTTCTGGGCTAAGGATATTATATTGTCCCAATCTTTTGGGTTCCTTAACTTCTGATGGGCTGAGGATCTCTTCTTTTTGGGATCCTTTCCGTTAAGGAAGCCAAAAGGTCCCAAAGATTCCAACTCTGCATGTAACCTTGTACTTCCCTGCTTGGGATCAGCTTTTGAAGAGAGATCTGGGAGCTTGTTGCCAGATATATGGCTTTTCTCATACCTTGCTGATCCTCCTGGGTCTAAGCCAGTTTCAATTGTTCCAAGTAACTCACATGCTTTTTCACTAACACTTTGACCCTTTCCTCCTTGGTTGAATCCAGCTTGGGTGGCATAGGAGGACCAGTATCTTCCTGGGATAACATTTTTGGTGAATGATGACTCTCCAACATTAATTTTGTCAAGTTGTCAGCTGTGGTTGTTGCAATTGCTGTCCCGCATAACGCTATTTTCACAGGTTTGAGCCCCTTGGCAACTGGAGTCCTTGCGCATGCAGGTTCCTCCAGGCAGGGATCCATATGATGGTGATCTACCAGTTGCACAGGTGTTGCGCCTGTTTTGGTACATAGTGCAAAAAAAATGTATAATTCTCTGTCAAAAATTTTTGAAAAAAATATAAAAAATATAAAAATAATATTTACCAAGTATTTTTTTATTTTTAATAATTTTTTCATAACTTTTAACTTACTTATAGTTATATTCAATGGTACAAACACATGTTTGGGGTCAAGAATGTCCTTGGGGGGTATTCCAACTGGGTCTGAGTGGGTTCCAATCAGATCCTGGGATAAATCCAAGGGCAAATCCAGTGGTAAACTGTTGGGGACATCCTCAAGAAGGTCCTGTTCAATGAGTTCACCAAGAACAAAGTCCACTAAGGTTGAGAAAACAACAAAAAATATAATTCTTATATTTTTGTAATTTTCCGTGATTTTTATAATATTTTAAACAGAAAATAATCTTAATGCTCACTCTTTTGATTTTTCTATTTATTTTTAAATTCCTTGCTATTTCTTTTATAGATAGAAAGTTTTCTTTGATAAATTTTCCACTCCTTTTGTTGCCTTAATGAATAGTTAAAATTGATGACTCTTTCAAGCTCACGTTCTTTGTTTTTTATAGCTTTTTTTTACAGCAAAGCAACCTTTCCTGTTGTTGCTCAGGATTTATAATAACAGGAACAAAGTTACAGAGTCTTTCTTCTTTTTTATTCTTAAGAAGGTTCAAATAATAATTGATCAATTCTCCGTTGGTCTTCAGATCCACTGGAAGAATAACAGAATTAAAAAAAATAGGTTATGACTATTTTTACTTTTTTTTTTTGAAAAATAATTTGCCTGGTCCAAGGAATAAATAATTAAAAATGAATTATTTTGAGAAATTTACCGGCCAGAACCTCAGTTGTCAGTTCTCTGTATCAGGAACCTTGCAATCATTTAGCTACAGAGAGTGATAAAAATACTGGAATAATAATAATAATAATATTCCAAAGATAAAGACTTAAAAACCTCAAATAATAAATATTTTTAAGAGCTGGTGCAAGGTTTAATTAGTTTGTTCAAAAAGGGTTTTCAATTTGTTATAAAAAGAGAGATCACAGTATTATACTACTGGGGATCTTTACAAACAGAAAAACTCTCTTCAAGGGGCCTCCTTAGGCAGTTTAAGAACCTTGGAATGATAATGGGTGCCTTATACGGACTTATCCACTGATATGGCCGGGAAAAAATCAACAATGGCCAAGGCAGAAGGGAAACACTTACTCTCTGAGCAATAATTAAACAGAAAGCTTGCAAAGATTCAGTTAAATGGTTTTAGAGAAGTTGGGGTTGATTGCTTGACTAGACTTTAATGAATCAGGTTGATTGGTTTTGGGAAATAATAATAATACTGCAGACTAAGTCAAAAATAAAATTCTTATCTCTTTATAATCAATTGATTAACAATGACATTGCGTACAATTGATAACAATAAATTCCAGGTAAAGCTGATGGGGAATAATGGATCCAAAGAGGTCTGTATAAATACCTTTTGGGGTGACAATGAGCTTCTCATGGCATGTAGAGAGGGTTCTGTTCATGGACTGAGGCTGGAAGGCCATTCAGGGAAATTCTGGCACGTCCAGTTGGTGCTGTCAATCAGCTGTCCTCATATCTTCTGTATTTCTGTACTATTTCAGCCACAGGATCTGTTAATCTGTTAATGGCGTAATTCTGATCATTCTGCACTTATCCTTCATTTTTACTATCATTATTGATTAAAAGTATAAATATGTGGATATTTATTAATTATTCATAATCTGCCGAGCACGTAGGTAATTTTTAATAATTTTTATGGTCACTCATTATTGTTTTTTGTGGTCTTTAAAGATTGGGTTGTGTTTGTTTTGTGGTAACCTTCAATATTTTATTTATCATTTAAAATACTTTAAAATCAATTATATAATATTTTTGTTTAGTTTTTAAGGTTTAAGACCATTTGTAATAAATATTTCACATTATTAAATATGCTTGGTAAGCCCTACTAGGCTGCAACTCCTATGAGCGGTACCTGCTGTCAGTTTTGTCATGACTGAGCCTGACATGGAGATCAGTCCATTCAGATGCATGCAGGGTAGGATCAGCTGCTTTCATGGCAAAATTTGCTGCGCGCAGGACTTCTTTACGCGGGAATGTGATGCTGCAGGTGCTTAGTTGTTGTATAGGGATGCAGGACTGTGCGCGGGAATTGTGACATAACACATTTCTTTGTTTAACTCCTAAAAAATACACAACACCTCAATTCTGACTGAATTTTAATAGGTGTGAAACCTATAGGTGAGAGTGTGTGTGAAATTTTGAATTGGCAAAAAGGTGCCATATTGGTGCCATGACATTTTGGTCAATTCTTAGTTAATTATTTGAATTGTGAAAGAGTTGTATGTAAACAGTGGGGTCAGTGAGTGACCCTACCTTATTTCGGGTGGGGAATCCATTTCTGAAATAATATTTATGGACTTCCCACTCATTCTTAATATTTGATTTATTTATTTTTATTTTGTGTTTTTATTACTTTGACAGTTTGCTCTATACATAGTAGAAAGCTGACCCTTGGCTTTCTGCTTTTTAAAATCAATAGCTGGTTGACAATCCCACTTCTCCTTTTCAAATTGAAGTTTTTTGGATTCAATTTTTGATTTCACTGTTTTTTTTTCAGGTAATAGGAATGGCCTTGATTTTGAAAGCAAGGGATTCAATCAATTCACTTACTTGAATCTTGCTTCTCCATGATATCTTCAAAGCCATGAAAATTGGAAATTTTTCTCCTGTTTTGATGGCTATTGGGGTTTATGTTGATGGAATTGAAGGCCTTTTGCTTTCCGTTTGCAGAGGAGGTTTGTGTGGAAACATAATAACTCTCATTGGAAGGCAATGTGGGAGGCCCCATTGGCTTGAGGTTTTGGCCATTCAGGAATGGATGTTGCTGTTTTTTTCCAATCTAAAGTCAGTCAGGATTAAACAGAAAGAAAATAAAAGAACTGGCTTCCTTACTTGAACAGATGTTGATTGTAACTGAGATGGTGGAATAAATTGCTCCTCAATGGCCAAGTTGTTAATTTCTTCCACACCAGGAAGAGAGAAATCCAAAGAAGGAAGTGAAGGGTCAAAGGAAGGGTTTGAATTATTGATCAATATCAATGTAAAAATGATTATAGCTGGTTATGTTGGAATATCCTCCTCCACATTTGATTGTGGCCACTCATAGATTTTGTGGGGATCATCATTGCTAGGCTTAGCATCCACAGCCAGGTCCTCAGAACCTACTGAATTGGATTGTTGGGCGTCAAAATAAGCTATAGTGGTGATTTTGGCCTTCTTTCCAAATATTTCATCCATTTTAATTTAAAAAGGAAAAATGGATTCCAACCTATCAACTACTGAGTTGATTCCCTTGGCTTTCCCCAATTTGGTGATTCCAAATCCAGTGTAGATTGACTTGAGTGGGCCTTTTTTTAGTTGGCTCAATAGTTCTTGAATAGCTCTTGCATCTGCTTGGATGAAAGATGAGGCCCACCTTTTGTTTTATTCTTCATTTTATTGGCCATCATGAGATAACCATAAAACTTAGAGGATGGAGGTTTTCCAACACTTTTTTTGTTGTTGGATCCAAAGCAAGCGTCATTGTTGGAGGAAATTTTGGTCCAGTTTATCAGGATGATGTGATCAGCTATCTTGAGATAAATTGAGCCTTTGGAAGCTGATGGGGGAGTATTTCTCAATTTAGAGTTCCTTGGGGATGTTTGCTTTGGTCCATTGGATTGGTTTGTGCACTTGCAGGGGGAGGTTTGCTGAGGGGCCATTTGAAAAGAGTAAGAGTTATGAAGGGATGAAGCAATGAGAGTTAGGATGTGATGAAATAAATAAATTGATGAGACTGATCAAGCAATCAGGAAAGAAGGAAGAGATGAGAGGGATGAAGTGATGAGAGCAATGAATCAAATTTTTTGGATGAGGTTGGAGGTAAAATTTTTCCAATGAGGTTGGAGGTTGAAACCAGGGGTGATGATGTGGAATGATGTGTGTTTGAGATGGTGAAAGCCTTTAAATGGTTTATTTGAAAAAAAAAACCATTTACTTTCTAGTAAAGCTGACACATCTGATGTGAAATAAGTGGGTTTTGTTGATTTTTTATGGCTGGTTTGAAATGGAGGATTTGGGTAGGAACCCATCATTAGAAAATGGCAGGTTTGCTTCACTCAGATAATCCCTGTTTTCTGAAACATGGCCAAGAGTGTAGTGATAGAAATAGAAAGTTGAAATGAAAGGTAGAGGATTAAGAGGAAGAGATTGAGAATGAGAATGAACAGGAACAGGAGGAAAAACAGAGGGATTTTGGAGGAGGTGTGATATACGCCTAGTATGGTTAGAGTTGGAGGTGAGAATACAGAAAGAATCAGAATCTCATATGAGAGAAAAATCAAGGGAACATGCGTGTTAACCCAAGTTGATGAGATGGCCCAGAGAGACAAGGTTTCCACCAATTTCCAGTTAATATTAAAGGTTAGTCAGAGCTGGAGCCCAAGGCCCCCCAGAGCTGTCTGCTGTCAGGGGAATTGTTCCGCTACCAATAAAATTCATGGAGTTTTTAGGGTCCACCAGGCTAAGTGAATAGGGGGAATTGAAAGGGGTATTAGAGAGAAAATAATCCAGATCATCAATCACCAAGGAGGTGCCCCAAGAGTTAACCAATATTGTGCTGGGCTTGCCAACAGATTTTACAGTGTTATTCTTGGGGTGCCCCTGGGTATCAGTAGTTGTCAGGGTGGTGTTTTGACTGCATGTACTTGGTTGTGTGACAATTTGTTTTTTTGTTGTTGGGATTGATTTGGGGGACATTGAGGGGGTTCTTCAAGGTTCACAGGACTTGGGGTATGGAGGTTGGCATTGGCATGGAGAGTTGGGCACCATCTGTGCCAGTGGTACAGAGAGTTTTAGTTAAAACAATTCCCTCCACAGAGGAGATGGTATTTTTCTGGTCGCAGGATTTTTCCTGTGTTGATGTTTGATTGTGCTGTGTGAAAATACACTTGCAATGGTTGTGGTTGGTTTTTTTGGGCCCCACAACATGGTCCCCTGTATCAATTTATGGTTGGTCAAAGTCCATGGGATGACTATTTTAATGGTGTATGGGTTTCCAGTGGCATTTCCCCTGGTGCATTTTCTGTAGTAGGAAGAGATAATCAATTGGGTGTCTGCACCAGTTTTTTTTTTATACAGTAAAGTTTCAGTCTGATTGTTTGAAGAATTTGTGATTGGATTGTGCCAGGGGGCGGAGGATTCAGTGCTTGCATCAATTTCAATACCATGTATTTGGGGACCACTTAACCAAGGTAACCAAGTTCAGTGCATACATTACTGATCCTTGTAAGGTGATTCAAAACAGATCCCTCCATTGTTGTGAGTTTTAATAATATTTTTTACCATAATTTTACTTTCCTTTTCCATGTCAAGAGTTGAAAATTCTTCTGTATGGTCTCAAAAGCATCAGAGGCATTAGGTTGGTTTGCTATGAGTGGTTTTATTTTTCAATAAAGGGCAAGGTTAAAGAGAAATTTGAGGGAATAGCTCTTGTGTATTGATAGTTTTTGTAGCTTTGCAAGATTTTTGGTGAATTCTGTAATTCCAAAAACTAGCAGACCAATTGTGTTGATATTATCAATCCACTTGTCAATATTGCTGGTTTTGTGCTGCAGAGGTTCCACCAATTTGATTTATTCACCAGGGTTGGAGCCAAACTTTGCTCTTGTGGAAGTGTTCAAATGTTTGACTTGATGACTGGATTTTTGTTGTCCATCTGTGGTTTTGTATTAAAATTTTGGCAATCAACAGAGTTATTGGAGGTTTCACTTGTAGATGTAAGATTTGATTTTTTTGGATCATTGGGCGTAGGTTGTTTTTGCCATAGAAGGCATGGTGTTGTGGGTTGTCCTTTGGGTTCAGGTCCCCTCCTTGGTAGCATAAATGGAATTTGTTGTCAAGCCAGCTTTTAACCTGTAATTATTTGAGTCACAAGTGTGAGAGATTAATTTCAAGAGGCTTCAAGGTCTTATATACTATTTAAAACCATCACCTGTATGTGATATAGTATGTGAAAATTATTGTATGTAATAAGGAAATATAGTATGTATATATTTATATATTATGTATATATTTATACATGATGTATATATTTATACATTATGTATATATTTATATATTATGTATATATTTATATCTTATGTATATATTTATATATTATGTACATATTTATATATTATGTATATATTTATATATTATGTATATATTTATATATTATGTATATATTTATATATTATGTATATATTTATATATTATGTATATATTTATATATTATGTATATATTATGTATGTATTTATATATTATGTATATATTTACATATAATGTATATATTAATTCTTTTTGTGTATGGGTAAAGTTATGTTTGTATATTATTAATAAAGCCTCTTGAATTGCTTTCTTGATGTGATTAAAAATATCTGGTTGGTTTCTGGGCTTTGTAAATTTTATTTAATCCTTGGTTTTATGGAAGGAGCACCAAATTGGATTAAGAAATTGTGAGTGGAGGCATTATTTCAATGGTGATTCCCTTTGAAATTTTAAGGTTCTCCCTTGTATCCTGAAATTTCTGTCCATGGTGGATTGTCACATTTTCTATGATGATTATGGCCTTGGAAGGCAGTAATGATTCAAGGCTGCCCCCAAAAAACCAAAAATTTTGGCCGCCTATACCCTTGTCCTCTGTTCCATTATCATTCAAAAGTTCATATTGAATATAAAACTGATTGGATGTGGACCCAATTAGGTTTATTTATTTTTTTGGGGGAAATTTATGAGAAAAGCACTCTGGCCTAAAAAAAAGAAAAAGAAAGAAAAAGGATTAAGAAGAATCAAAAAATAGAAACAAACAAAATTGAGGGAAATGCACCAGATGGGCACACCCCGGTTCCCAATGGAATCTTGAGAAAAATCTAGATCCATAAATAAAAAAATCAGTGATTTTTTGAAGATGAAAAACTTGAACCCACAAAAAGTTGGCTCTTTTTCCAAGAAAATATGGTTCATTGCAAGAGGCTGGTATGTTAGATACTTTACTAAAGCTGAAATTCACCTGATTAAAAAGCTTGCCAATCTATTGAGGGGTTACCAATACTCCAAATTTTTCTTGAAGAAAACTACTCATTTCTCTCAAGTTAGTTTTTGATCCCCATTTGGGTTGGTCATCATCTCAGTGACCATATCAGCGGAAATATTGCATTGTCTCTTTGAAGAAACTTACTCATTTCTCACAAGTTAATTTTTGATTCCCATTTGGGTTGATCATCAGCTCATTGACCATCTCGGGGTAAATATTGCATTGTCTCTTCTTTGTGACCTTCACCTGGAATGGGTCTTTCATTATGGTGCATTGAACTGTTTGGCTGCTTCCTTCTCAGGAATTGATTTTTTTAAAAATTCATTTGAATCAGATGCCTCAGCTCTGAGATATGATTTCATTTGAATCAAAATCTTTTTCAGTTAATTGGTAATTTTGATGCATTTTCTTCTCATCTATCTTTGCTGAGTATTCTTGATGGTCTTGAAGTGGTTTTTTTTAGTCTGGAAAGGTGAGTGGAAAGATGTTTTCCCTCTTCCTAACAGAACAAAATTCTTAGTCTTTGAAATCAATGATTTTGCTTCTGAAGGCCATCTTCCTATTTTCAATACTAACACGGGTCCAATAAGCAAATCTGGCTGAGTTTGAAACTTACAGAAGACATGGTGTTTAATTTGGGAAATGTTAAATTCACGGCTCATTGAGTCATGTACACAAATCAATGGGCCTTGTGGCACCCTACATGACTCAAATGAGCCGTGTGGCATGCTATTCAACTTAAATGGGCCGTGTGGCATCCTACACAACTCAAATGGGCCGTGTGGCAAAACTACACAACTCAAATGGGCCGTGTGGCATGCTGAAAAACTAAAATCAAGTTGTGTAGCCTCCACTAAATAATTAATAATAAATAATAAATAATAAATAATAAACAACAAACAATAAATAATAAATAATAAACAATAAATAATAAATAATAAATAATAAATAATAAATAATAAATAATAAACAATAAATAATAAATAATAAATAATAAATAATAAATAATAAATAATAAATAATAAATAATAAATAATAAATAATAAATAATAAATAATAAATAATAAATAATAAATAATAAATAATAAATAATAAATAATAAATAATAAATAATAAATAATAAATAATAAATAATAAATAATAAATAATAAATAATAAATAATAAATAATAAATAATAAATAATAAATAATAAATAATAAATAATAAATAATAAATAATAAATAATAAATAATAAATAATAAATAATAAATAATAAATAATAAATAATAAATAATAAATAATAAATAATAAATAATAAATAATAAATAATAAATAATAAATAATAAATAATAAATAATAAATAATAAATAATAAATAATAAATAATAAATAATAAATAATAAATAATAAATAATAAATAATAAATAATAAATAATAAATAATAAATAATAAATAATAAATAATAAATAATAAATAATAAATAATAAATAATAAATAATAAATAATAAATAATAAATAATAAATAATAAATAATAAATAATAAATAATAAATAATAAATAATAAATAATAAATAATAAATAATAAATAATAAATAATAAATAATAAATAATAAATAATAAATAATAAATAATAAATAATAAATAATAAATAATAAATAATAAATAATAAATAATAAATAATAAATAATAAATAATAAATAATAAATAATAAATAATAAATAATAAATAATAAATAATAAATAATAAATAATAAATAATAAATAATAAATAATAAATAATAAATAATAAATAATAAATAATAAATAATAAATAATAAATAATAAATAATAAATAATAAATAATAAATAATAAATAATAAATAATAAATAATAAATAATAAATAATAAATAATAAATAATAAATAATAAATAATAAATAATAAATAATAAATAATAAATAATAAATAATAAATAATAAATAATAAATAATAAATAATAAATAATAAATAATAAATAATAAATAATAAATAATAAATAATAAATAATAAATAATAAATAATAAATAATAAATAATAAATAATAAATAATAAATAATAAATAATAAATAATAAATAATAAATAATAAATAATAAATAATAAATAATAAATAATAAATAATAAATAATAAATAATAAATAATAAATAATAAATAATAAATAATAAATAATAAATAATAAATAATAAATAATAAATAATAAATAATAAATAATAAATAATAAATAATAAATAATAAATAATAAATAATAAATAATAAATAATAAATAATAAATAATAAATAATAAATAATAAATAATAAATAATAAATAATAAATAATAAATAATAAATAATAAATAATAAATAATAAATAATAAATAATAAATAATAAATAATAAATAATAAATAATAAATAATAAATAATAAATAATAAATAATAAATAATAAATAATAAATAATAAATAATAAATAATAAATAATAAATAATAAATAATAAATAATAAATAATAAATAATAAATAATAAATAATAAATAATAAATAATAAATAATAAATAATAAATAATAAATAATAAATAATAAATAATAAATAATAAATAATAAATAATAAATAATAAATAATAAATAATAAATAATAAATAATAAATAATAAATAATAAATAATAAATAATAAATAATAAATAATAAATAATAAATAATAAATAATAAATAATAAATAATAAATAATAAATAATAAATAATAAATAATAAATAATAAATAATAAATAATAAATAATAAATAATAAATAATAAATAATAAATAATATGGCTGTGTACAGGGGTAAAAAAATCAAAAATTCCCATTATGGGGGGTATATGCCCCCACAGGGGTTGCGCGTACTTAGAATAACCGTTTTGAGGGAGTAGTGTATGGGCCCCCACGCGTTGAGGGGCCCTGCACAACTCCCATAGGTTGTGTGGGGCCCTACACGACTCCCACAGGTTGGGGGGGCCCTACACAGCTCCCACACCACTGGAGTCATGAATTTAACATTACCTTTTTAATCTTGATTGAAACAAAAAAAAGAAAGATTTTTTCTAAAAAAAAATATATATATATATGCTGGGGGATGGCCCCCAACACCTCAACCAATTCTGGGTGAGTTTGAAACCTGCTGCCCATTTTTGAAAGCCTTTTCAATAATTCTAGAACTGGTAAGTTTTGATAAGGTGGTCAACAAAGCTGAGATTCTGGGGGATTGAGCTCAAAAGCCTTTCCAAAACTGCCCAATGCCAGTGGTTTCAATGGTTAGGCCAGCCACTCCCCCCCCCCACTCTGGAAGTTCATGGGGGGTAAACACCAATTATACCATTCCATTTTGTGGAATAACAAACCTCCCTGGTGGTGACAATCATTCCAGGTGGCATGCAAAAAACATGCCAGGTTGTATAATTATAGTAAGAAAATTACTATACACACCCCTCTGGCATGGAAAATCACACCAGGTGGTGTGATTATAGTAATAAAATTACTATAATCATGACAATGACACCTTTTGGCCTCATTTTAGCAAAATAATTGCTAAAATAAGTCCAATTTCAATAATTGGTGTGTTTTGAATAATTTCTTTTGGAAAGAATTGAGAATGACCCACGTAACTAACAATCAACATGAAAAAATGGCTGCACCTTCCAGTAGGTGAAGCACCAGGGATTTTGAGTGAAACTTATTTTGAATTTGTTGAGTTTTTGGAGTCAAACATTAAATCAATTCCTGAATAATCTCAGAAGGTTGATGCACCATATTTACATAATGCATGAATTGAATTTACAATCTTCAAATAACAGGAAGGATTGAGAATTTTATATTCAATTGTAAAACCATACTTTTATTGAACAAGTCTTGAGGGAAGTTTATCAAATCTGCAGGATATGGGCTTTTATTTCTGATGATATGAGGTTCAAATATGAGTTTCAGCTTGCTAAGTGCACAGAGAAACCTGTCAAAGTAGAATAAAAATAAAAATAAATTATAAAAAACAAATAGTGAGAAATCCTAAAATATCATTGCATCGTTAGATTCCTCACCCACAAAAAGATTGGGTCACTCACTGACCCCAACCTTGAATTTCAACTCCTTAGATTTTTAAATAATTAAAAATGGAAATGAACAAAAGTCCATGTCATCACTGAGGAATTTTTGGCCAATTTAATATTTCACATGAAATTTCATGTATAGGTTTCACACCTAAAATATACTCACAATGGAGGTGTTGTGTATATTTTAGGAGTGACAGCCAGATTTTTGTTCTGTCACAATTCCCGCGCGCAGCTGTGCATCAAGGGTACACAAGCCTGACACCCAATATTTAGACGCCTGTCAAGAAACCGGCATGCAAAATTCTTCTGGCCTTGGATGCTGCATTCCTGCATGCTGTAAGACTCCAAATGGTGCTGGCCAAAGGCATTTTTGTGGAGGGGAAAGGTGCTTTTTTAGGCTGCCCTCCTGAGTGTTACAAAAGATATTTAAATGTAACTGGAATCAATGTCCAGGACCTTTTAAATAAGAAATCAATGGGAAAAGATAAATTTGGTAGTAAAAAATAGCTGTGGAAGACAACGCTATCTGAGGCAAGATGGTGAGGGGAAAAGACTTGAACATATTAAGTTATAGTGGTTTCAGAGTACAATAGAACAAGGAATTTTAAAGAAACAACACCCACAAGCTAACAACTCTGGCCTTCAGCACAAGATTGGGATTGATCAAATCAGACCCAAACAAAATCCAGGTTCTCAATGAACCTGCCAACCTCTCCGCAATCAAGCGGTTGAAGGGTACCAGATAACTGTGTATGGTGGCAAGAACAAAGCAATTTGTTTCATGAAGCCCTAGAAGAAAATAAATTTCAAATTTGAACAAGAATGACCCAACACTTCTCAAGGAACTCAAGAATAGTGTGGCAAAATGAAACTTTGAGGAAATACAGTGAGGCTTTACAATCCATGTTATAGCTTAATAAAACCTCTCAGTCAAATGTGACTGGTTCCAGAAAGAAAATCAAAGAATGATCAAGACCAGTATGGCTGCAAAAAGGGATCAAGGAGTGCTATAAAACACAAAAGAATCCAAATAAATTGGTTCTTCTTCAAATGCAAAATTCTTCTGGCCATGGATGCTGGATTCCTGCATGAAGCTGTCAAGTATGCATGCGTCAAAAATAACTGCACCTCTCCTGAAAAGCCGGGTACAGCAGGAACAGGCTAAAACCTGCATGCATAAATCATGCATATTTAAAAACCTGACAGAAGGATAGAGTGATTTCTTAAACCTCTGAAAATTTAATAAAAAGTATGAAATTAAAGATTGAAGACAGAAAAATTGGGGAAAATAATAATGAAGGTTGTCAAGTAAATGCTATTATTAAATCTTTATGAACCACAAAACTTATCAAGGATTTCCACTGAAAAGTATACAAAATTACCAAAATGTTTGGAAGATGGCTTAGAATCTAAAAATGCCCACTCCTTACCATGTTACTCAAAACAAACTAATACAAAATTAGGAAATATGCCAGAACTGTAAAAATAAAAAAATTAACATTTAAACAGATTCTGATAATTATTTCATCCATAGATATGACACAGAAAGGTCCAGCTGATGGAAAGCACTGAGAATACGGGCCAAACTAGGCCTGGCCAGTCTTCTAGCCTTATCTCAGAAGCGAAATTCTCTCTATGTGCCCTGGGAAGGTCCTTTTACCCCAAAAAAGAATAGATACAGCCCTTTTTTGATGATTTAAACAGGAGTAATTTTTAAGTAATCAATCTAGACCCATTTCCTTCCCTGATCAATTGTTTATAAATGATAAAAAAGTGATTGATGGCCTTATTCTTATAGTATAATTATTAATTCTAACCCCATCATTAATTCCATTGAAGAATATCAGCAAAAAACCCACCAATTGTCCTCAGACTCTTTCAATCCATGAATTTCCGCAATTATCTTGGAGTTTCTGCTTAAAGAAGTAAGTTATCTCCTCCTTGCCTGCAGTAATAATTGCTGTAAGAAAGCCAGTACACCCATTCCCCTTGATTAAACCCCTTTTGAGCAATCACTTAGGACCTTATTGTCCCAAGGTCTTTACAGGGTTCAAAAGAGCCCCTTGAAGAGGGTTGTTTCAATAAAGATCCCCAATCTTGTATAATATATTTCCCCTCTTTAAAAATATATTTCAACAATTTTAACCAAACCAAACTCCAAAATTTTCACTTTCTCTTATTATATCAATATTTCTGAGAATTTTACATATTTTCTTGGAATTATTATTGTTCCAACACCAATATCACTTGCCGTAGCTAAATTAATGAAAGTTTCCTGGTATAAGTAAGAAAACAACTGTTTTTCTTGCCATTCAATATCCCTGAATAATTAATATTTAATTAATTGATTTCTTTGGACCAGATATTCTAAGTAAAAATAAGTAAAAATACTTATTATCATTTTTTTAGATTCTTTTTCCAGTGGATCTTAGGACCAACAGAGAATTGATTAATTATTATTTAAATCTTCTTAAAAAAAAGAGAGAAGCCAATAAGTATGTTCCTGTACCTCATTGTTGGGATTCTTTAACCCCTGAACAGCATTACAAAAACCTTTCATTTTTCCACCAAGAAAGGGAGAAAGAAAAAGAGTTAGAGCTTGAGAGATGTATAAACTTTAACTCTTCACTCAGGCAACATAAGCCCTGGAAAAAATATCAAAGAATACTTTATTTATTTAATAAAGAAGAAAGTAATCATGTTGATTTTTATTTATTTTTTTCAAAAAAAAAATTAAAAAATATTATAAGAATAAAATAAATTAAAGCTTATTGTCTTTTTATTCATTTTTTTAGCGGAAAATAACTTTTCCATTGCTGATTTTATTGAGCAAGACCTGTTGGAAAGCTTCTCAGACCATTGATCTTTGGACTTAAGCCAAGACCTCATTGGTACTCATCAGTACCCCCCTGGATTACCAACCAAGGACCTTTTCAACCCCAATAAGGTCTTAGTACCATTGAACTTAAGCCTAAGTGATTTTAAATTAATCAAAAATATATATGAAAATTTATTAATATTTTTTTAGCTTTTTTCAAAAAACTTTGATAAAACTCACCTATTTATGTACTATGTCACAAAACAGGCCCAACACCCACGCAACCAAAAGAGCCCCTTCATATGGAATTTTTCCCGGAGGAACAAGCGCCCATAAGAGCGCCTGTAGCAAGCACAATGAGGGGAATCAAACCCAAAACACAAGTACTGCAAGACCAGCCAGCGCCCATGCCATCCAACTTGACCAATCAATTGTTGGAGAAGTCTCCCTCACGCAGAGAGTTATCCCCAGCGGCTATGTCTCTTCCCACGCCACCCCATTTGGACTCAGCCAAGAAGTCCAAAATAAAGTTTCTAGTAAAGGACCATGTGAGTTCTTGGGAGGCCTAAAAATTGGCCCAAAGCCAAGAGTAAATAGAAGCCATGAGAAATTCCATATCACAGGCAAAAGTCTCACAGATATCCCTTCTGAGATTGATCCCCAGGAGGGAGGTATAAAAATATGTGGAGAATTGGAATCCTTGCAACCAATTAGAAAAGTTAAAGGGAAAATACCCCAAAAAGATGAGGGCTTCCAGTCACCAAAGAATGAGGAATCCCAAATATTGGGAAAATATAATATCTTTAGCTCAGAAGTGGAAGAAAGTGTATTACAATTAGATCAGGATGCTACATCCAACTTTAATGCTTTCTCTACCAATTTATCCATAACTTTAACATATTAAGCAACAATTTACAAAATATTAATAATCAATTGGATAAGTTAATTCAAAGTTTGAACAAAGTAATGCGTAATCAAGCTTCCCATATTAAGAGAAGTGAGTTAGAAATCAAGCAACTGAAGGATACTGTCAATATGGATAAGTTATCCCTGAATAAACACATAAGCAACACTTACCCTTCAGTACAAGAAGAAATTCTCTTCTCCATTGAACAAATTAAAGTAGAATTTAATAACAAAACAGATACCCCTTCTGCTCACTTATTTAATAAAATAGACCTGCTGAGGAGTCAGATTGATTTATAATTAGGAATGGTTAAGAATGACCTTAGGGACCTTAAAATCAATGCAATTGGCCCCTCCCTGGTCAACTCAGAAGAACAAAATACCATCAGAATGATTATTACTCCTAAAATACTCCATAGAACTGCAACCTTACAGAATGAATCTTACAGACCCAGTCCAACTCCTGAAGTGGAACAAGCCCTTAAGCTCTGGCCCCTGTAACTTAATGGCCTAAATTCTCAGGAAAATGAGATTACAACCACATCAGCTTAATCAAATTTATTGAAAATACTCTTTCTTCATATGAACTCCCAGATACTATAGCAGTAGTAAGGTTTCCCAGACTATTTGAAGGAGTAACCCTAGATTGGTTCCTTAACAAGAGATAAGAAGTAGTTTCTCAACTTTGGAATTCTTGGAAAGGACTGATTAAAGAACATTTTGGCACCATAATTTGGAAAAGGAAGATGATGAAGAAGTTTTAAAATTCATTGTTTGACCCTTAAAAGGATAAGCCTCATAAATGGTGTCTAGAACAAAAGAAGAGGTTGAATTGCTTCTATCCTAATGCTTAAAAAGAGGATATTAATGAAAGAATCCTTAAATTATGTCCTGGAAACCTTAACCACAGTTTACAATGTAGAATCACTATGGATTCTGACCTCTCTACGCTCATTGGTATATTAGAGGAAACTATTGATATGAATGGTCTTGACAAAAGAACTAAAAAAACAAAGGACCTCAGCACCATGACTAAAGAATAATACAACACTGAAACCCAGGATTCTTCTACCCCCAACATGGAAGTCAAGAAGACTTCATAAACCAAGGAAAAGGTATGCTGGAACTGTAACTAGACAGGTCATGTAAGACCTGATTGTCCTCAACCCAGGAGAAGAATTAATCCTATTAAAGGAGAAGAGTTAGAAAATAATCCTGACCCTCAACTGGATGACACTGATGGTTCAATATCTGAGTGTGAACTCATGATCACTAACCCCATCAATTTGATTGAAGGGAATATAAAATCCTCAGTGAGAATAAACTATGTCCATGAAGATTCTAACCTGCCCCAACAATGGAATCCTAATATTAAGAATCAACATTTTTCCAAAGCTAAAACCTTGACTCTCAAAACTTCTGCCGGCAAAAGTTGCACTTCTGGTAAAACTTGCTATGCTACTGGTCTAATCCAAGGTTCTCCAGTTAAGCTACTGCTAGATAGTAGAGCCTTTTTATCTTGTTTTTGATCATCTTATTTGGAAAAACAGGATCCAAATTGGGAAAGAAACCTGCTACCAGTACCACAAGCTAAGTTCAGAAGTTGCAATTCATCCTTGAAAGCTATGGGAGTATGGACAAAAAACATCATATTCTCTCACTTTAAAGGATTACTTAAACTGGAAATTTAATTTTTAGTACTACAAAATGGAGTATGCAACTACTTCATTGTGGGAAATGATTCTCTATGCTTGTATGGAATAGATTTGTTCCAAAGCAAGGTTAGATGCTTTAATTTAGGAGGAAATTGGAACAGGAAGCTCCAAATATGTCATGCTAATGCTAAGACTTCTGATTCCACCTATGAGAAACACTTGGAGACCTTCAACCAACTTCTCCCAAGCAGCTTTGAGTTCCCAGATCAGTGAAGACCTAAAAAAGGAATATTCTCCAAGTTTGCTTTGAAAATCAAAGTTATTTTTGCACTAAGGATCACCCTATTTTTAATATTAAAGGGCATGAAATGATTCTCACCTTGACCATTAAACCTCCTTATCCTCCAAATCTTAGGAGACCTGCTTACCCTTCTAGACCAAAATCAAGATCTTCCCTTGAAACTCACATCCAGGAATTAATAGACCTACAAGTTTTAAGGAAAGTAAAAAATAATGAACAATTAGATGTCACTAAACCTGTGATTATAGTATATAATAATGAAAAATCAAGAATGGTTGGAGACTTTAGGATGCTGAATAACTACACTCAAGCTGACTACTATCCTATCCCTAGGATTGACCATGCTATCCATAACCTCTCAAAGGCTAAGTTTATCACTACCATGGACATGTTGAAAGGATTTCACCAGATCCCTATCAGTCCTGATAGTAGGAAATTCATGAGATTCACTATCCTCATTACTTCATCACTCTCATCACTTTATTGCTTTCATCACATCCAGCTAAGTCTTATTGGATTGCTATCCTTATCACTTCATCACTCTCATACCTTTATCACTTTCATCACATCCAGCTAACTCTCATTGGATCACTATCCTCATCATTTCATCACTCTCATCACTTGATTGCTTTTATCAAATCCAGCCAAGTCTCATTGGATCACTATCCTCATCACTTCATCACTATCATCACTTTATTGCTTTCATTACATCCAGCCAACTCTCATTGGATCACTATCCTCATTACCTCATCACTCTTATCAATTTATTGCTTTGATCACATCCGGCTAAGTCTAATTGGATCACTATCCTTATCACTTGATCGATTTCATCCCTTTATCAATTTCATCACATCCAGCTAACTCTCATTGGATCACTATCCTCATCACTTCATCACTCTCATCACTTTATTGCTTTCATCACATCCAGCTAAGTCTCATTGGATTGCTATCCTTATCACTTCATCACTCTCATCTCTTCCAATTCTCTTTGCTTCATCACTCTCATCCTCTCATCACGTCATCACTCTCACCACTCAAACACTCTCATAGACCTTCCTCCCTTCATCCCTCTTTCTATTTTTAAATGGCCCCTCAGCAATCTTCCCCCCACAATTCCACTAAACAATCCAACGGACCAAAGCAAACATCCCCCAGGAACCCAAAATCCAACAATCCTCCCCCATCAGCTTCCAAAGGCTCAAGTCAGCTCACAAGAGTTGATCACTTCATCCTGGTATACTGGCTCAAAATTCCATCCAACTAAAATCCTTGCTTTGGATCCAACAACAAAAAACACACTGGCCAACCTCCATCCTCTAAGATCAATGGTTATCTCCTGATGGCCAATGAGCTCAAGAATAAAACAAAAGGTAGGCTGGATCTGTCATGCAAACAGATGAAGGAGCAATTCAAGAATTACCAATCCAAGTATAAAACGGCCAACTCCATGTAAATCTCCACCCGCTTTGGTATCACCAACTCCAACAAAGCCAAGGGAATCAACTCAGTGGTTGATAAGTTGAACTCCATTTGTCCTTTTTATATTCAAATGAATGAAATATTTGGAAAGATAGCCAACATCACCCCTTTAGCAGCTTCTGATGCCCAAAAATCCAATTCAGTTGACGCTGAGGACTTGGCTGGGGATGCTCATCCTAGAAATAATATATTTGCTCTGATGAAAAACTTAAAAAGGAAAAAAAATCATTTTTGATTACAACAATGCTTAAGACTATTTTTAACCCCCGTTTTCCTTCATTATTTCATGATTTGATTCAAAGGCAAGTCTGGCCAAATTGCAAAACATTTTTCCTAAATTTTAGAAGACTTTGTCAGCCTTAAGATTGATAAAAGCTTAATCTTGAGGGCAAGATTGAATAGATGATTTCTTGACATAGAGTTCAAATAACTCAAAGGGGTCCATCAATTTTTGCCATCCAATTGCCCACATTTTTCCGCCCCAAGATCTTGAGGGACCAACCGTGTTGATAAATTTTTTTGACTGGTGAAGGAAAGTTGTCACAAAGTTGATGTCCTTCTTTTCTTGATCAGAAATTTTATCCAATGGGACAAATTTGATTAGTGAAACAAGACTGTTGTGATCAGATTTATTGAGAATAATTACTTTGCCACGGGTGAAGAAATGGAATTGCTTTATTTTCTGCTTGGAAAGTTCAAACTCAGTGGGTGTGGTTTTTGATTGTTCTTTTTGTTTTCAGCAGTAATGGCAGGATACAGATCCAAAGGTTGTAGTTTCCGTCCAGACCATTCAACCTTTTCATTAATTCCCCCCTCTGCAAGTTCCAAAGAGATTTTGGATGCACTCATTTGATCCCTCTTTTTCTTCAAAGCTGTCTGCTTGCCACCTCTCTTTATGTTTCTCACCTCATCTCTTTCCATCTATCCAATTTGGAGTATAAAATTGTGAGTGTGGTGGAAGACGCAATGGAATTGAAGGAAAATTGTTCAAAAAAGGATTACCAAAAAAAATTTCAGTCACGGGATCACAAAGAAAAAACCAAAAATAAAATAAAAAATAACTGGGCATGGGCATGAACTAATTGGGGTGGGCTTATTACCAAAAGAAAAGGGGGGTGGGGCAGGCAAGTCAAGCAAGGAGGGGGGGCGAAATTGAGAAAGGTAGGGGCAAGGAGGTCAAGGGATATATGTACATATATTTTTTTGTCTTCAACTTCAGCACCAAAGACACAACAGAAGAAGGAGAAGAATAGGGCTGGGGGGGGTGAGTTCAAATAACTCAAGGGAGGGATTGATAAAACTGAATCCATCTAACCCACAGTAAATAGACCATCTTGAATGACGTTAAATGCAATTTTATATTCCATTTGAAATGGATCCTAGGATTATTACAACAAAAAATGGAAATGCACAAGATGGTTGAGCTGAGGAAACCAAGGTTTGAGGACAGACTAAGCTCTAGGGGGGACTGACCTCAATACACAGTCTATTGAGATCAGTCCTTAGATAACCTCCACAACCCTCCTTGGCTTCTTTGATGATGTCATAGAACAGACCTTGCAGTACTTGGAAACCTTGGCCAACAGGGTCTCAAGGGGTGCAAGGTTATTTCCATTTAGCTCCATAGGTCTGTCTGGCATCAATCCAAATGTTCATCATCATCAAGATCTCTCACTGCTCCTCACCATTCCTCCACAGACTCCAGTCTGGCCTTGAATAACTTGGATATGGACCTCTGCTATCTTGCCAATCCGGGTCATAAAATCAATGGTCATCCCAAAAATCAACCAACCAGTGATTATGCCTCTCATTCAAACCTCAATCACTCGTCACTCCCAAACACCAGAACTTCAATCCTCAACCATCCTACCCAATCCAAAGATCTCCATACTGAAAAGAAGGATAAAACAACCCAGAAACGCAGACCAAGCCCGGCCAAGATGGTTATGACCCTTGGAAAGTTGATCCAGGAAGGTCAGTCAGATCACCCAATATCCCTCAACCTCCTTGCCCCCCCTTGCTCCTGTCCGCCCCCCCTCCTTGCTTGGCTTGCCTGGCCCCCCTTTTTTTTGGTAATAAGCCCGGTAAAATTAGTTCATGCCCATGCCCTGTTATTTTTTTATTTTTTTATTTATTTTAATTTTTTATTTTTTTATTTTTTTATTTTTTTATTTTTTTATTTTTTTATTTTTTTATTTTTTTATTTTTATTTCTTTATTTTTGGTTTTTTTTTGTGATCACATGGCTGACATTTTTTTTTTGTAATCCTTTTTTGACCACTTTTCCTTCAACTCCATTGCTTCTTCCACCACACTCACAATGTTATACTCCAAATTGAATCCCTTTTTGATCCTCACCCCAAGCGGAGAATTCGCCTGGGAGGGAACAAGATGGAAGGAGATAAGGTGAGAAACATAAAGAGAGGTGGAAAGCAGAGGGCTTTGAAGCAAAAGAGGGATCAAATGAGGACATCCAAAATCTCTTTGGAACTTGAAGAGGGTGGAATTAATGAAAATGTTGAATGGTCTGGACCAAAACTACAACCTTTGGATCTGTATCCTGCCATTACTGCTGAAAACAAAAAGAACAATCAAAAACCCACACCCACTGAGTTTGAACTTGCCAAGCAGAAAATAAAGCAATTCCTTTTCTTCAGCCATTGCAAAGTGATTTTCCGCAATAAATTGGATCACAACAGTCTTGTTGCAATAATCAAATTTCTGATCAAGACAAGAGGGATATCAACTTTGTGACAACTTTCCTTCACCAGTCCAAAAAATTTGTCAAAACGGTAGGTCCCTCAAGATCTTGGGGTGGAAAAATGTGGGAAATTGGATGGCAAAAATTGATGGACCCTGTTGAGCTATTTGGACACTATGTGAAGAAATCATCTATTTAATCTTCCCCTCAAGAGTATTCTTTTCTCAATCTTAAGGCAGACAAAGTCTCTCAAATTTTAGGAAAATTGTTTTGCAATTTGTTGAGACTTTCCTTTGAATCAAATCGTGAAATAATGAAGGACAATGGGGTTTAAAAATGGTCTTAAGCATTTTTGTAATCAAAAATGATTTTTTTGCCTTTTTAAGTTTTTCATCAAAGCAAATATATTATTGCTAGGCTGAGCATTCCCAGCCAAGTCCTCAGTGTCAACTGAATTGGATTTGTGGGCATCAAAAGCTGCTAAAGGGGTGATGTTGGCCTTCTTTCCAAATATTTCATCCATTTGAATATAAAAAGGATAAACGGAGTCCAACTTATCAACCAACAAGTTGATTCCCTTGGCTTTGTTGGAGTCGGTGATACCAAAGCGGGTGGAGATTGAAATGGAGTGGGCCTTTTTGTAATTGGCTTGATAATTCTTGAATTGCTCCCTCATCTGTTTGGATGACAGATGCGGCCTAACTTTTTTTTTATTCTTGAGTTCATTGGCCATCAGGAGATAACCATTGAACTTAGAGGATGGAGGTTGGCAAGCACGTGTTTTGTTGTCAGATCCAAAGCAAGCATTGTAGTTGGACAGAATTTTGAGCCAGTATACCAGGATGATGTGATCAACTCTCTTGAGCTGACTTGAGCCTTTGGAAGCTGATGGGGGAGGATTTTTGGATGCTTGATTTGGTTCATTGGATTGTTTAGTGGACTTGCAGGGGGAGGATTGCTGAGGGGCCATTTAAAATAGAAAGAGAGATGAAGGGATAAAGGGCTATGAGAGTGTTTAAGTGGTGAGAGTGATGATGTGATGAGAGGATGAGAGTGATGAAGCAAAGAGAATATGAAAAGATGAGAGTGATGAAGTGACAAGAGGGATAAAGCAATGGGAATTAGGATGTGATGAAAGAAATAAAGTGATGAGAGTGATGAAGTGATGAGGATAGTGATCCAATGAGAGTTAGCTGGATGTGATGAAAGTGATGAAGGGATGAAATCCATCAAGTGATAAGGATAGTGATCCAATGAGACTTAGCTGGATGTGATCAAAGCAATAAAGTGATGAGAGTGATGACGTGATGAGGATAGTGATCCAATGAGAGTTGGCTGGATGTAATGAAAGCAATAAAGTGATGATAGTGATGAATTGATTAGGATAGTGATCCAATGAGACTTAGCTGGATGTGATGAAAGCAATAAAGTGATGAGAGTTATGAAGTGATGAGGATAGTGATGAAGATATGAAGAGCAATGAATCAATTTTTTTTTCAGATGAGGTTGGAGGTAGAATTTTTTGGAGGTTGGATGTGGAACCAGGGTTGTATGAAGTGGATAAGGGGTGGAAGCCTTAATATACTTTACTTGAAAAAACCCATTGATTTCCAGGTAACTCTGACATGTCTGATGTTAAATAAGTGGTTTTTTTTGATTTTTAATGGCAGGTTTGAAATGGCGGATTTGGTTTGAAACCTGCCATTTAAAAATAGCGGGTTTGCTTAACTCTGATACACCCTAATAAATAATTCATAATAAATAATTCATAATAAATAATAAATAATAAATAATAAATCATAAATCATAAATTGTAAATAATAAATAATGAATAATGAATAATGAATAATGAATAATGAATAATAAATAATAATTAATAAATTATAAATTATAAATAATAAATAATAAACAGTAAATAATAAATGATAAATGATAAATGATAAATGATAAATAAAATATAATAAATAATAGATAATAGATAATAAATAATAATTTCTAATTAATAATTAATAATCAATAATTAATAATCTATTAATATGGAATAATCAATAATAATTAATAAATAATAAATATAATAAATAATAAATAATAAATAATAAATAATAAATAATAAATAATAAATAATAAATAATAAATAATAAATAATAAATAATAAATAATAAATAATAAATAATAAATAATAAATAATAAATAATAAATAATAAATAACAAATAATAAATAATAAATAATAAATAATAAATAATAAATAATAAATAATAAATAATAAATAATAAATAATAAATAATAAATAATAAATAATAAATAATAAATAATAAATAATAAATAATAAATAATAAATAATAAATACTAAATAATAAATACTAAATAATAAATAATAAATAATAAATAATAAATAATAAATAATAAATAATAAATAATAAATAATAAATAATAAATAATAAATAATAAATAATAAATAATAAATAATAAATAATAAATAATAAATAATAAATAATAAATAATAAATAATAAATAATAAATAATAAATAATAAATAATAAATAATAAATAATAAATAATAAATAATAAATAATAAATAATAAATAATAAATAATAAATAATAAATAATAAATAATAAATAATAAATAATAAATAATAAATAATAAATAATAAATAATAAATAATAAATAATAAATAATAAATAATAAATAATAAATAATAAATAATAAATAATAAATAATAAATAATAAATAATAAATAATAATATAATAAATAATAAATAATAAATAATAAATAATAAATAATAAATAATAAATAATAAATAATAAATAATAAATAATAAATAATAAATAATAAATAATAAATAATAAATAATAAATAATAAATAATAAATAATAAATAATAAATAATAAATAATAAATAATAAATAATAAATAATAAATAATAAATAATAAATAATAAATAATAAATAATAAATAATAAATAATAAATAATAAATAATAAATAATAAATAATAAATAATAAATAATAAATAATAAATAATAAATAATAAATAATAAATAATAAATAATAAATAATAAATAATAAATAATAAATAATAAATAATAAATAATAAATAATAAATAATAAATAATAAATAATAAATAATAAATAATAAATAATAAATAATAAATAATAAATAATAAATAATAAATAATAAATAATAAATAATAAATAATAAATAATAAATAATAAATAATGAATAATAAATAATAAATAATAAATAATAAATAATAAATAATAAATAATAAATAATAAATACTAAATAATAAATACTAAATAATAAATAATAAATAATAAATAATAAATAATAAATAATAAATAATAAATAATAAATAATAAATCATAAATAATAAATAATAAATAATAAATAATAAATAATAAATAAGAAATAAGAAATAAGAAATAAGAAATAATAAATAATAAATAATAAATAATAAATAATAAATAATAAATAATAAATAATAAATAATAAATAATAAATAATAAATAATAAATAATAAATAATAAATAATAAATAATAAATAATAAATAATAAATAATAAATAATAAATAATAAATAATAAATAATAAATAATAAATAATAAATAATAAATAATAAATAATAAATAATAAATAATAAATAATAAATAATAAATAATAAATAATAAATAATAAATAATAAATAATAAATAATAAATAATAAATAATAAATAATAAATAATAAATAATAAATAATAAATAATAAATAATAAATAATAAATAATAAATAATAAATAATAAATAATAAATAATAAATAATAAATAATAAATAATAAATAATAAATAATAAATAATAAATAATAAATAATAAATAATAAATAATAAATAATAAATAATAAATAATAAATAATAAATAATAAATAATAAATAATAAATAATAAATAATAAATAATAAATAATAAATAATAAATAATAAATAATAAATAATAAATAATAAATAATAAATAATAAATAATAAATAATAAATAATAAATAATAAATAATAAATAATAAATAATAAATAATAAATAATAAATAATAAATAATAAATAATAAATAATAAATAATAAATAATAAATAATAAATAATAAATAATAAATAATAAATAATAAATAATAAATAATAAATAATAAATAATAAATAATAAATAATAAATAATAAATAATAAATAATAAATAATAAATAATAAATAATAAATAATAAATAATAAATAATAAATAATAAATAATAAATAATAAATAATAAATAATAAATAATAAATAATAAATAATAAATAATAAATAATAAATAATAAATAATAAATAATAAATAATAAATAATAAATAATAAATAATAAATAATAAATAATAAATAATAAATAATAAATAATAAATAATAAATAATAAATAATAAATAATAAATAATAAATAATAAATAATAAATAATAAATAATAAATAATAAATAATAAATAATAAATAATAAATAATAAATAATAAATAATAAATAATAAATAATAAATAATAAATAATAAATAATAAATAATAAATAATAAATAATAAATAATAAATAATAAATAATAAATAATAAATAATAAATAATAAATAATAAATAATAAATAATAAATAATAAATAATAAATAATAAATCATAAATAATAAATAATAAATAATAAACAATAAATAATAAACAATAAATAATGAATAATAAATAATAAATAATAAATAATAAATAATCAATAATAAATAATAAATAATAAATAATAAATAATAAATAATAAATAATAAATAATAAATAATAAATAATAAATAATAAATAATAAATAATAAATAATAAATAATAAATAATAAATAATAAATAATAAATAATAAATAATAAATAATAAATAATAAATAATAAATAATAAATAATAAATAATAAATAATAAATAATAAATAATAAATAATAAATAATAAATAATAAATAATAAATAATAAATAATAAATAATAAATAATAAATAATAAATAATAAATAATAAATAATAAATAATAAATAATAAATAATAAATAATAAATAATAAATAATAAATAATAAATAATAAATAATAAATAATAAATAATAAATAATAAATAATAAATAATAAATAATAAATAATAAATAATAAATAATAAATAATAAATAATAAATAATAAATAATAAATAATAAATAATAAATAATAAATAATAAATAATAAATAATAAATAATAAATAATAAATAATAAATAATAAATAATAAATAATAAATAATAAATAATAAATAATAAATAATAAATAATAAATAATAAATAATAAATAATAAATAATAAATAATAAATAATAAATAATAAATAATAAATAATAAATAATAAATAATAAATAATAAATAATAAATAATAAATAATAAATAATAAATAATAAATAATAAATAATAAATAATAAATAATAAATAATAAATAATAAATAATAAATAATAAATAATAAATAATAAATAATAAATAATAAATAATAAATAATAAATAATAAATAATAAATAATAAATAATAAATAATAAATAATAAATAATAAATAATAAATAATAAATAATAAATAATAAATAATAAATAATAAATAATAAATAATAAATAATAAATAATAAATAATAAATAATAAATAATAAATAATAAATAATAAATAATAAATAATAAATAATAAATAATAAATAATAAATAATAAATAATAAATAATAAATAATAAATAATAAATAATAAATAATAAATAATAAATAATAAATAATAAATAATAAATAATAAATAATAAATAATAAATAATAAATAATAAATAATAAATAATAAATAATAAATAATAAATAATAAATAATAAATAATAAATAATAAATAATAAATAATAAATAATAAATAATAAATAATAAATAATAAATAATAAATAATAAATAATAAATAATAAATAATAAATAATAAATAATAAATAATAAATAATAAATAATAAATAATAAATAATAAATAATAAATAATAAATAATAAATAATAAATAATAAATAATAAATAATAAATAATAAATAATAAATAATAAATAATAAATAATAAATAATAAATAATAAATAATAAATAATAAATAATAAATAATAAATAATAAATAATAAATAATAAATAATAAATAATAAATAATAAATAATAAATAATAAATAATAAATAATAAATAATAAATAATAAATAATAAATAATAAATAATAAATAATAAATAATAAATAATAAATAATAAATAATAAATAATAAATAATAAATAATAAATAATAAATAATAAATAATAAATAATAAATAATAAATAATAAATAATAAATAATAAATAATAAATAATAAATAATAAATAATAAATAATAAATAATAAATAATAAATAATAAATAATAAATAATAAATAATAAATAATAAATAATAAATAATAAATAATAAATAATAAATAATAAATAATAAATAATAAATAATAAATAATAAATAATAAATAATAAATAATAAATAATAAATAATAAATAATAAATAATAAATAATAAATAATAAATAATAAATAATAAATAATAAATAATAAATAATAAATAATAAATAATAAATAATAAATAATAAATAATAAATAATAAATAATAAATAATAAATAATAAATAATAAATAATAAATAATAAATAATAAATAATAAATAATAAATAATAAATAATAAATAATAAATAATAAATAATAAATCATAAATAATAAATAATAAATAATAAATAATAAATAATAAATAATAAATAATAAATAATAAATAATGAATAATGAATAATAAATAATAAATAATAAATAATAAATAATAAATAATAAATAATAAATAATAAATAATAAATAATAAATAATAAATAATAAATAATAAATAATAAATAATAAATAATAAATAATAAATAATAAATAATAAATAATAAATAATAAATAATAAATAATAAATAATAAATAATAAATAATAAATAATAAATAATAAATAATAAATAATAAATAATAAATAATAAATAATAAATAATAAATAATAAATAATAAATAATAAATAATAAATAATAAATAATAAATAATAAATAATAAATAATAAATAATAAATAATAAATAATAAATAATAAATAATAAATAATAAATAATAAATAATAAATAATAAATAATAAATAATAAATAATAAATAATAAATAATAAATAATAAATAATAAATAATAAATAATAAATAATAAATAATAAATAATAAATAATAAATAATAAATAATAAATAATAAATAATAAATAATAAATAATAAATAATAAATAATAAATAATAAATAATAAATAATAAATAATAAATAATAAATAATAAATAATAAATAATAAATAATAAATAATAAATAATAAATAATAAATAATAAATAATAAATAATAAATAATAAATAATAAATAATAAATAATAAATAATAAATAATAAATAATAAATAATAAATAATAAATAATAAATAATAAATAATAAATAATAAATAATAAATAATAAATAATAAATAATAAATAATAAATAATAAATAATAAATAATAAATAATAAATAATAAATAATAAATAATAAATAATAAATAATAAATAATAAATAATAAATAATAAATAATAAATAATAAATAATAAATAATAAATAATAAATAATAAATAATAAATAATAAATAATAAATAATAAATAATAAATAATAAATAATAAATAATAAATAATAAATAATAAATAATAAATAATAAATAATAAATAATAAATAATAAATAATAAATAATAAATAATAAATAATAAATAATAAATAATAAATAATAAATAATAAATAATAAATAATAAATAATAAATAATAAATAATAAATAATAAATAATAAATAATAAATAATAAATAATAAATAATAAATAATAAATAATAAATAATAAATAATAAATAATAAATAATAAATAATAAATAATAAATAATAAATAATAAATAATAAATAATAAATAATAAATAATAAATAATAAATAATAAATAATAAATAATAAATAATAAATAATAAATAATAAATAATAAATAATAAATAATAAATAATAAATAATAAATAATAAATAATAAATAATAAATAATAAATAATAAATAATAAATAATAAATAATAAATAATAAATAATAAATAATAAATAATAAATAATAAATAATAAATAATAAATAATAAATAATAAATAATAAATAATAAATAATAAATAATAAATAATAAATAATAAATAATAAATAATAAATAATAAATAATAAATAATAAATAATAAATAATAAATAATAAATAATAAATAATAAATAATAAATAATAAATAATAAATAATAAATAATAAATAATAAATAATAAATAATAAATAATAAATAATAAATAATAAATAATAAATAATAAATAATAAATAATAAATAATAAATAATAAATAATAAATAATAAATAATAAATAATAAATAATAAATAATAAATAATAAATAATAAATAATAAATAATAAATAATAAATAATAAATAATAAATAATAAATAATAAATAATAAATAATAAATAATAAATAATAAATAATAAATAATAAATAATAAATAATAAATAATAAATAATAAATAATAAATAATAAATAATAAATAATAAATAATAAATAATAAATAATAAATAATAAATAATAAATAATAAATAATAAATAATAAATAATAAATAATAAATAATAAATAATAAATAATAAATAATAAATAATAAATAATAAATAATAAATAATAAATAATAAATAATAAATAATAAATAATAAATAATAAATAATAAATAATTAATTATAAATAATAAATAATAGATAATACATAATAGATAATACATAATAAATAATACATAATAAATAATAAACAATACATAATACATAAAAAATCATAAATAATAAATAATAAATAATAAACCCCTTAATGACCTCCCCATCCAATTCTTGAGGGTGTGAGATGTGGCACAGGCCTCAAAGGCATATATATAGGAAATGATCCTTCCTAATCAAGCCAAATTTCCCCCCAGAATATATTTTGAATAATTTAAATTCCCCAATTCAAAAAAAGGCACCAAACCCATTCCAATAAACCACTTTTCCTGACTCAAAACACCCCTAGAAATATTTATTCAATTAGTTTTCATGATTTTTTTTACTTTTTTTCAGTTTTTTTTATTCAATTTTTTCTTTAGATTTCTGGCCTATTTTTTTTGAGGGGCTTTTCCTTCAACAATCACATCACATCTTTTGGATTTTTGCAAGAATTTCCCTGATCTGTTTGATTTTCCCAAAGAACCAAATTTTCAGAACATTAAAACATCTCCAAAAACAGCAGCAGAAACCCTGCTCCTATTTTCATAAGCCCAGAAATTTTTGTCTGGTCCCCAAAAGGAGTAGAATTCATGAAAAATTTCAATATGTATCAACTATCAGCTCCAGGTCCAACCCAAAAATAACCTTTAGCTTCCGCAGTGGTCAGCACACCCCCAGAAATCACCAATTTGTCCACTACAATAATCAACCAACCTTGGGGGAAAAAAATTCAGAAACTCAGTCTATTTCTATATTCCTTGGTGGATAAGAGGCATTTTCCCCTCCCTTGCTTTAATTATTTTCTGCAGAGGACCTTGCCACCAAAAATCTTGTAAATGAAAAACGCTCCAGTGGTATTAGGAAGCCCTACAATCATGGCTGATGGCTCATTGGACCCTGTATATTTGGAAAATGTTTTCAAAATGCAAGGTAAAAATTGCACTACAACTAAGATTTTTTCAATTTGTTTTTTTTTATTCTTTCATTTTTGATTATTTTACTTTGAATTTCTTGTATCCCCACAAAAAAATGAAATATCATCATTTGCAGATCTGTTTCCCTAGAACTCATCACTAGCTCCTTTTCCCACCAAAACAAACTTCAAATTTCAACCCTATCAAAAATAATTGGTTTAATTTTCATGGATATTTTGTTGCAGGAAATCCTGTGATATGTGATAATTTTGAAAATAGCTTTCTGGAAGTCCCTGCTGGGGGATTTTGTGTTAGTTTTAATTCTTTAGAGTATCATTAAACCAAAGTAGTTTTGAATTTCCTTCCCTTACAAAAAAATGCTAATTTTTCACAACAATTTATTTTTTATTAATTTCTCATTCCTTTTAGACTTAAAACAGATCTCAGATCATACCTAGATTTTTTATTACCTTTGTTGATAGGATTCTTGAAGATTATACCATCTGAATTAGCATTATTGGTAGGTGTTCACCAATTTGTGGACCAGATGTATTTTATCTTAATAAATATTTGAATTCCAAAGGAAAAGAAATCTTGAAGGGATGGACCAGAAGAGGGCCCAAGGGGGGTTTAACTACATGGATCTTGGTAGAGAAGATTCTGTTTTTTTTTCTTCTCTCCTTATTTATTAGTGTTATTTATTGATTAAATGATGGTTTAACTTTCATTTTGGTGATGAATAATTCAGCTCACAGCAGGACTGTTATTCAAGGAACCAGATGAAGTGGTTCAATCATCAAGTATGTGATTTTTTCTTCTGGTTTATTTTTCCTTCATGATTGTTGTAATGATGATATTTCATCTTTTTAGGTTCCACCAATGGCTTATTTACTGATACACTATAACTAAGAGGAATGTGGGTGCATGAGTTGGATGATGAATGATGAGTGATTTCATGAGTACAAATTGGATAGGGAAGAGGGGCCTTCCTTAAATTAAAAACAAAACTTCCCCAGGGGATGAACAAGGATCCAATGAGGATTCTTCTGAGCCTCTCACACTTTTGATTTAAAGTGAGTGAAAGTTTCATAAGAATAACTTGGCACTCCGGACTCAGTCAGCTCAGCATTCCTCAATCCTCAGTACATCCAACCTCTGCTACTGAATCCACTAGGTCTAACTCCTGAATCATCTCCCTGCATGGCATGAAGGTCCTATTGAATTTCCAAGTCTCTCTCCCTTTGATTCTATTGCTTGGTGTATCCTCTATCTCTCTCCTACCCAATTGGTAAATGGGTTGTTACATATTACATACATATTACATATATAGTACAGTGGGTAGACCAAATTCTTGGGAATTTTTTCTAAATTGGGCACACCAAGGCACTTGAAGCAATTTAGATGAATCCATGGAATCATGAGGTTTTTTTTTGCCCAAAATCCACAATCAATCTCATTCTCCAGTTAATCACCATGAAAAAAAAGGCTGCACCTGCCAGCAGTTGTAGCACCTGGAACTTGTTTTGGTTTAGTTTTGAATCTGTAAAAATTTGGTTTCCAACTTGAGTAGGAACCTGAGAAAAATTTTTTGTACCATTTCTTGAGTATTACAAGTAATTCTAGTGCATGCATAGAATAAAGAAGATTTGGAATTATGGGGAATTAAGATTATGTAATGAAGAAATTTGTGTATACCATCAAGAAAATCATATTTATTTCAATTATTCATGGGATTCAATCTGATGTGAATGGTTTCTTGCAACTTTTCTTAATAATTAAGGGTTCCATCAATTTAATTTTCAAAAAGAAAATTTAAATAATTTGGAAATAAGATATTTTCTTCATTATTTGGGATACAAGATTTTTTTTGGAAATCTCAATACTTTGGTAAATTTTCAGTCAAATAATTCAATTCTTGATCTCATTTTTTTCTTTTTTTATTCATGTTTTTTCCTGTTAATAATAATATTGTGAATTGATTAATTTTTATTTGATTGATTCAATCTTGTATGATTTGACTTTAATTTGTATTCAGGGATGTTTTTTTATGTTATTATTAATTTATCATTTTTGATTGTTTGATTATTTGATTTTTCCAGATTTTTTATTTAGATCTTTCTATTTTTTTATTTTTTTATTTTTTTATTTTTTTATTTTTTTATTTTTTTATTTTTTTATTTTTTTATTTTTTTATTTTTTTATTTTTTTATTTTTTTATTTTTTTATTTTTTTATTTTTTTATTTTTTTATTTTTTTATTTTTTTATTTTTTTATTTTTTTATTTTTTAATTTTTTAATTTTTTAATTTTTTTATTTTTTTATTTTTTTATTTTTTTATTTTTCTTTTTTTTATTGTTTTATTTTTTTTATTTTTTTTATTTTTTTACTTTTTTATTTTTTTATTTTTTTTATTTTTTGTGCCTGATTTTTTTAAAAATCCTCACCCTTAAATAAATTTGTGGGTATTTCACATCCCTTTTATGTTCTATACACACCTGAATATTCTTGAAGACACAGGTATTTCACAAATCTTGTTTTTTGAAATTTCTGACACCACATTCTTGTTCATTTGATTTCAAAAAAGTTAAAAAAAATTGGAAGCATTTTAAGCCCCTCAAAAACTGATTTAGAAATAAATAAAAAATGCAAAAATCAAAAAAACTGAATGCATTTGTGCAACCATTCCTTTGAATTTTCAATGAATTATTTTTTGTGATTAAATTCTCAAAAGTTTTAATAAAAGTGAGATCTCTTTGAAATCTGTTGCTTGTGGTTTTTTGGATGTATTCTTGACCACAAAATATTGGATTCAACACAAAACAAATCAAAAATAGCACATCCTCTTAGATAGTTTTTTTATTATCAGGAATGAAAAGTTCTTTCTTGCCAGGTACTTAGAATATCATGAACAGATTGAAAGAAAAATGGTATTTCATTTTAATCAAAGGTCTTACCCCATAAAATATTGATCACCATGAAAATAAGTGCAAAAAACGGGGTTTTCTACATTTTGAAATATTATTTTTGATACATTCAAATAAAAAAATCAAAAATGTTAAAGGAACACATAATAAATTTCTCAATGAAAATCCTTAAAGGGCTGTATCATACAAACAGATTGGTATTGAAACTGTTTTTATTATTTTCTTCTGTATTTTTTTTCTTGAAAATATGAAAAAAAAAAGATAAAAAGAATGTGCAAGCAGCCCCAGCACCTGAATAATTTTTTCAAACTGGCCAGAGGGCCTTAAACAATGATCCCCATTCTTTTATTCTTTTTTTTTCTCAATTTATGGTTAACTTATTTTGATAAGATTTTTTTTGTATTTCTTAAAATTTCTTTCAATCCTTTTTTATTTTTCTTTTAATCATCAATTTTTGGTGAAAAAAATGATATTTCTTTTTTATTTTGAAGTTTTATTTTGGTGAGAAGTGAAAAAATTTTAGAATGTTGATGTTGCTACTCAAACACCAGCTCATTTCCACTACAAACCGTGTTTGTGAAAAACCATCAAAAATTCAATTTTTTAATACTCAGTGCACTTGTGTGCAATCCCATATAGTAGGGCAGGACCAACAATTTCAGCTTGCAGAACCCAAATGCAGTCCAGGATTCTATTTGATTTTTTGAAATTTTATTGATTTTTGATTTTTTTTGATATTTTCTTTTTTCTTTGCTTTTCTTTTTTTTTTGTTCTGGCATGATGGACAACTTAGTCAAAGTTGTCCATTGTTCCAGAGGGCATTGAGAATTTTTTATTTTTTTTATGTTGGTGGATGACTCAAGAAACCTTTGTTAGATTATTGATGTTGCTTCTCAAACACTAGCTCATCTTTCCTACAAACGGTGTTGGTGAAACACCATCAAACATTCCATTTTTTGATACTCAGTGCATTGGTGTGCACTCCCATATAGTAGGGAAGGACCAAGAATTTCAGCCAGCAGAACCAAAATGTGTTCCAGAATTTTTTTCAATTTTATTTTAATTTTTATTGTAATTTTGTTGAGTTTTTTTATTTATTTTGATTTTCAGTGATTTTAAGTTTAAATTTTTTTCTTTTTTCTTTTTTTTTTTTTTGGTCTGGCACAGTGGACCACTTAGCCTGATTTTCCCACTGTGTCAGATGGCATTCAGATTTTTTTTGAAATTTTTTTGACTTTTTTTGGGGCTTTTTTTTGGACTTTTTTTGGGGCTTTTTTTTGATTATGTTGGTTTTTTTATTATGTTTTTGATTATTTTTATTTTAATTCTTTTTTCTCTCCATCAGCATGGTGGAAAACATAGGCTATGTTGTCCACCTCCCTTCACGCATTCCCTGCATTCCTCCCTTACAGGCTGGGGGATCCAGAAAGGGGTTGTTCTTGCAAGGACCAACTTTCATTTTGATGAAAAAAATTACCCGAGTTGTTCATTTTGCTGGCAATAAGATGATTCACAAAAATGAAAAAAAAAATACAGAAACAAATACAAAAAAATCTGAATGCCTGTGGGGAGGTGCATGACTTAGCCTAGGTTGTCCACCATGTTTGTGGAGAGAAGAAAAAATAAAATAAAATTGAAATTTAAAAAACAACATATTCAAAATAATCAAAAAAATCACAAATATCACAAAAATCACAAAAAATTGCAAAAAAACCACCAAAAGAAAAATTCCAAAAAAATCAAAAAAAAATCCTTAAAAAAAATTGAGGTTCTTTGAGCTGAAATTATTTTTCCTGCTATACTATATGGGAGTGCACGCCAGTGCACTGAACATAAAAAATTTAAGGTTTGATGGTGTTTCAAAAACATGGTTTGTATGGAGGACAAGCTTGTTTTTGAGGAGCAACATCAACATTATAACAGGATTTCAAGTGTCCCACCAAAATACAACAATTCCAAAATATAAAATAAAAAAAATTCAAAAATTCAAAATTCAAAATAAATCAAAAATAAGAAAAAAAATAAACAGCATTATTTTTATCATGACCAATTAAAAATATTAAAAATAAATGAAAAATTCTTTAAAAAAATTGACAGAATTATTTTTCTCATGACCCTTACTCTTAAACACATTAGTGTTTTATGCCCCCATGACATTTTGCACACATGGGCATTTCCTTGGTCTGCATGGGCTACATATACTTGTTTTTTGAATTAAACCAAGTTGGAGGGGGAATTCCACTTGACCACATTGGGTTCTGCCAGCTGAAATTTTTGGTCCTGCCCAACTATATAGGATTTCACACAAGCGCAGTGAGTATCCTCAAATTGAATGTTTGATGATGCTTCACAAACACAGTTAGTAGTGAGGGCAAGCTTGTGTTTAAGGAGAAACATCAAAATTCTAGAAAATGTTTGACTCTCACCAAAAGAAAGGGTGATGTTGAATTCACTACTCCCAGTCGTGTGGGAGTTGTGTAGGACCCTACACAACCCAATCGACGCGTGGGGGCCCATACACATGTCCAAGACGCGCGTGCAGACAAAAACACGCGTCTAGACGCGCCCAAGGGGTTGTCTCAAACATGTGTGACCCCCGGGGGGCTTTATACACCCCGTACATGGCGTATTTGAGCCATTTACCCCCGTACATGGCGGTTTTGAGCCATGTTTGGGGGTACACGCCTCCCCGGGGGTTGTGCCAAACTTTTTGCGCCCCCCTGGACCACATTTGGGTTAAATAAACCCAAATTTGGGATCAATGCTTCCTATGTGGGACTGTTGTTCCACATCTAGCAATCATAAATTGACACTAAAGTCAAATTGAAATGAAATAAAGTTAAATCAAAGTGAAATTATAGTGACACTATAGGAAACTGCAAATAAAACATCCCACAAAATTGATCTTTCTCAACTTGAAAGTGAGCAAACTTGGTAGTTTTTCAATTGAAAGTTGATTGAACACTGAAGTAGCATTGCATTTTTTTGCATTATGAGAACAGTGGCAAGCCCTCCTTTTAACATGGCCGTGTTCAAGGACTACATTGGTGCAATGAACAAAGCTGTGGAAAAGAAGGATTTGGGTAATGAATCATTGGAAGCCCCAATTGCATTCTCATCAAGGGTGACAATTGAGGAACAAAATGTTTCAAAAATAGACATGAACTCTGGTGGTGAGTAAAATTTTATGTTACTGGTCTTGGCCATATTGAATTTGATTGAAACTGATGGAGTGCATGCCATCAATATAACTATGTAACTACAACAGATCCACTTTCCCCACCTCCTGTGAGAGCTTTTCCTACTAGGGAAGAGGCACAAACATATTTTAAAAAATGGGAAATGAAGCATGGTTACGCTTTAACAGTTTTCAAATCAAAGTGTGATAAATATGTTGATTTAGCGTGTGATAGACATGGCTTTTCCTCTGGGAAATTGCTCACCAAAAAGTCAAGGAAAAATCACAAAAGAAAGGTTGGGTGCAATTTTTTAATCCGTGCTAGTCACACAAAGGTGGATCCCTGTTGACAAATCTCCTACAAGAATGATCAAAATAACCATTAACCATCTCTACACCCCTCAGTGCATCCTCACCTGAGGTGAATCTCTGGGGTAGCCTTAGAAAATCTAAAAGAAGGCATGAATGATGGGCTCAATACAATTCAACTCAAAAGAAAAGTGAGCAAGATTGATGGTGGAAAATATCTTGATGACCAAACAATCTATAACACTAAGCGCAAGGTAGCGCTTGAAGAACTGAAGGGAAAAAGTGTTATGGAGGTCCTCTTTGAAGAACTTGGTAATTCAGGTTGGGTTCATCAAGCAAAATTCAGTGGAGAGGGTCACTTGGAGGCCCTATTCTTGGCTCACCCAGAGTCATTAAAGCTTTTTAAGCAATTCCATCATATAGCTATGATAGATTGTACTTATAAGACAAATAAGTAGAAATTCCCCCTATTGCATGTCATTGGAATTACTTCCAAAAAAAAAAATCTCACAAAAGCTCTTGATCTTATAACAAGAGATGGATCATGATATCTTCTATATCAAGGAGAAATTTTTAATGGCTTGGAATTGCAAAAACCCAGACTTTGGAAATAAAAAAACTTCTTGGGTTGAAGGGACCCATGCTACTCTCAAACAATCCCTTGAAAACTTGTTGGGAAACATGTTGGATGTTTGGAAAAACCTAGCGGGCACAGTTTCCAATCAAATTAAATTGGTCCAGGCTTCACTTTACAACTCTTGAATAAAGATTGGAATGATCCTTCCTACTGAACTGTTACCATTGGGATACAAGGTGTCTTTAAAAGCAATCAAACTTTTTGGAAATTAATTGGAGAGGTTAAAGCGGAACCACAATGGGAAAGTGTGCACCAAGTCAAGAAATCTTAAAAATACAAAAAAACTTTCATTTTTGTTAAAAGAAAATGAAAATAAAGAGGAAAAAAAGTTAGGATTGAAAGAAATTTTAAGAAATACAACAAAAATCAAAGCAAAATAAGTTAAGCATAAATTGAAGAAAAAAATAAAAGATCAGGAGTTATTTTTTAAGATTCCCTGGCCAGTTTCAAAAAATTATTGAGGTAATTGGGCTGCTTGCATTTTCTTTTTATCTGTTTTTTTCTGGTATTTCATAGAAAAAAAAAGACAGAAAAATTCATAAAAACTGTTTCAGTACCAATATGCTTTTATGATAGATAAATTTGAGGATTTTTCCTGAAAAACTAATTATATTTTACCTAAAAATTGTTTATTTTTTCTTAAAATGTAACAAGAAAATGATTTCAAAATGAAGACCACCCCATTTACCACCCCTTTTATTTGCACTTATTTTCATGGTGATACATATTTTATAGGGTAAAATCTTTGATTAAAATTAAAAATCATTTTTCTGTTTCAATCTTTTAATGATATCCTAAATTCTTTACAATAAAGAAACTTTGAATCCTGATTTTATAAAAAATATTGAAAAGGATGTGATTTTAAAAGTCCATTTATGATTGATCCAATTTTAAGAAGCCTTTAATACAACAAATAAATACCAATAAAAATATAACAAAGATTTTGAATTGATTTTCAAATATTCCAAGTCTTCGAAGAACCAAAAAAAATTTAATGAGAAGTAAAGGAAAAGTTCCACAAATGCATTGAGACTGTTTTTCTTTCTTAATTTTTGGACAGATTTTTGAAGTTTTCAAAATAATTTGGATATTCTTAAAGATCTTTGTAGGGAATTTGCATACCAATCCAAATCACTTCAGTTTTATAAATTTCACAAAAAAAATTCTTCAAATGCCTTTTTCCAAGGAAATTTCTGTGTGCAGAACATCAGGGACATGTATCATATCTGTGTATTTAAGTGTAAGGGTTGTGGGAAAATGATGGTCAGAATAAAAAAGAAAATCAAAATCCAAACCATTAATCAAAACAAAAAAGCAAAAAAAATGAATAAATGAATAAAAAAATAAAAAAAGGGATAAATAAAAAATACAAAGATTAAAATGCAAAATAAAAATCAAAATTAAAGCAGAAACAAAAAATTGATTTTTCATGTATTGATTGAAAGCTCAATTCAAAAAAAAAATTAATTAATAAAAAAAAAGTAAATTTGATTCAAGGTATAATTATTCTTCATAGAAGTGGTTTGTTTTCAAATTTGGGTTATGAATATGAGGGCATCCAGCCCATGTTTTTGCAATTTTTTAAAGATAACATTCTGAATTTTTCTTTTTCACAAACCAGATTATTATGGCAACCAGAATGAAATTTATTCTTGAAGGAGAAATCAAAAACAACAAATTTTGTCTATAAATAAAATTTAAAGTTGCTTTTTTCAATAAAATGATATCATGTTGTTATGAGCCTTGATAAAAATCCAATAAAATTTTCATGCAACACAGGTCTGAACCAAATTTCTCACCCTTTGTAAAAAAATATGAAATTAAGAATATATACATAAATTCCCAATTCTTCCTGTTATGTAAAAATTTTAAATTCCATTCATACATTACATAAATATGGTGCAGCAATATTGTGAGACCATCCAGGATTCAATTTGATTTTCAACTCCAAGACCTCAACAAAGTCAAAATATTTTTGGCTCACCATCCTAGGTGCTACACCAGCTGGCATGTCCAGCCATTTTTTTCATGGTGAATGATTTTCAAAAAAACCACCATGTTTTTTTCTCAAGTACCTTCCAATTGTTGATGATAAAAGAAAAAATTGATGTGGTTAAGTAATTTATTTGAAATTTGAACTAATTATTTCACAATTCAATTTCTCATGATTTGCTTTTAAGAATTTTTTTTGTTTTTAAATATCATTCCATCTCACACATCCAGTAATTTAAGTTGCCAAATCCTCCAAAACTTCTTCTCGTTCAAAAAAATTTTAGTGAAATTAAACTATTCTTTTTATTAAGCCAAGAGATAAATGATTCATCCTAAAATTATTCAAAGACACCATAAATATCCCAAAAAGAAATTATATAGTTTTTATGAATATTTGTGACTCAAAGAGCCTGTCTGAGCAGTTCTCATAAATCCTAAAAGTCCTAGATCACTTGTTTTCTTGGAATTGGACCAAGCTACCAAAAAATTAACATTAATCAATTGTAGAATTATTGAATTTTATAATAAAAAAAAAGTGGTCTTTCTTTTGATCTAATATTTTCCTTTTCATCCTCCTTCAATTATAATCAATGAGAAAGAAGATTGGGGGTACCAAAATTTTTCAATTTCTTTTTGGATCTGGCATTTTTTTCAATTATTTTTAATGTTTGATTTGTTTTTCATAAATTTCTGATTAATTTTTATTTCAGCTTTTTACTTGTGTTTTAAGTAAATGGGAGACACTGAATAATATAAAAATACAGATTTCACAAATTAAAAATTGTTTTATTAGAATCATATTTTTCTCGAAGGAAGTACTTGAGATTACAAAGGCTGATTTTTTTCAATCATTCCAAATAATTTTGTATACCCACTGTATGTAAATACCCCTGTCTGTACAGCCCATCTTCCCAGGACTTCAAGATCAGCACATGTCAGACCTTCCTGCACAGGCCCTTCACGCAATCAGTAAACTAAAGCCTCCAGCACAATAATTCATTGTGTAATACAATGAGAAATCCATCCTGAAACACAAGTCACCCATCCCTCAAGGCCTTGTCCTCATTTCTCACATATACTGGTGTCTCCTTCCCTACTGGACTAATTAACCCCAAGGAATAAGTTTAATACTTGTTATTTTTTAGTCCCCTTCCAATAGTTGTTTTCTCAGCACAAAAAAGCAAACCATCCTGCTAGACTCATCTCAACTTCCCCTCTGGTGTTACTCATATAGGATTCATTCAATCAGAATCCTTCAGAGCCTTGCTCGTGGATTCACCTAATCTCCTCTTCCATTAAACATTTTTCTCATTCAATCCCTCTTCTTTTCCATTGCAATCAATCATCCTTGATCTTAAGTTCTTTGATAAGAAGTGCCTGTTCCATCTGCCTCTTGCAGTCCAGAAGCAGTTTAAACATAAAGGTAATTGATTTAATTATTCTGGTTGGTAAAAATACACTACAGATGTGTGAGTGTATGAGCTTAAAAGTATCCAATGATTCTCATGGATCCATCACTTGCATATATTACTCCTGTACAAAAATCAGGTGGTTGGTGATGGTTTTTTGGAACATAATGTGGTCACTTGAAATTATTTATTCTGTAAGATGATTAGGTTAATTTTTTTTTTTGGAACTGCATGCAGTATTTTGCATAAATGGCTTATTTATGCCAGTGAAGTTATTTTTATTTGTTTCTGCATTAAATATGTTGTATATATTGCTTCTGTATGCTGATTGGTAGTTTTTTTTTGGAGCTGCATATTGCCTGTTGCATATATTGCTTCTGTATACCTATCAGGGATTGTGTTTTTGGAACTGGATGTGCCTCTTGCATATATTGCTTTTGTTTGGTTGTAAGTTTATTGTTTTCTTAGCACTGGATTTGCCTCTTTCATATATTGCTGAGGTATACTGGTAATTTGATTTATTTTTGGGACTGAATGTGCCTCTTGCATATATTTCTGTTTTATTATATTCATCTGATTGTTTGTTTGGAACTGCATGCAAACCTTTCTTATATTGCTTCTGTATAATTTTTGGTAAATTGGTTTTTTGTATGTTACTTTGTGTGGCCTATTTCATAAATTTCTTCTGCATGAATTGGATGTGATTGTTTTTATTTTTTTTTGGTTCTGCATATTTTATTTATTTGAAGGATTACAGGGTAGTCCATTTGACTTTAACTGGGTTTTGACACCTTTTTGGCATATGATTTGGCCATAGTTAATTTCAGCTGTATCTTCTAGTCCATGAGACATAGAGGAGTACTTTGGATGATTGAATATATTTCATTTGTTGTTTAGAATCCATATTTTGGGGTATTTAAGTATTGTAATTTCTTTATACTACAAAAGTGATTATGATGGATATTGGAAATATTTGGTCAACAACACTGCCACAATGCCTAGTTCACATAAATTTAATAACTTCTTTCTACAATATGACTCTTGTGAAACTCCATGCTGCTACATTTCACAACAAATCAATCCAGCTTTGTCATCATTCTCAATTGTCTTGATAGAAAATCCCCCCATGCCCCTCCTAACTCAGTAGAGACCCTGACCTCCCTTTCTACTGAGCTAAGTAAGATTCCAACTTCTCCCTCTCCTTCATTTTCTCATCTTCATCTCATCTCAAAGCCTGGATTGTAAATTAGAGAACCCGACCTCCCTTTCTTCTGAGCTAGCTTGAAATACAACTCACTTACATTTGAGAATTGTTTCTCCAAGGCCAACAGCTTTGTTTGGATCCATTACTGTCTTCAGTGAAGAACCTGATTTGAGGTTCTTACAACTCACATGGATTACATCTGAGAAACCTCAGATCTTCAAAATCCCGCAACTCCTCCAAACCAAAAATTGAATGCCCCTTCAAGATAAAAGTATCCCCTTCAACTTGCAATAAAATTTGTATGGGCATTGTGGTGCTCAAAAATTTTGCATCAGACCCAATTTTTCAGGATAAATATATTATTCCAACCCCAGAAGAAAAGTCAAAAATGGATTCATCACCAAAAATAACCTTAATTTACCCCCAAAAATTACCTGTTTATCATTAATGGTTTATAAAATACAGCTCAAATAAATTATGAAAAACTCAGACCTCAACCAGGTATCACAGGCCCAGTGAAAGACCCATAGAAAGCTTTAGTAAAATATTGGTAATACCAGTTAAATTGTATCTCAAAATCAACCATAAACTGAAAAAACACCATTTCTGGAATGATTTCCACAAAATAAACCATAAGTTCAACAAAAAATTACCCAGAATGAGGGTGACATACAGAACCAACCAGGTTTCAAAATTTCAAAACCAGAAAAAAAATCAATCAGGTCACATGGCTTTCCCTAAATAATTAAATAGAAAAAAACAGCCTCATATTCATCCCATCAGAAACTCCCCTGAAAATTTTTCTTCCAATCCAACCATAAAAGTCATGGACATTCACCATCAGCAGGGGGTAAATGCATAAAGAAGAATTTTTCAATGTAAGCCAAAAATAACCAAAATCACAAGCTATATTACAAAAAATTAGTTTCATACAAGTAAAATGGTCCCTGATGTGTCTTACTAATCACTAGGTGAAGATTTTGCAAAAAATTCAACCATAAAAGCCCTAAAAATACACCATCAGCCAGGGGCACATGAAGTTCCAGGCAGGTTTCAACATTTTCCAACCAGAAAGAATAACTCAGGCCACATGGAATTTTGAGTCATTCAATAAAGATCAAAGCCTCACATAATTTCCATCAGAAAATATTCTTAATATTTTGACACTAATTCAACCATAAAATTCATGCACATCCACAATCAGCAAGGGGAACACTCAGTTCCAAGCAGGTTTCAACATTTTAAAACCAGAAAAAATAACTCAGGACACAAATTTTGTAAATCATTCCATATATAATACATCCTAATAAGTTTCCCAGAAGACACTATTCTGAATGTTTTTCATTCAGCTCAGTCATACAGCACAAAATATTTTAGCCAAATTAGGTATGCATGCATGCCAAGTCTGCTTTATCTTTTTCCAAACCAATTAATTACCAAATTCATCACTTCCTTTACCCAATAAGTGCATAGAGAGGATCAAAGTCCCCTCCAAAGATTTCTGAGATTCCCCTGAGGCAGGAATCTTTTTATTTATGGATTTCTCCTCTTCCCTATTCAAGTTGTATCCATGATCCCATCCAGGAACCATCCCACTCAGGAAAATCATAAATCTATGGTACCTAACCAGTTGAATCTTATCAGTGAACCAATCATGAATAAAAATTAAATCAAATAAAAAAACTTATATACTTTTCTTTGAAAGTTTGAACCAACTCACCAGGTGCTTGAATAAGGCTTCTTTGGTGACCTAAATTATTCAGCACCAAATCAAATGAAAGTCACAAGTCACACAAAAAACAATGATTATGAGCAGGAAAGAGCACATCAAAAAAAGAAAAAAAAATCCTCCAACCAGTTCCCTGGGGGTTAGCCCCTCCTTGGGCCCACCCGCTTCAAAAATTTGATAATATATTTAATTATTTTTATTAGGATTTTTTTTGTCAAGATTGAATATATCTAACCAACACATTGGTCATCTCTTACCCATGAAAAGAAAGAACTTGGAATACCCTTCAAAATTCTATCAAGTATTACTAATAATTCATCTATTTCAGATATGAGACTTATTTTAAGTTTCAAAGAAACAAACCATTCATTTTTTTAAAAAGATATTGTGCAGACTTCCTATATTTTTGGAATTGCACAGAATTCAAAACCACCTAAGTTTAAAATGAACCTGAAGAATTAAAAGTAATCATGAATTCACCTTCAAGTAATTCAGTAAGCTATTTACTAAATCAATCCCCAATCCCAAGTATTCTTTACAGCTGCTTCTTCCATCTGTATCAAGTAAGACCACTCATGTTATCCAGAAATCAGAAGAATCCTGAATCTGATTATTAGAATTCTGAATATTTTCAAGGCACTTGGAAATATTGAGCCCTCCTTGGATGCCTGAATAACCTGTAAATACTGACAAGGAAAAAAAATCCTTTTCATTTAGAAATAAATCCCATTTTCTTGGCAAAATAAGCAAAATACAAGGCCTTGAAGCCACATTTGTGTCTCAATATTGGCCAGAAACAAAATTAGCAGGTCTCATATTTTTCCAAGGGTGTTAAAATCCCTCCACTCTAGTGGATGCTGAACATTCCAAATTTCCAGCTGAAATAATTTGTGTATTAAATTTTTTCTTTTTTAAGAAGATCAAAAGTAAAGTTATGTGTCTCCCCCAAGTATTTTAATCTCTAGATACAAATGTGTTTCCCCCAAGTATTTTAATTAAAAATAAATTTATCCTCAACTCAATTTGTAAGATAAAAATCTATGTCTTTAAAAAAGAATTCTAGGATGTATTATTCAGCCCAAATCAATCTTAGCAGTGATAAAGCCCAAGAATAAAATTTTGGGGTTTCATGGTTCATCAGGGAAAATTCTATTAAAAATTTTTGGCCTTTTGAAGAAATTTCAACAAAGTGAAAGGGATATCTATTGATGTTCTTCCTGTATGTTCACTGCATTATTCACAGATTTTGGAATTTTCTAGCCAGTGATACTGGTTAAGGGTGATAGAAGAAAAAAGCTGCCAAAGTTCCAGCAGATGAGGTGATAAACAAATTTATTCAGTTTTCATAAGAGTAAATCATGATATTCAGGGAATATTGATGAGATGATTTAACAGAAAGAAAATCTTCATTTTACTTTTAATTTTGTAAAGATCTTTACTTCTGGTTAAATGTTTGCCATCTTCCTGGTTTAAGTCTGTCAATATTATTTTGGAAGGGACACCTGCTGAAATCATTGCTCTTACTTTTGATTTTATTTGAGTTTTAATTGTTCCACAAATTGAATGACCATTTTGAATTAATCATGAGATAAAAATTCAATGTTTCTCATTGTAAGCTTACTGATACCAGGAAATTTTCATTCCTTTAGCTACAGCAAGTGATATTGGTTTTGGATCAATAATAATTTGAAGAAAATATGTAAAATGCTCAGAAATATTGATGTAATAAGAGCAATTGCAAATTTTGGCGTTTGGTTTGGTTAAAATAGTTTAAATATATTTTTAAAGAGGGGACATAGATTTTACAAGACTGGGGATCTTTATTGAAACAACCCTCTTCAAGGGGCTCTTTTGAACCCTGTAAAGACCTTGGGACAATAAGGTCCTAAGTGATTGCTCAAAAGGGGTTTACTCAAGGGGAATGGGTGGACTTGCTGTCTTACAGCTCTTATGCCTGGAGGCAAGGAGGAGATAACTTACTCCTATAAGCAGAAAATTCAAGATAATTGCAGAAATTCACGGATTGAAAGGGTCTCAGGACAATTGGTGGTGTTTTTGCTGATATTCTTCGATGGAATTAATGATGGGGTTAGAATTAATAATTATACTATCAGACTGAGGTCATAAATAACTTTTTTATCATTTATAAAAACTTGATCAAGGATTGAAATGGGTCTGGATTGATTACTTCAAAATTGCTGTTGTTTAAATTATGAAAAAAGCGCTGTGTATATACCTTTTTGAGGTAAAAGGACCTTCCCAGGGCACGTAGAGAGGGTTGTGCTTGTGGTATAAGGATAGAAGACTGGCCAGGGATATTTTGGCACGTATTCTCAGTGCCATCAATCAGCTGAACCTTTCAGTTAAATATTTATGGGTGAAATAATTATCAGAATCTGTTTAAATGTTAATTTGTTATTTTTACAGCTCTGGGATATTTCCTAATTTTTTATTAGTTTCTTTTGTGTGAAATGGTAAGAAGTGGGTATTTTTAGATTCTAAGCCATTTTCTGAACATTTTGGCAATTTGCAATAATTTTTAGGGGAAATCCTTGATATGTTTTGTGGTTCTTAAAGGCTTTGATAATAACATTTATGTGACAAACTTTATTATTATTTTCCCCCATCTTTCTGTGTTGTATTTTGAATTTAATACTTTTTATTCAATTTCCAGAGTTTTCAGACATCCCTCTATCTTTTAGTCAGGTTGTTAAATATGAATGATGTATGCATCCAGGTTTTAGCCTGTTCCTGCTGTACCTGGCTTGTCAGGAGAGGTGCAGTTATTTTTGAAGCATGCATACTTGACAGCTGCATGCAGGAATCCAGCATCCATAGCCAGAAGAATTTTTCATGCGGGTTTCTTAACAGGCACATACATATTGGGTTTCAGGCACGTGTACCCTTGCTGTATGGATGCAGGGCTGCGCGCGGGAATTGTGACAGAACACAAATCCGGCTGTCACTCCTAAAACATACACAACACCTCCATTCTGAGTGGATTTTAGGTGTGAAACCTATACATGGAATTTCATGTGAAATATTAAAATGGCCAAAAATTCCATAGTGATGCCATGAACTTTTGGTCATTTTGCTTTTTAATTATTTAAAAATATAAAGAGTTGGAATTCAAGGGTGGGGTCAGTGAGTTACCCTACCTTATTTTGGGTGAGAAACCCAAATATGAAACAATAGTTTAGGATTTCCCACTATTTTCATTTTTATTATTTATTTTAATTTTTTTTCTATTTTGACAGGTTGCTCTGTACAAGTAGCAAGCTGAAATTCCCACACTCCAAGATATGTCTATATCTGAAACCATTTTTGGGTTCAATGTTTCTTATTGGCTCTGTAATTTCTTAGGTGTATGGTTCCATCTAGAATGTTTTTGTCAGGTAGCCATTCATCTTTATCAGAAGATTCTCCTTTATATCTGACCAGGTAAAGTCTAATATCTTTCCCATTGATCCTTTCCTTCTTGCCTTCAAGGATTTTGCTGATCTTCCATTTTCCTTTACAAGGGTAAGCCTTGAAAGGTATCTCTGGTGGAGGGATTTTTCCTCCTTCCCTTGGGTGAAGTTGTTTTATTAGGCTTAATGGGAATACTGGGTGTTTCCTGGAAATTTAATCACTCAGGATCACTTCTACAGCATTATTTCCATGCAGCTTCTTGATGGTGAATGGTCCTACAAAGGCAGGTCTCAATTTCCTGTTTCCTGAAAGGTTGTTAAAATTATTGATTGAGATCAGGACTTTGTCTCCAATTTTGAAATCAAGTTCTTTGTGAGTTCTGTACCATATCTGTTGATTATATTCAACAGCCTCTTGAACACATTTAGCAACATTTTTATTGGATATTTCTATCATTGTTTGGAATTCTACTGAGGTACAATGTATATTCACCATTTCTTTGTTAAGACTGTCTTTGGGTAGCTTGGATATCCATCCTCTTTATAGGACATAGGGAATTCTGTTGGTGGTAGAATTTTTCCTACTGTTGTATGCCATTTCCAGGGCAGGTAAAAGACTAAACCAGTCATGCAAATATCCATCTTTGTTTTTTTATTCTATTACAAAGCAGCAGAATCTTCTGAGCATTTCCTCTAGAGTCTGGATCATTCTTTCAGGTAATCCATCAGTTTGGGGATGGTAAGCTGAGGAGAAGGCTTGGGTAGTTCCCAGCATATAATGAAGGTTTCTCCAGAATACAGATGTGAACTTTGGGTCTCTATCACTTATTATAATCTTGGGGACTCCTACAACTGCAATGAGCCTGTTTCAGAAAAGTAAAGCTACTTCCATAGCAGTATCCTCTTTGTGGTTGGGCAAGAATTTGGCTTTCTTGGTGAACCTATCCACTATGACTAGGACTGAGTTGTAAGAGTAAGCTCCTCCCAGAGGTAATCCTGTGACCAAGTAAATGTTGATGATTTCCCATCTATTCTTGGGCTCAGTGATATTCTGTAATAGGCCAAATATCTTCCCAGTAGTTCTGTTAGAGTTTTGGCAAGTTTCACAGATAGAAACATACTTGATGGTGGAGTCTCTCCAGTTAATTCACCAGGCTGTTTTTTTGACCTTTTCTAAAGTAATGTAAGTAGATAAGTGTTCAGAGAAGCAGTTATCATGGCATTCAGCTAGGATATGTTTGATATGTTTCTCATTAGTCAAGACTAGGAAACTTGTGTGTTCATGTCTATAATATACTAATCCATCCCATAAAGTAAATATTCCATCCTTGTATATTTTCAGTAATGGTTCAGGCAAGCTGTTGATTAGTTCAGATGGAGGGTTAGTGCTTTCCATGATAGAGATCAGTTTTATCATACTAGGGCTGTAAGTTTTGCTAATGGATTCAAACAAGGATTCATCCAATTCACAGATATGTCTCCGAGCAATTGAGGCTTCAAGGTCAAGCAGTTTTATATTCAGTATGGGGAAAATTTCATGATATTCTGGGGCATGAGCAGGGTTGCTAGAGTCATTAGGTAGAGCATTCCTACTCAGACTGTGAGCATTCTGGTCTTTGCTACCAGCTTGATGGACTGTATTCATCTGTCCTCTATACTGCTGAATGGCTTTCTGCCCCCTTAACATATGCCTGCTAGGGGGTTTCATTTTAAGTAGAGTTCTAAAAGCATTGCAATCAGTGATCACCACAAATTTAGTGCCTTCAAGGTAGTAATTGAGTTTTTCTAAGGCCAATACTAGAGCAAGGCATTCCATTTGGCTAGAACCAAATATTTTCTCAGTATCCTTGACCTGTCTAGAGATAAATAGTATTGGTTTTTCTACTGGCTTATCATCTTCTATGATTTCCTGATGAAGGGCAGCTTCTAGTCCTTCAATAATAGCATCTATGTGTAGCTTGAAAAGTTTTCTGTAATCAGGTTGGATTAGCACAGGGGCTGTAGTCATAGCTACTTTGAGTTCTTAATAATTTTTTACCCTTTCATGATTCATCTGAAAGAGAGTGTTTTTGTTGAAAATTTTGTACAAAAATTTAGTCAGTAATGAAAAATTGGGTAATTAATTTCTGCAATAGCTGCAGAAGCTGATGAAAGAAAATATTTCAGTCTTTTTTTGGGGAATTGGCATATTCATGACAGCAGCTATCTTTTTTTTATCAGCTGTGAGGGTTAGACCAGATATTATATGTCCTGAGGCCTTGAGTTCTCCATATCCAAAGTTGCAATTCTTCACAGATACTTTTAATCCTATGGTAGAGATAGTTTTCAGAACTAATCTTATTTTTTCCATATGGGTAGTACAATCATCAGTGTAGATGATGACATCATCAATGTATACCATAATTCAGCCTTGCCTAATAAACTTTCCTAGCACTGTATAAATCATTCTTTGGAAGTGGGAGGGGGAATTTTTTATTCAAAAGGGCATTCTTAATTACTCATATATCCCTAGGTGGCATATGAATCTCATGAATTTCCTACTATCAGGACTGATAGGGATCTGGTGAAATCCTTTCAACATGTCCATGTTAGTGATAAACTTAGCCTTTGAGAGGTTATGGATAGAATGGTCAATCCTAGGGATAGGATAGTAGTCAGCTTGAGTGTAGTTATTCAGCATCCTAAAGTCTCCAACCATTCTTAATTTTTCATTATTATATGATATAATCACTGGTTTAGTGACATCTAATTGTTCATTATTTTTTACTTTCCTTAAAACTTGTAGGTCTATTAATTCCTGGATGTGAGTTTCAAGGGAAGATCTTGATTTTGGTCTAGAAGGATAAGCAGGTCTCCTAAGATTTGGAGGATAAGGAGGTTTAATGGTCAAGGTGAGAATCATTTCATGCCCTTTAATATTAACAATAGGGTGATCCTTAGTGCAAAAATAAGTTTGATTTTCAAAGCAAACTTGGAGAATATTCCTTTTTTAGGTCTTCACTGATCTGGGAACTCAAAGCTGCTTGGGAGAAGTTGGTTGAAGGTCTCCAAGTGTTTCTCATAGGTGGAATCAGAAGTCTTAGCATTAGCATGACATATTTGGAGCTTCCTGTTCCAATTTCCTCCTAAATTAAAGTATCTAACCTTGCTTTGGAACAAATCTATTCCATACAAGCATAGAGAATCATTTCCCACAATGAAGTAGTTGCATACTCCATTTTGTAGTACTAAAAATTAAATTTCCAGTTTAAGTAATCCTTTAAAGTGAGAGAATATGATGTTTTTTGTCCATACTCCCATAGCATTCAAGGATGAATTGCAACTTCTGAACTTAGCTTGTGGTACTGGTAGCAGGTTTCTTTCCCAATTTGGATCCTGTTTTTCCAAATAAGATGATCAAAAACAAGATAAAAAGGCTCTACTATCTAGCAGTAGCTTAACTGGAGAACCTTGGATTAGACCAGTAGCATAGCAAGTTTTACCAGAAGTGCAACTTTTGCCGGCAGAAGTTTTGAGAGTCAAGGTTTTAGCTTTGGAAAAATGTTGATTCTTAATCTTAGGATTCCATTGTTGGGGCAGGTTAGAATATTCATGGACATAGTTTATTCTCACTGAGGATTTTATATTCCCTTCAATCAAATTGATGGGGTTAGTGATCATGAGTTCACACTCAGATATTGAACCATCAGTGTCATCCAGTTGAGGGTCAGGATTATTGTCTAACTCTTCTCCTTTAATAGGATTAATTCTTCTCCTGGGTTGAGGACAATCAGGTCTTACATGACCTGTCTAGTTACAGTTCCAGCATACCTTTTCCTTGGTTTATGAAGTCTTCTTGACTTCCATGTTGGGGGTGGAAGAATCCTGGGTTTCAGTGTTGTATTATTCTTTAGTCATGGTGCTGAGGTCCTTTGTTTTTTTAGTTCTTTTGTCAAGACCATTCATATCAATAGTTTCCTCTAATATACCAATGAGCGTAGAGAGGTCAGAATCCATAGTGATTCTACATTGTAAACTGTGGTTAAGGTTTCCAGGACATAATTTAAGGATTCTTTCATTAATATCCTCTTTTTAAGCATTAGGATAGAAGCAATTCAACCTCTTCTTTTGTTCTAGACACCATTTATGAGGCTTATCCTTTTAAGGGTCAAACAATGAATTTTAAAACGTCTTCATCATCTTCCTTTTCCAAATTATGGTGCCAAAATGTTCTTTAATCAGTCCTTTCCAAGAATTCCAAAGTTGAGAAACTACTTCTTATCTCTTGTTAAGGAACCAATCTAGGGTCACTCCTTCAAATAGTCTGGGAAACCTTACTACTGCTATAGTATCTGGGAGTTCATATGAAGAAAGAGTATTTTCAATAAATTTGATTAAGCTGATGTGGTTGTAATCTCATTTTCCTGAGAATTTAGGCCATTAAGTTACAGGGGCCAGAGCTTAAGGGCTTGTTCCACTTCAGGAGTTGGACTGGGTCTGTAAGATTCATTCTGTAAGGTTGCAGTTCTATGGAGTATTTTAGGAGTAATAATCATTCTGATGGGATTTTGTTCTTCTAAGTTGACCAGGGAGGGGCCAATTGCATTGATTTTAAGGTCCCTAAGGTCATTCTTAACCATTCCTAATTATAAATCAATCTGACTCCTCAGCAGGTCTATTTTATTAAATAAGTGAGCAGAAGGGGTATCTGTTTTGTTATTAAATTCTACTTTAATTTGTTCAATGGAGAAGAGAATTTCTTCTTGTACTGAAGGGTAAGTGTTGCTTATGTGTTTATTCAGGGATAACTTATCCATATTGACAGTATCCTTCAGTTGCTTGATTTCTAACTCACTTCTCTTAATATGGGAAGCTTGATTACACATTACTTTGTTCAAACTTTGAATTAACTTATCCAATTGATTATTAATATTTTGTAAATTGTTGCTTAAGATGTTAAAGTTATGGATAAATTGGTAGAGAAAGCATTAAAGTTGGATGTAGCATCCTGATCTAATTGTAATACACTTTCTTCCACTTCTGAGCTAAAGATATTATATTTTCCCAATATTTGGGATTCCTCATTCTTTGGTGACTGGAAGCCCTCATCTTTTTGGGGTATTTTCCCTTTAACTTTTCTAATTGGTTGCAAGGATTCCAATTCTCCACATATTTTTATACCTCCCTCCTGGGGATCAATCTCAGAAGGGATATCTGTGAGACTTTTGCCTGTGATATGGAATTTCTCATGGCTTCTATTTACTCTTGGCTTTGGGCCAATTTTTAGGCCTCCCAAGAACTCACATGGTCCTTTACTAGAAACTTTATTTTGGACTTCTTGGCTGAGTCCAAATGGGGTGGCGTGGGAAGAGACATAGCCGCTGGGGATAACTCTCTGCGTGAGGGAGACTTCTCCAACAATTGATTGGTCAAGTTGGATGGCATGGGCGCTGGCTGGTCTTGCAGTACTTGTGTTTTGGGTTTGATTCCCCTCATTGTGCTTGCTACAGGCGCTCTTATGGGCGCTTGTTCCTCCAGGAAAAATTCCATATGAAGGGGCTCTTTTGGTTGCGTGGGTGTTGGGCCTGTTTTGTGACATAGTACATAAATAGGTGAGTTTTATCAAAGTTTTTTGAAAAAAGCTAAAAAAATATTAATAAATTTTCATATATATTTTTGATTAATTTAAAATCACTTAGGCTTAAGTTCAATGGTACTAAGACCTTATTGGGGTTGAAAAGGTCCTTGGTTGGTAATCCAGGGGGGTACTGATGAGTACCAATGAGGTCTTGGCTTAAGTCCAAAGATCAATGGTCTGAGACGCTTTCCAACAGGTCTTGCTCAATAAAATCAGCAATGGAAAAGTTATTTTCCGCTAAAAAAATGAATAAAAAGACAATAAGCTTTAATTTATTTTATTCTTATAATATTTTTTAATTTTTTTTTTGAAAAAAATAAATAAAAATCAACATGATTACTTTCTTCTTTATTAAATAAATAAAGTATTCTTTGATATTTTTTCCAGGGCTTATGTTGCCTGAGTGAAGAGTTAAAGTTTATTCATCTCTCAAGCTCTAACTCTTTTTCTTTCTCCCTTTCTTGGTGGAAAAATGAAAGGTTTTTGTAATGCTGTTCATGGGTTAAAGAATCCCAACAATGAGGTACAGGAACATACTTATTGGCTTCTCTCTTTTGTTTAAGAAGATTTAAATAATAATTAATCAATTCTCTGTTGGTCCTAAGATCCACTGGAAAAAGAATCTAAAAAAATGATAATAAGTATTTTTACTTATTTTTACTTAGAATATCTGGTCCAAAGAAATCAATTAATTAAATATTAATTATTCAGGGATATTGACTGGCAAGAAAAACAGTTGTTTTCTTATTTATACCAGGAAACTTTCATTAATTTAGCTACGGCAAGTGATATTGGTGTTGGAACAATAATAATTCCAAGAAAATATGTAAAATTCTCAGAAATATTGATATAATAAGAGAAAGTGAAAATTTTGGAGTTTGGTTTGGTTAAAATTGTTGAAATATATTTTTAAAGAGGGGAAATATATTATACAAGATTGGGGATCTTTATTGAAACAACCCTCTTCAAGGGGCTCTTTTGAACCCTGTAAAGACCTTGGGACAATAAGGTCCTAAGTGATTGCTCAAAAGGGGTTTACTCAAGGGGAATGGGTTTACTGGCTTTCTTACAGCAATTATTACTGCAGGCAAGGAGGAGATAACTTATTTCTTTAAGCAGAAACTCCAAGATAATTGCGGAAATTCATGGATTGAAAGAGTCTGAGGACAATTGGTGGGTTTTTTGCTGATATTCTTCAATGGAATTAATGATGGGGTTAGAATTAATAATTATACTATAAGAATAAGGCCATCAATCACTTTTTTATCATTTATAAACAATTGATCAGGGAAGGAAATGGGTCTAGATTGATTACTTAAAAATTACTCCTGTTTAAATCATCAAAAAAGGGCTGTATCTATTCTTTTTTGGGGTAAAAGGACCTTCCCAGGGCACGTAGAGAGAATTTCGCTTCTGGGATAAGGCTAGAAGACTGGCCAGGCCTAGTTTGGCCCGTATTCTCAGTTCTTTCCATCAGCTGGACCTTTCTGTGTCATATCTATGGATGAAATAATTATCAGAATCTGTTTAAATGTTAATTTTTTTATTTTTACAGTTCTGGCATATTTCCTAATTTTGTATTAGTTTGTTTTGAGTAACATGGTAAGGAGTGGGCATTTTTAGATTCTAAGCCATCTTCCAAACATTTTGGTAATTTTGTATACTTTTCAGTGGAAATCCTCAATAAGTTTTGTGGTTCATAAAGATTTAATAATAGCATTTACTTGACAACCTTCATTATTATTTTCCCCAATTTTTCTGTCTTCAATCTTTAATTTCATACTTTTTATTAAATTTTCAGAGGTTTAAGACATCACTCTATCCTTCTGTCAGGTTTTTAAATATGCATGATTTATGCATGCATGTTTTAGCCTGTTCCTGCTGTACCTGGCTTTTCAGGAGAGGTGCAGTTATTTTTGACGCATGCATACTTGACAGCTTCATGCAGGAATCCAGCATCCATGGCCAGAAGCATTTTGCATTTGAAGAAGAACCAATTTATTTGGATTCTTTTGTGTTTTATAGCACTCCTTGATCCCTTTTTGCAGCCATACTGGTCTTGATCATTCTTTGATTTTCTTTCTGGAACCAGTCACATTTGACTGAGAGGTTTTATTAAGCTATAACATGGATTGTGAAGCCTCACTGTATTTCCTCAAAGTTTCATTTTGCCACACTATTCTTGAGTTCCTTGAGAAGTGTTGGGTCATTCTTGTTCAAATTTGAAATTTATTTTCTTCTAGGGCTTCATGAAAAAAATTGCTTTGTTCTTGCCACCATACACAGTTATCTGGTACCCTTCAACCGCTTGATTGCGGAGAGGTTGGCAGGTTCATTGAGAACCTGGATTTTGTTTGGGTCTGATTTGATCAATCCCAATCTTGTGCTGAAGGCCAGAGTTGTTAGCTTGTTGGTGTTGTTTCTTTAAACTTCCTTGTTCTATTGTATTCTGAAACCACTATAACTTAATATGTTCAAGTCTTTTCCCCTCACCATCTTGCCTCAGATAGCGTTGTCTTCCATAGCTATTTTTTACTACCAAATTTATCTTTTCCCATTGATTCCTTATTTACAAGGTCCTGGACATTGATTCCAGTTACATTTAAATATCTTTTGTAACACTCAGGAGGGCAGCCTAAAAAAGCACCTTTCCCCTCCACAAAAATGCCTTTGGCCAGCACCATTTGGAGTCTTACAGCATGCAGGAATGCAGCATCCAAGGCCAGAAGAATTTTGCATGCCGGTTTCTTGACAGGCGTCTAAATATTGGGTGTCAGGCTTGTGTACCCTTGATGCACAGCTGCGCGCGGGAATTGTGACAGAACAAAAATCTGGCTGTCACTCCTAAAATATACACAACACCTCCATTGTGAGTATATTTTAGGTGTGAAACCTATACATGAAATTTCATGTGAAATATTAAATTGGCCAAAAATTCCTCAGTGATGACATGGACTTTTGGTCATTTCCATTTTTAATTATTTAAAAATCTAAGGAGTTGAAATTCAAGGTTGGGGTCAGTGAGTGACCCAATCTTTTTGTGGGTGAGGAATCTAACGATGCAATGATATTTTAGGATTTCTCACTATTTGTTTTTTATAATTTATTTTTATTTTTATTCTACTTTGACAGGTTTCTCTGTGCACTTAGCAAGCTGAAACTCATATTTGAACCTCATATCATCAGAAATAAAAGCCCATATCCTGCAGATTTGATAAACTTCCCTCAAGACTTGTTCAATAAAAGTATGGTTTTACAATTGAATATAAAATTCTCAATCCTTCCTGTTATTTGAAGATTGTAAATTCAATTCATGCATTATGTAAATATGGTGCATCAACCTTCTGAGATTATTCAGGAATTGATTTAATGTTTGACTCCAAAAACTCAACAAATTCAAAATAAGTTTCACTCAAAATCCCTGGTGCTTCACCTACTGGAAGGTGCAGCCATTTTTTCATGTTGATTGTTAGTTACGTGGGTCATTCTCAATTCATTCCAAAAGAAATTATTCAAAACACACCAATTATTGAAATTGGACTTATTTTAGCAATTATTTTGCTAAAATGAGGCCAAAAGGGGTCATTGTCATGATTATAGTAATTTTATTACTATAATCACACCACCTGGTGTGATTTTCCATGCCAGAGGGGTGTGTATAGTAATTTTCTTACTATAATTATACAACCTGGCATGTTTTTTGCATGCCACCTGGAATGATTGTCACCACCAGGGAGGTTTGTTATTCCACAAAATGGAATGGTATAATTGGTGTTTACCCCCCATGAAACTCCAGAGCGGGGGGGGAGTGGCTGGCCTAACCATTGAAACCACTGGCATTGGGCAGTTTTGGAAAGGCTTTTGAGCTCAATCCCCCAGAATCTCAGCTTTGTTGACCACCTTATCAAAACTTACCAGTTCTAGAATTATTGAAAAGGCTTTCAAAAATGGGCAGCAGGTTTCAAACTCACCCAGAATTGGTTGAGGTGTTGGGGGCCATCCCCCAGCATATATATATATATATTTTAAAAAAAATCTTTCTTTTTTTTGTTTCAATCAAGATTGAAAAGGTAATGTTAAATTCATGACTCCAGTGGTGTGGGGACTGTGTAGGGCCCCCCCAACCTGTGGGAGTCGTGTAGGGCCCCACACAACCTATGGGAGTTGTGTAGGGCCCCTCAACGCGTGGGGGCCCATACACTACTCCCTCAAAACAGTTATTCTAAGTACGCGCAACCACTGTGGGGGCATATACCCCCCATAATGGGAATTTTTGATTTTTTTACCCCTGTACACAGCCATATTATTTATTATTTATTATTTATTATTTATTATTTATTATTTATTATTTATTATTTATTATTTATTATTTATTATTTATTATTTATTATTTATTATTTATTATTTATTATTTATTATTTATTATTTATTATTTATTATTTATTATTTATTATTTATTATTTATTATTTATTATTTATTATTTATTATTTATTATTTATTATTTATTATTTATTATTTATTATTTATTATTTATTATTTATTATTTATTATTTATTATTTATTATTTATTATTTATTATTTATTATTTATTATTTATTATTTATTATTTATTATTTATTATTTATTATTTATTATTTATTATTTATTATTTATTATTTATTATTTATTATTTATTATTTATTATTTATTATTTATTATTTATTATTTATTATTTATTATTTATTATTTATTATTTATTATTTATTATTTATTATTTATTATTTATTATTTATTATTTATTATTTATTATTTATTATTTATTATTTATTATTTATTATTTATTATTTATTATTTATTATTTATTATTTATTATTTATTATTTATTATTTATTATTTATTATTTATTATTTATTATTTATTATTTATTATTTATTATTTATTATTTATTATTTATTATTTACTATTTATTATTTATTATTTATTATTTATTATTTATTATTTATTATTTATTATTTATTATTTATTATTTATTATTTATTATTTATTATTTATTATTTATTATTTATTATTTATTATTTATTATTTATTATTTATTATTTATTATTTATTATTTATTATTTATTATTTATTATTTATTATTTATTATTTATTATTTATTATTTATTATTTATTATTTATTGTTTATTATTTACTATTTATTATTTATTATTTATTATTTATTATTTATTATTTATTATTTATTATTTATTATTTATTATTTATTATTTATTATTTATTATTTATTATTTATTATTTATTATTTATTATTTATTATTTATTATTTATTATTTATTATTTATTATTTATTATTTATTATTTATTATTTATTAATTATTATTGATTATTCATTATAAATGAATTATTAATTATTGATCATTAATTATTAATTATAAATTATTAATTATAAATTATTATTTATTATCTATTATTTATTATTTATTATTTATTATTTATCATTTATCATTTATCATTTATTATTTATTATTTATTATTTACTGTTTATTATTTATTATTTATAATTTATAATTTATTATTTATTATTTATTATTCATTATTCATTATTCATTATTTATTATTTATTATTTATTATTTACAATTTATGATTTATGATTTATTATTTATTATTTATTATTTATCATTTATTATTTATTATGAATTATTTATTAGGGTGTATCAGAGTTAAGCAAACCCGCTATTTTTAAATGGCAGGTTTCAAACCAAATCCGCCATTTCAAACCCTCCATTTAAAATCAAAAAAAACCACTTATTTAACATCAGACATGTCAGAGTTACCTGGAAATCAATGGGTTTTTTCAAGTAAAGTATATAAAGGCTTCCACCCCTTATCCAATTCATACAACCCTGGTTCCACATCCAACCTCCAAAAAATTCTACCTCCAACCTCATCTGAAAAAAAAATTGATTCATTGCTCTTCATCTCTTCATCACTATCCTCATCACTTATAACTCTCATCACTTTATTGCTTTCATCACATCCAGCTAAGTCTCATTGGATCACTATCCTAATCAATTCATCACTATCATCACTTTATTGCTTTCATTACATCCAGCCAACTCTCATTGGATCACTATCCTCATCATGTCATCACTCTCATCACTTTATTGCTTTGATCACATCCAGCTAAGTCTCATTGGATCACTATCCTTATCACTTGATGGATTTGATCCCTTCATCACTTTCATCACATCCAGCTAACTCTCATTGGATCACTATCCTCATCACTTCATCACTCTCATCACTTTATTGCTTTCATCACATCCTAATTCCCATTGCTTTATCCCTCTTGTCACTTCATCACTCTCATCTCTTCATATTCTCTTTGCTTCATCACTCTCATCCTCTCATCACATCATCACTCTCACCACTTAAACACTCTCATAGCCCTTCATCCCTTCATCTCTCTTTCTATTTTAAATGGCCCCTCAGCAATCCTCCCCCTGCAAGTCCACTAAACAATCCAATGGACCAAATCAAGCATCCAAAAATCCTCCCCCATCAGCTTCCAAAGGCTCAAGTCAGCGCAAGAGAGTTGATCACATCATCCTGGTATACTGGCTCAAAATTCTGTCCAACTAAAATGCTTGCTTTGGATCTGACAACAAAACACGTGCTTGCCAACCTCCATCCTCTAAGTTCAATGGTTATCTCCTGATGGCCAATGAACTCAAGAATAAAAAAAAAGTTAGGCTGCATCTGTCATCCAAACAGATGAGGGAGCAATTCAAGAATTATCAAGCCAATTACAAAAAGGCCCACTCCATTTCAATCTCCACCCGCTTTGGTATCACCGACTCCAACAAAGCCAAGGAAATCAACTTGTTGGTTGATAAGTTGGACTCCGTTTGTCCTTTTTATATTCAAATGGATGAAATATTTGGAAAGAAGGCCAACATCACCCCTTTAGCAGCTTTTGATTCCCACAAATCCAATTCAGTTGACACTGAGGACTTGGCTGGGAATGCTCAGCCTAGCAATAATATATTTGCTTTGATGAAAAACTTAAAAAGGCAAAAAAATCATTTTTGATTACAAAAATGCTTAAGACCATTTTTAAACCCCATTGTCCTTCATTATTTCACGATTTGATTCAAAGGAAAGTCTCAAAAAATTGCAAAACAATTTTCCTAAAATTTGAGAGACTTTGTCTGCCTTAAGATTGAGAAAAGAATACTCTTGAGGGGAAGATTAAATAGATGATTTCTTTACATAGTGTCCAAATAGCTCAACAGGGTCCATCAATTTTTGCCATCCAATTTCCCACATTTTTCCACCCCAAGATCTTGAGGGACCTACCGTTTTGACAAATTTTTTGGACTGGTGAAGGAAAGTTGTCACAAAGTTGATATCCCTCTTGTCTTGATCAGAAATTTGATTATTGCAACAAGACTGTTGTGATCCAATTTATTGCGGAAAATCACTTTGCAATGGCTGAAGAAAAGGAATTGCTTTATTTTCTGCTTGGCAAGTTCAAACTCAGTGGGTGTGGGTTTTTGATTGTTCTTTTTGTTTTCAGCAGTAATGGCAGGATACAGATCCAAAGGTTGTAGTTTTGGTCCAGACCATTCAACATTTTCATTAATTCCACCCTCTTCAAGTTCCAAAGAGATTTTGGATGTCCTCATTTGATCCCTCTTTTGCTTCAAAGCCCTCTGCTTTCCACCTCTCTTTATGTTTCTCACCTTATCTCCTTCCATCTTGTTCCCTCCCAGGCGAATTCTCCGCTTGGGGTGAGGATCAAAAAGGGATTCAATTTGGAGTATAACATTGTGAGTGTGGTGGAAGAAGCAATGGAGTTGAAGGAAAAGTGGTCAAAAAAGGATTACAAAAAAAAAATGTCAGCCATGTGATCACAAAAAAAAACCAAAAATAAAGAAATAAAAATAAAAAAATAAAAAAATAAAAAAATAAAAAAATAAAAAAATAAAAAAATAAAAAAATAAAAAAATAAAAAAATAAAAAAATAAAAAAATAAAAAAATAAAAAAATAAAAAAATAAAAAAATAAAAAAATAAAAAAACAAAAAAATAAAAAAATAAAAAAATAAAAAAATAAAAAAATAAAAAAATAAAAAAATAAAAAAATAAAACAATAAAAAAATAAAAAAATAAAAAAATAAAAAAATTACAGGGCATGGGCATGAACTAATTTTACCGGGCTTATTACCAAAAAAAAGGAGGGCCAGGCAAGCCAAGCAAGGAGGGGGGGCGGACAGGAGCAAGGGGGGGCAAGGAGGTTGAGGGATATTGGGTGATCTGACTGACCTTCCTGGATCAACTTTCCAAGGGTCATAACCATCTTGGCCGGGCTTGGTCTGGGTTTCCGGGTTGTTTTATCCTTCTTTTCAGTATGGAGATCTTTGGATTGGGTAGGATGGTTGAGGATTGAATTTCCAGTGTTTGGGAGTGACAAGTGATTGAGGTTTGAATGAGAGGCATAATCACTGGTTGGTTGATTTTTGGGATGACCATTGATTTGATGACCTGGATTGGCAAGATAGCAGAGGTCCATATCCAAGTTATGCAAGGCCAGACTGGAGGCTGTGGAGGAATGGTGAGGAGCAGTGAGAGATCTTGATGATGATGAAAATTTGGATTGATGCAGGACAGACCTATGGAGCTAAATGGAAATAACCTTGCACCCCTTGAGACCCTGTTGGCCAAGGTTTCCAAGTACTGCAAGGTCTGTTCTATGACATCATCAAAGAAGCCAAGGAGGGTTGTGGAGGTTATCTAAGGATTGATCTCAATAGACTGTGTATTGAGGTCAGTCCCCCCTAGAGCTTAGTCTGTCCTCAAACCTTGGTTTCCTCAGCTCAACCATCTTGTGCATTTCCATTTTTTGTTGTCATCATCCTAGGATCCATTTCAAATGGAATGTAAAATTGCATTTAACGTCATGCAAGATGGTCTATTTACTGTGGGTTAGATGGATTCAGTTTTATCAATCCCTCCCTTGAGTTATTTGAACTCATCCCCCCCAGCCCTATTCTTCTCCTTCTTCTGTTGTGTCTTTGGTGCTGAAGTTGAAGACAAAAAAATATATGTACGTATATCCCTTGACCTCCTTGCCCCTCCCTTTCTCCATTCTGCCCCCCCTCCTTGCTTGACTTGCCTGCCCCACCCCCCTTTTCTTTTGGCAATAAGCCCACCCCAATTAGTTCATGCCCATGCCCAGTTATTTTTTTATTTTATTTTTGGTTTTTTCTTTGTGATCCCGTGACTGAAATTTTTTTTGGTAATCCTTTTTTGAACAATTTTCCTTCAATTCCATTGCTTCTTCCACCACACTCACCATTTTATACTCCAAATTGGATAGATGGAAGGAGATGAGGTGAGAAACATAAAGAGAGGTGGCAAGCAGACAGCTTTGAAGAAAAAGAGGGATCAAATGAGTGCATCCAAAATCTCTTTGGAACTTGCAGAGGGGGGAATTAATGAAAAGGTTGAATGGTCTGGACAGAAACTACAACCTTTGGATCTGTATCCTGCCATTACTGCTGAAAACAAAAAGAACATTCAAAAACCCACACCCACTGAGTTTGAACTTTTTAAGCAGAAAATCAAGCAATTCCATTTCTTCACCCATGGCAAAGTAATTATTCTCAATAAATCTGATCACAACAGTCTTGTTTCACTAATCAAATTTGTCCCATTGGATACAATTTCTGATCAAGACAAGAAGGACATCAACTTTGTGACAACTTTCCTTCACCAGTCAAAAAAATTTGTCAACACAGTTGTTCCCTCAAGATCTTGGGGCGGAAAAATGTGGGCAATTGGATGGCAAAAATTGATGGACCCCTTTGAGTTATTTGAACTCTATGTGAAGAAATCATCTATTCAATCTTGCCCTCAAGATTAAGCTTTTATCAATCTTAAGGCTGACAAAGTCTTCTAAAATTTAGCAAAAATGTTTTGCAATTTGGCCAGACTTGCCTTTGAATCAAATCATGAAATAATGAAGGAAAACGGGGGTTAAAAATAGTCTTAAGCATTGTCGTAATCAAAAATGATTTTTTTTCCTTTTTAATTTTTTCATCAGAGCAAATATATTATTTCTAGGATGAGCATCCCCAGCCAAGTCCTCAGCGTCAACTGAATTGTATTTTTGGGCATCAGAAGCTGCTAAAGGGGTGATGTTGGTGATCTTTCCAAATATTTCATTCATTTGAATATAAAAAGGACAAATGGAGTTCAACTTATCAACCACTGAGTTGATTCCCTTGGCTTTGTTGGAGTTGGTGATACCAAAGCGGGTGGAGATTGACATGGAGTTTGCCTTTTTATACTTGGATTGTTAATTCTTGAATTTCTCCTTCATCTGTTTGCATGACAGATCCAGCCTACCTTTTGTTTTATTCTTGAGCTCATTGGCCATCAGGAGATAACCATTGAACTTAGAGGATGGAGGTTGGCAAGCACGTGTTTTGTTGTCAGATCCAAAGCAAGCATTTTAGTTGGACAGAATTTTGAGCCAGTATACCAGGATGAAGTGATCAACTCTTGTGAGCTGACTTGAGCCTTTGGAAGCTGATGGGGGAGGATTGTTGTATTTTGGGTTCCTGGGGGATGTTTACTTTGGTCCATTGGATTGTTTAGTGGAATTGTGGGGGGAAGATTGCTGAGGGGCCATTTAAAAATAGAAAGAGGGATGAAGGGAGGAAGGTCTATGAGAGTGTTTGAGTGGTGAGAGTGATGACGTGATGAGAGGATGAGAGTGATGAAGCAAAGAGAATTGGAAGAGATGAGAGTGATGAAGTGATAAGGATAGCAATCCAATGAGACTTAGCTGGATGTGATGAAAGCAATAAAGTGATGAGAGTGATGAAGTGATGAGGATAGTGATCCAATGAGAGTTAGCTGGATGTGATGAAATTGATAAAGGTATGAGAGTGATGAAGTGATAAGGATAGCAATCCAATAAGACTTAGCTGGATGTGATGAAAGCAATAAAGTGATGAGAGTGATGAAGTAATGAGGATAGTAATCCAATGAGAGTTAGCTGGATGTGATGAAAGTGATAAAGGAATGAGAGTGATGAAGTGATAAGGATAGTGATCCAATGATACTTAGCTGGATGTGATGATAGCAATATAGTGATGAGAGTGATGAAGTGATGAGGATATTGATCCAATGAGAGTTAGCTGGATGTGATGAAATAAATAAAGTGATGAGAGTGATGAAGTGATGAGGATAGTGATCTGATGAGACTTAGCTGGATTTGATGAAAGCAATAAATTGATGAGAGTTATGAAGTGATGAGGATAGTGATGAAGAGATGAAGAGCAATGAATCAATTTTTTTTCAGATGAAGTTGGAGGTAAAATTTTTTCGAGGTTGGATGTGGAACCAGGGGTTTATGAAGTGGACAGGTGGTGGAAGCCTTTATGTACTTTACTTAAAAAAACCCACTTATTTCCAGGTGAATCTGACACTTCTGATGTAAAATAAGTGGGTTTTTTGATTTTTAATGGCATTTTTGGAATGGCAGATTTGGTTTGAAAGCAGCCATTAAACAATGCCGGGTTTGCTTAACTCTTATAGGCCCTCTTTATTGTTTATTATTTATTATTTATTATTTATTATTTATTATTTATTATTTATTATTTATTATTTATTATTTATTATTTATTATTTATTATTTATTATTTATTATTTATTATTTATTATTTATTATTTATTATTTATTATTTATTATTTATTATTTATTATTTATTATTTATAATTTATTATTTATAATTTATAATTTATTATTTATTATTTATTATTTATTATTTATTATTTATTATTTATTATTTATTATTTATTATTTATTATTTATTATTTATTATTTATTATTTATTATTTATTATTTATTATTTATTATTTATTATTTATTATTTATTATTTATTATTTATTATTTATTATTTATTATTTATTATTTATTATTTATTATTTATTATTTATTATTTATTATTTATTATTTATTATTTATTATTTATTATTTATTATTTATTATTTATTATTTATTATTTATTATTTATTATTTATTATTTATTATTTATTATTTATTATTTATTATTTATTATTTATTATTTATTATTCATTATTTATTACTTATTACTTATCATTTATTATTTATTATTTATTATTTATTATTTATTATTTATTATTTATTATTTATTATTTATTATTTATTATTTATTATTTATTATTTATCATTTATTATTTATCATTTATTATTTATCATTTATTATTTATTATTTATTATTTATTATTTATTATTTATTATTTATTATTTATTATTTATTATTTATTATTTATTATTTATTATTTATTATTTATTATTTATTATTTATTATTTATTATTTATTATTTATTATTTATTATTTATTATTTATTATTTATTATTTATTATTTATTATTTATTATTTATTATTTATTATTTATTATTTATTATTTATTATTTATTATTTATTATTTATTATTTATTATTTATTATTTATTATTTATTATTTATTATTTATTATTTATTATTTATTATTTATTATTTATTATTTATTATTTATTATTTATTATTTATTATTTATTATTTATTATTTATTATTTATTATTTATTATTTATTATTTATTATTTATTATTTATTATTTATTATTTATTATTTATTATTTATTATTTATTATTTATTATTTATTATTTATTATTTATTATTTATTATTTATTATTTATTATTTATTATTTATTATTTATTATTTATTATTTATTATTTATTATTTATTATTTATTATTTATTATTTATTATTTATTATTTATTATTTATTATTTATTATTTATTATTTATTATTTATTATTTATTATTTATTATTTATTATTTATTATTTATTATTTATTATTTATTATTTATTATTTATTATTTATTATTTATTATTTATTATTTATTATTTATTATTTATTATTTATTATTTATTATTTATTATTTATTATTTATTATTTATTATTTATTATTTATTATTTATTATTTATTATTTATTATTTATTATTTATTATTTATTATTTATTATTTATTATTTATTATTTATTATTTATTATTTATTATTTATTATTTATTATTTATTATTTATTATTTATTATTTATTATTTATTATTTATTATTTATTATTTATTATTTATTATTTATTATTTATTATTTATTATTTATTATTTATTATTTATTATTTATTATTTATTATTTATTATTTATTATTTATTATTTATTATTTATTATTTATTATTTATTATTTATTATTTATTATTTATTATTTATTATTTATTATTTATTATTTATTATTTATTATTTATTATTTATTATTTATTATTTATTATTTATTATTTATTATTTATTATTTATTATTTATTATTTATTATTTATTATTTATTATTTATTATTTATTATTTATTATTTATTATTTATGATTTATTATTTATTATTTATTATTTATTATTTATTATTTATTATTTACTATTTATCTTTGGTAACGAGCGGGTTTAGAGCAACTACCACTGTGTTGATAAGTCCACTCAATAAGCAGATTTATCAAGGATTTACCCAATTGGGCCAGCATTTTGGGCTCAATAGGGCTTGATAGATGTCAATTCAACAAAATCCATGACAAGGTTCCATAAATTTATGATCAAGCCCCGCTGTAACTTTCTTCCCCCCGGCCCTCCCCCTCCATAACTCCACCCTACCATACCATCCTCCCCCCCTTTTGACTTCATCACCCCCATTGACAACACCCACCCATTTGACATTCTTTTAAATTGTTCTCATGTCTTTTTTTTTCAAAGTCAAAATGATGGCAAAACAATCATTTTTTCCCTGTTTGGGGGCGGACCCGACCCTTATGGAGCAGGGATTTGCGGAAGGGACAATGGTGGGACCCGCTCGCCAACTGCTTGACAACTGTCGCGCGGGCCCGATTTATCGCAACAAGGGCACAAAATCGGGTTTCAACAGTTATCCACCCTTGCGCGGCTTGACAACTTGTCAGCACAGGAGGATCCTCTTCGGTACCATCTCATCTTCAAACTCCCAAAACCCCCAAATCAACTCTTCATCTCCTTTTTCGTCGATTTTCACCTGGAAGCTGCTCCTCCCACCCCCTCTCTCCTAGGCCATGGCCTCCCTCCGTCCCCCTGACCGTCCTCGAATGGAGGGAATATCAACTGAAGGTCTGATGCCCGAGATAGTCGGCCCCTTGAATCCCCCAAATAACGGCCAACCAAGCAGTCTGGCCATGCGTCTTACGCGTTTAATCGCAGATAAAGGAAACTTCACAGCGAACGGAGAATTGATTCTTAACCAGATGACCGTGGAATTGATTCAGATTCTAATTCGTTCGGAACAGGATTGTGCTGAAGCCAATAGGAGACGCGATGAACAAACTCAGGCCATTGCAAACCAGATGCAAGTCATGACTGAACAGATCAGCAACCTTGTACAATTACAACATACGCCACCCAAAATGAACGTTCCCCCAATGTTGCCCAGAGTACCCAAGCAACCCACCTATGAGGAAAGAACGAAGCTGAACTTACCTGTTAACGCTCGGAAGCCCACTACTCAACCACCTACGAAAGATGGGATGCGACTTTACCGCCCAGGAAGAGCGGTCATTCACTCCAATCCCTTGAAAAACCAAATCAATAAGATCCCCAAGGCTCTATTTCTCCAGCGGGCCAACAAATCTTTATCTAGGATGAACGCAAGAGTCCAGGATGAGCTAGTTACTGTCACCAGAGCTCACGTCATGAACTCGGGAGATGTAGTTTTTTACACTAAAAATAAATTCCACCAGAAGTGGTTAATGGACAACAAGCACCTATGGTCAAAAGAAGTACACCCAGATTTGGAAGCCACTCCTAGCGCTTGGTCGGTACTCGCTCATGGCGTCCCCAAAGATTTTGACCCAACGTCCGATTTCAGCAATTCTAAACTAGCCACTGCCAATGGATTCAACAAGGAGGAACTGATTCGTATGCGTTGGCTATCAGACAACATGAACACTGCCAAAAAAGCGGGATCTATAGTGCTATCCTTTGCAAGTAAAGAGCTGGCTGACCGTATTGCATACACAGGTATTTTCTTAGACTACGATTACCACCGAGTAACTGCCTTCAAACCGTACCCGGCACAATGCTTCAAATGTCTGAAAATGGGCCACTTTGGCAAGTGGTGTCAAGATCCACCCCAATGCAGACAATGCGATGGAAGCCACACAACAAAGGAATGCCCGGATTGCCCGGAAGGTAGCATGGAAATAACCAAATGTGTCAAATGCAAGGAAGGCGCCAGAAACAAAGTCAAAGGAATCAATGATATAAAACACTCAGTTTTCAGTGTACTATGCCCTTACAAGCGGACATGGCTCCAGGCTAAGAAATCTTGCTCAATGCCTCTCTCATGTTAGATACAACACATACAAGCAAAAGAACTGATGACCTTATGTTATTACTACCTGACAGACCGGAAACTTGGACTCATCACAACACAACTGTACCATCAACTCCCTCCCCCTCAGATGATTTTTCTTTCTTACAATTAAATTTCCACATTTCCAAAGAAATAACGCTGACTCTTTTACATCACTCCCCAAAGAACATCATTCTTATATTACAAGAGCCATGGGTGAATCCTTTCACTTTATCCCCCCCCTATCCACCCGAACTGGCACATGCTAGCAAGCTATGACCACAATCCTACAGATTGGAGGGATTGACACAAGTGCTGTGTATATGTCCACAAGTCTATCCCATCCAAGGCTATTCTTCAACTCCCTGGTGGGTCTAAACACGTTATGGGGGTGACAATCAAGGGGGCCTGTGGGAAGTTGTTCTTAGTAATCAATGTATATAACCCGCCTGGAACAAATGCAGGTCTGAAGGACCTAGATTGCTGGCTGCCCAGTGTGCATAATAGATGTGTACCCATGTGCATATTCATGGACGCTAACCTGCACCATTGGATGTGGAACCCACTGGGCTACCTCTGAACACATAAGGAATTGATAAATCTTATTACACTATGCGGTAAAAATGGCTTCAAACTTGCTTCACCGCAGCACATCCCAACATTCTACTTGGTTAAGGGAAAAGGCACTACAATTGACCTGATATGGGCAAATCACCAAGCCTCCAAGGTTTTGGCAGGAGTCCATGTCTTGGATGAGAATTTTGGGTCCAACCACCAGGCCCTGAAGGGGACATTATGTGTGAAAGGTTTTCCTCCTGCTGTACAATGGGCAAAACCAATATGGAATAATATAGATCAGACAGAGATCTGTAAGAAACTGGAGACTCACCTGGAAGACAGAATGACGGGCAACAATATAGAGGATGAAGCTGAACATTTAACAGCATCTCTACAATTAACTCAAGACAGTTTAGGTAGGAATGTGCAGGCAAATGAAGCTTGTTCAAAATCATGGTGGGACCCCGGTGTGCTCAATCCAGTTTTGAAGACAAGAAATAGAGCAAGGCGGTGGATGATGCTTGCAAAGACCAAGGAGGCATGCCAATGTTACAAGGAGTGGAACAAATACTTCCAATCCTTGGTGAGTTACGCCAAACTGACACATTGGAGGAAGTACCTGGAATCATCCAACAGGGATGTTGCCTTCAATGCGCTGCGTTGCATACAACCTGTATCAAGTGGCCAGATCCTCCCCCTTAAGAGGGCTGATGGATCCTTTGCAGTTGGGAAAGCCAAACAGGCCAAAATGCTCTTTGAAGGTACCTCCCTACTACGCCCTCACATTGATCTATCTGATGTGAGCAAAATTGAAGAATGCCGCCCTGCAATTTTCAACAAGATATCCAAAGACAAATTTTGCAGAGCTCTAAACAAACTAGCAGTTGGCAAAGCTCCAGGCCCAGACCGGATCTTAAACAAAACCTTGAAGCTAACAAGTCCCGTCTTGCAAACCCATCTAGTCAGGCTACATAATAAGATCCTGCACAAAGGAACGTATCCCTCATGCTGGAAAAGGGCTATGACAGACATAATTTGCAAAGCAAACAAGCCAAGTTACACCGTCCCAAACGCTTACCATCCTATTGCTCTCCTCAACACATTGGGGAAAGCTCTCAAGCTGATCATTGCCAGAAGACTTGTTGAGTGGGCTGTTAGCTCAGGTTACCTTTCCAATTGACACTATGGGGGTTGGAAAGGAGTAGGTACCAAAGATGCCATTTACCAACTTGATTCATGGGTAAGGGACGGATGGACAGAAAAGAAAGTAGTAGTAGCTTTATTCCTTGATGTACAATCAGCGTACCCAATGGTTCATCCAGATCAACTGATAAACATACTAGTAGCCAAAAAATGCCCAGCTTACCTATGGATTTTTATCAGGGATTTCCTCAGAGGCAGGAACACGACAATGCGCCTTGACGACTACACCTCTCCCCCCTATCAGGTCCCCATAGGCCTTCCGCAAGGCTTGCCATTATTGGTCATATTATACATAATTTATAACTCTGACTTGCTTAACCTCACTGACTATCCGCACAGCACAATATCATCAATTGGATATGTAGATGATGTGGTTCACCTCTCTGCTGGAAAAGACTTACAGGAGGCTCTAGGGGTCATGAACGCCCTAGTTGAGAAATCTCTATCCTGGGGGGTTTGGCATGCTGCTATGTTTGACAAACAAAAAACGCAGATGATGATTTTGTCTAACAATAGACTGCTTCCCACGTCCTTGTCCCCTTTCATTTTTGGCAACATGCCAATAGCATACTCCTCATCAGTAACATGGCTAGGCTTACTCATTGACCAACAACTGTCTTATCACAAGCATTTAGGTAACATTCTCAACAAAGCACGGTCCACACTGCAACACTTCAAACGCCTGGGCAACTCACACTGGGGCGTCTTGGAAAAAAACCAATCACTTCTCCTGAACTTGGTCCTCCTCCCCAGGCTAACTTATGCAGCACACGTTGTCGTGTCAATTTATAGACACAGATTGGGAACTGCGTCGCGGCTGCGCGCTCAGCATTAGGGTATGCGGAGTGCTCAGTAGCGGCAGCTGCTGGATCAGCAGCAGCAGCTGTTTGGCTCTGCACCTGGTGGACGGGTCGGGCTCAGCATTGAATGTGGCGTGGGCGGCAATCCGCCCCAGAGATCGGATTTGGAAGGTAGTGCGCTCAGCTAGGTTTGCGGGCGCTCCGGTTTGGATACGTAGGGGTGGAGCAACCCGCGGGCTATGAAGGAGCGGATGAAGCGCGCGGATCATGCCGGATATTACCAAACACCCACGACGGGCGCGTATGAACGGATACAGACAGGCGCGGTGTGGAAAATTTAGAGGTCGTCCCTCAAGAAGTTGTCCCTAGTTACGGGATCAATGGTTCTAGCGTCTGTAAGACTGAGAATGCTTCCTTTCCTTTTCTCCAAGGGAGAGAGAGAGAGAGAGATAGAGAGATAGAGAGATAGAGAGATAGAGATATAGAGATAGATGGATGAAGAGATCCTCCCCCCTACAACCCGGAGTCAAGGGAAAAGGTATTTGAGCCCTCCCCCTCAACCCTAACCTAAGTACAAGCACAAAGACAGACTGGCAACCATGAAGAAGGAACCCTAGACCCAGAACCCCAACCCATCCCCCAACCCATACCCATACCCTTTCCCCGCCAGCTTGCCTGCCATTACGCGCATCCGGTTTGTCTTTTTGTGGCGCGGCCCTCCGCCGCGCGATAGCCAAAGTTCGCCGCGCTTGCGCGCATCCACCCGACGCGCCGTCGTGGATTTCCCGTCCCGTGGCCGGCCCACGCTTGCGCGCGGCTGCCCACGCATATAGCCCTGCTGTCGACCCGCTTTTTCCCCCCCGACTAGCCATTCTGAGAACCTGGTCGGCCCAGCTCCATCCGTGAGTCGGACATCCAAGCGGGTTGCGGCCCGCCTCCCTTAGTCAGGCCCGGCCCGCAGTCGGGTGCTCAATCCCGCCGCGCCCACTGCTGAGCCCGCAGCGGCTACTGCTGAGGACCGGCGCACCCCCACTGCTGAGCCTAACCTACCAGATGCTGAGCGCGCAGGCCGCGACGCAGTCCCCGACCCGAGGCTATATAATGACACCACATCCCCCCCCAACTTGAGTTCTGTCCCCAGAGGTCCCTTCCCATTGCCACCTCGACTACCCGCACCCCGCTCCTCCCTACCCACTCCTCTTCTCACACTCCACCAACTCCCCTCCCACGCTCATCGCCGTCATGCTCCCCTGCCAATTCTGCGCCCGGAACTGGCACGCGTGCTCGATTGCTCCTGGTCGACGCGCCTGTGTCGCTTGCCGTCGCGGCCATCGCCGCTGCTTGCTTAGCGATGGCATGCCCCGAGCTCCCTCCAACTTCGGCTCCCGCCCCAGGCCGCGCAAAAGGGCTCGTCCCAACCCGTTCATGGTTTCGGACAACGACACCATCTTGGAGGACTCGTGGACTCCGCCGGGCTCCCCTTCCCGCCGCCCTCCGCTGAGCGAGGGTCGCAACTCGGCTTCCCCCCTTTGCCGCGCGGGACTGCCGCAGAAGGAGGATTTCTCATCCGTTGACGACTATCGGCGGGCCCTACGATTCTGGTTGGACCGCGTTTGGATGAGGGAAGGCGCGAGGGACCTGCGACTCAATGAGATTCTCCGGCGTTGCGCTGCTGCAGCCCCGGTTCCCCCTCCGGCACCTACACCGGCTCCACAAGGCACTCCACCGCCGCCCGCGTCACCAGCGGTCTCGGATGGGAGGCCCACTACCCCCGAGGTCCCTCCTCCGCCATCCCCAATCATCGTTCCGTCATTGCCCCCAGATGGACCGAGCCCTCCGCGCGATGCCCCGGGGACCCCCTCATCACCTCCTTGCTCGTTCGGATCAAGCCCCGTCCCAGCACTGGCACCGCCTTCCCTCAACTCCCCCGAGATCCCGGAGATCCCGGTCGTGATGGCACTCCCGGAGGCTGGCTTCGAGGCTTTCGCGGAACGGTCAACCGCGATGCTCCGCAACTTCCTGGCGACCCCCGGAGCCCAATCCTCAGAATCCCGGCGCAAGTTCTTGGCGTCTTACCGGGCCCTACTGGCATCGTTGAGGGCGGACATGGAGGAAATGATGCGAATGGCTTAGACGCCCCCACCCCCTTCCTTCTCTCCTTTCCCGCCTACTTTTCTTGTCCTATTGTTGTACCGCGTTCTTTGGAGAAATACATATTGCTGCGCGAGGAAAAGAAAGGGCCGCGTCCGCGCGTCCAGGTGGAAAGTGAGTGAAAGACCAAGATCCGCGTCCGCATGAGAAGTGAGTGTGAGTGAGGTTGAGGTTGAGATCCACGTCCGCGCGCTCCCTTTGTGAGAGACTGTAAGTGACCAGTTATTCCAAGAAAAGAGGTACCTGGACCGCCCCAGACGGACTGCCACACAGTTCCCCGTACCCGTACTACAAAACAAAACAAACACCGCGCCGACAGCGCGCGCTCACAACCGGGAGTATAAGGGAGAAGCGATGGGAACAAACATTCTGGGGTGTCTAGTCGTTCCGGCTGTGAACCGGCTAGAGCACCCCCTTACCAAGCTAAGCTTTAATCCGCGTCCATATCATCCCTGACCGTCGCGCCCGTCCGTTGAAGAAAGAAACAGGAGAGAAACAGACAAAAAAAGGAAAGAAAACAGCCCAAATCCAAAGAAGAGAAAGAAAATATCCTATATTTATTATTTTATTTTATTATTATTATTTTTTTATTTTTTTTTTTTTTTTTAGCAGAGCTCTTCGTCCCGCCATCCGTGCGCGGGACTTGTCCTCGCGTTTGCGGGCCCGACGCCACGCCGCGCCCGCGTACCTGCAATAAATAAACCATAGCCAGTACCAATCCAAAGCCAAGCCCAAACCAAAACATAAGGAAACAAACATTCTGGGGTGTCTAGTTGTCCCGGCTGTGAACCGGCTAGAACACCCCCCTCACCAAATAAAGCTTAACCACCTAGCGCCCCCCCCAGCTTGACAGCTGTCCCCAGCCGTCTGCAACCTCCTACTTCTCTGGGGTCGGGCGTCGCGCGCCGCTACTTTGCTATCCGAACGGTCCGCGTTGTCGCCCGACTCTGGGACCGCCTTGCCCCCGGGCCCCAAATCATTGCTCGCCGTCTCGTCAAAGGAAGTGGAACCGCGCGCAAAGAAGCGTTTCACGTGCAAAGCCGCGGCCTTCCGCTTAAGCGGCGGCCCGTCCAATTCCTCAAGCCCATAGCTGCCGCCCAAGAACTTAGAGGCCACGCGGTACGGCCCGTTCCACCGGTTGGCAAAAAGCCGGCCCCACTGGGATTCCAGACTCCGATTATACAGCAGAACCAGGTCCCCCTTCCGCAGCGGATCCCGGAGCCGATGGGAACAGCGCTTGTCCCAATAGCGGACTGACGCCGTCCGGGTTTTCTTCAACCACTCCGCGGCCTTTCCCAAGGTCTCCTCACGCCTAAGGAGTTGTTTGGCCCGTGCCTCGATCAGATCCATGGACGTCTTAACCTTCCACCAATCCACGCCCAAAAACGTGTTCAGCTCAATGTCCATGGGAAGCACGGGCCGCTGCCCGTAGAGTAACTCGTAAGGCAAATACCCCGTCGAGCGCTTCACAGAGATCCGATCGGCAAAAAGGACTGCGGGGAGTGCCACCTGCCACCTTTTGCCGTCCTCACCGCACATTTTCACCAGGGCATCCTTGATTGGCTGATGCCCCCGCTCAATCATCCCCGCGCCCTCCGGGTAGTATTCCGTCACGCGGCCAAATTTTGCTCCACAACTCTGCACCAGCGTCATCAGGCGTCCCCGAAACTCCGCCCCTCCGTTGACGGTGACCAAGCGAAGCAACCCGTAGCGCGCGAACCAGTCTTCTTCCAGAAACTGAGCCACCTTTTCCGCCGATAGCTTCGCTAGGGGCCTTGCTTCCACCCACCCAGACAGATCGTCACGCGCAACCAGCAAATACGCAAACTTACCTGCCTTGATGTGGACCACGTCCAGCAAAATGCGCCCGAACAGCGCGTCCTCGCCCGTGGGGCGGCTGACCTCCTTGGGCAGACCCAAGCTCCGCCGTTGGCAGGCCTCGCACGACTTCACCCAGTCGCGCACCGCGCGAACGACCCCCGGCCACCAAAACCTTGCTTTCACCCTCCTCCGCGTCTCGACCTCACCCCGGTGACCAAGGTCGTCGTGCAGACTTCCTAGAATCACCTCCTGGTTGGCCCTAGAAGTCACGATAACAAGAGGCACGGAACCGCTCCGCCGCCATAACTGACCGTCCTGTAAGTAGAAGTTCAGAACATTACGCCTCACCCATCGGGCGACCGTTTCCGTCGTGCCCTCGGGGAACCGGAGATCCTGCAAATAAGAGCACAAGACCGCGTAACGTCCCGACTGATGCAACGGAAGACAAACCGCCGCCTCCGTCTTTCCTACCCAAACAACCGGAGCTTCCACGTCCAAGGGTTCCGCCCCCTTGTATGGGTTGTCCCGCGGGTACCGCAACAGCGCGTCCGGCATTGTGAACGCCTTTCCTGGGATGTGCACCACGTTAAAGGAGAATAACTGGAGAAACGCTACCCACCTGGTCATGGGCGCGTTCGGCAGCATCGGTGAGTTAATCATTCGCGCCAAGGCCTCCGCGTCAACCAGGAGCTCGAAGTGCACGCCCCACAAAAGGTGATGCAACCGCCGTACAATCTTGGTGACACCGCACAGCTCCAGCTTCGGCTGTGAATACCAACTCTCTGTCGCGGTAAAGGTGACCGATTCGTAGAGCACCGGCCTATCTTTTCCGTCCTCCTCCTGTGTCAAGACCCCCCCGGCGCCAAACTCACTAGAGTCGACCGCCAGGCATATCCCTCCGGCGTCGTAATCAAGGTCCCAAAGGACAATGTCGCGCCCCACAATTTCTTTGAGCTTCGCGAAAGCGGCATCGCATCCCTCGGTCCACTTCCACTCCGCCCCCTTACGCGTCAATGCCCGCATTGGACTCGCTACTTCCGCGAACCGCTCGATGAACATGCGGACGTAGCTGCACAACCCCAGGAACTGCAGGACGTGCAACACTGTCCGAGGGGTTGGCCATTCAAGAACCTTGTTCCGCTTCTTCTCCGCTATTTGCCTCCCGTCGTAGGCCACAACGTGCCCCAGTACTTCAAGCGCCGGAACACAGACCGCCAACTTTTTCCCGGACACAGTAAGGCCTGCCTCCTCAATTTGGAAGAGGACTTGTTCCAGAGTCTCTGCGTATTCCCAGACAAATCGCCGGATCGCGGGTGCGTCCTCTAGGACCGCGCCCTCGTAGTCCGTTCTTGGGCCTTTAATGCCAGCGTCGTTGATGAAGATCTGCACGCCTTCCGGAAGGTCGTCGCGTAGTATCCAGGTCATTTGGGCTTGGTATACCGCCACTGAGTTGGTTGCACCTTGCGGTAGCCGCGTCAGCTGCATCCTTCCTAGCCCGGTTTCAAACGCCGTCAGTGGCCGCGAGTCAGGGTGGAGTTCTTGCTGGTCATATCCCCCCATCACGTCCACCAGCCCGTAGCAAGCGCGCCCGGCCATTGACTCCAGAAATTCTTCCACGCGCGGGGGAAGCCCTGCGTCACGAATAGTGAACGAATTTAGCCTCTGAAGGTTGTGAACAATCCTTAGCGACTTCCCGTCCTGCTTAACGACCGCAAAGATAGGACTCAAATAGCTTGACATGGATTGCTTGTAAAGCCCCGTCCTCACGCGCTCCCGTACCAGCTCCAGAAAGGGCTCCCGAACGGTACGGGGGATCGGAATCGGCTTGATTTGCCACGGTTCGTGAGGAACAGTTGGAAAAACGTAAGGGTCCCCAATCTCACCTCTCAACAACCCGCGCTCGTCCGGTCCAAAAGCAAGCGCCTTCTCCCTCATCACCAATACCAACACCAGCAGATCCATCTCCTCCGCACTCAGCCATCCCGTTGGTCCAAAGTTAAAGGCGTCCACCCGCTCGTCCGTGATTTGCGCCGACCGCGTTATCCATCCATTCTTCCTAAGGGGGGTCTCCCACGGGTCGCGGGACCACGCGATTGGTCGTAAGGGTCCGTTGAGCCCCTGAGGCATTGGCTCGTTCCGCGGCCAGACTTTCCGCAATACCGGTTTGTACTTGCCCGCGTTACACCGCGCCATCCAGACCCGACCGTCGCCGTCGTAAGTCCTAGTAATAACCAGACCGGGGCTCTTGCCTTTGCTCACGACTGTGGCACAATGATAGGGTTTTCAAAGCGTAGCGCCTTCTGGCGATGCATACTGAGGAATGGGACTTACTTCTGGCACCTGCGCCCCACGCGCGCCCTCCCCCGCTTGCTCCTCACCTGTCGGCCGCCCGTGCTGAGCCGGAGCCTGCTCCGCACGGTTCCTGCGGCCGACTAGAAAAAATCCTCCGCAGGGTAACCCTTAAGGTCAACCCCCGCGCCGGACTCCTCGTTGCCGCCAGACATTGGGTCCTGTACCCATTTCCCTCTCCCGTGATTGCAGATCGTTGTCTTGAACCGCGCTCCGAGCAAGTCTTCGACGGTCAGCGCCTCCGTTCCTTCCTTGGCGTTGAAGGCCATTTGGGCTCGGAACCCAAACATGAATGGCCGTCCTAGAATCACGTCTCCGCATTCCACTGAGAGAAATGACAGAGGCTTACAGACCTTGGCGACTTCCACCTCCTCCGCCTCTACTACTCCATCCACGCGGCATTCCCCGCCATTTAACGCCCGAAGGCCCATCGCACACTTCCTCCGCACCAGACCGAGCTTGTCCACCAACCTTGATGGGAGCAGGTTGACCATCGACCCGCTATCCACCATGGCCCACACCTTCCGCCCGGCAATGGTCATTGCGACATAAGCAAGCGGGACAGATACCAACTTTGACCGGCACGGCTTGGGATCCGTTTCCTCCTCCGCCACGTTAACCCGCTGAACCGTTGTTGGCACCCAACCCTGACCGCAATCTTTCAAGGCCTGGACCATCTCGTCGACGACCGCAGGGGACACCGCCGCTAGCTCTTGTAGGGTCAGGGGTATTGGTGAGTCGTTCCCCATTACCCTTTGGACGATGTCCGCGGCCTTCTTCTTTCCCGCGGGATTAGAGGACGGCCCGTCCGAAATCGGTACTCGCGCGACTGGCTTCGAGGCCGTTGGCCGCTCGTTGACATCCATCGCAATACGCTCATTTGTCGCCAATGCCCTGACTTTGGCCTCCACTCTCGGCGCTACCCAGGTTCCGGGCGCGGTGACGATCCCAAGCAAGACCCGAGCAGTCTTGGTCTTAGCCTTTGCTCTTTCCCGCACTTGCACCATTGGTGGCGGCTTGTCCTTGGTCAGGTCCACTGATTCACCCGTTGGAAATATGTACGTCATCCCGGATGTGCAAACAAGCCCTTTGTCCATGTCCCGAGTGAGGTCCTCACAAACTGACTTCCAGTGCCCTCTCTCCCCGCAATATGAACATCGCGGCAACCCGTACGACCCGGATGGTCCGCTAGGGGGCTGGAACCCCTCCGCCATGTGAGGCGGCACCGCGCGCGGTTGAGAAGGAGCCGCCGGAAACGGTGCGGCTGCCGGAGCTGTAGGAGCCGGTGTCCGGTTGAGGAAAACCCTTATGTCCCGCAGAATCTCCGTTATCTCCCCGACTGATGGTCCCGGAGACTGCTGGGAAAGTCCGGCATGAGAGGGCATCGGCGGCCGCGCAGCCAAAGTTTGGTCGGGGGCCGGCGCCGAGATCGTGACCGATTTCTTGGAGGAAGACGGGTACGTTCGTGCCGTATCCGCAATGAGCTTGTCCAAATCAATTTTGCTTTCCACGGCTTGACGGATAACCAAAAGATCGGGGAGAATCGCGACGCTTCCATCCAGCGACCTCTTAACCAGGCCGTGGTTGTACAGGTATTGTTGCACTCTGGAACGGAGCTGGGGCGCGAGACCCCCCAGAAACGCCCGCTTCATGGCACCCGTCTGACCCGCGACAACCTCGTTCTTTGCAAGGTACCCGTAGATTCGCTCAAACCTTGACATATATTCCACTAATCCTTTGCGCAATCGCACCCCGCCATTCTCAATTGCCTCCTCCGCAGCTTGATCGAAGTTGCTTTCCCGGAACCGGGGTTCACGCTTTCCCCACCTTGCCAACATCTTGCTTTTCAACTTCCCCCAGTCTTGCCTCTCGTAACCAACCATTTCTTCCACGTCCCGCAGCTTCTCCTCCTCGGTAATGAACAGCACAATAGTCCGAACCTTATCCGCGCCCGACGCGCCCTCTGAGTCCGCGATCCCTTCGAACCTAGAAAGAAACCGCTTGACATCCGAGGTACTGAACCGAAGATGAGGGAAATCCCTTGGCCTCAACCAAACGCGGCGAGGGGCCTCTGCCGCCATGTCCGACGACCCTTCCGAGGGAGGAGCAAACCCGCTAACTCTAGGAGCATGAGCGGATGGCGGCGGAGGGGGTTGAGCAGCAGAGACGGGAGTCGGGCGTGGAGGGTAGGGAAGGGGAGCATTGGATCCCGGAGCGGTTGTTGGTAGCATTCTGCGTAATCTTCAAGAGGCTGAGAACGGATCGAAAGTTCCCGGCCAGACCCCCAGATGTGGAAACTTTAGAGGTCGTCCCTCAAGAAGTTGTCCCTAGTTACGGGATTGATGGTTCTAGCGTCTGTAAGACTGAGAATGCTTCCTTTCCTTTTCTCCGAGGGAGAGAGAGAGAGAGAGATAGAGAGATAGAGATATAGAGATAGATGGATGAAGAGATCCTCCCCCCTACAACCCGGAGTCAAGGGAAAAGGTATTTGAGCCCTCCCCCTCAACCCTAACCTAAGTACAAGCACAAAGACAGACTGGCAACCATGAAGAAGGAACCCTAGACCCAGAACCCCAACCCATCCCCCAACCCATACCCATACCCTATCCCCGCCAGCTCGCCTGCCATTACGCGCATTCGGTTTGTCTTTTCGTGGCGCGGCCCTCCGCCGCGCAATACCCAAAGTTCGCCGCACTTGCACGCATCCACCCGACGCGCCGTTGTGGATTTCCCGTCCCGTGGCCGGCCCGCGCTTGCGCGTGGCTGCCCACGCATATAGCCCCGCTGTTGCCCCGCTTTTTCCCCCCCCGACTAGCCGTTCCAAGAACCTGGTCGGCCCAGCTCCATCCGTGAGTCGGACATCCAAGCGGGTCGCGGCCCGCCTCCCTTAGTCAAGCCCGGCCCGCAGTCGCGTGCTCAATCCCGCCGCGCCCACTGCTGAGCCCGCAGCGGCTACTGCTGAACCCGCAGCGGCTACTGCTGAGGACTGGCGCACCCCCACTGCTGAGCCTAACCTACCAGATGCTGAGCGCGCAGGCCGCGACGCAGTCCCCGACCCAAGGCTATATAATGACACCACAGCGGGGGGCTCTGAGTAGGGCGCGGTGCGAGGACCGCATCATGAGAAGGATGAACCGGATGGACAGAACAGCGTACAGACAACAAGGGGAGTTTGGTACAGAGGAGGTGGGGAGAGGAGGCTAGGGTTTCTGTTTTGGGATTGTTTTCTGTTTCTTTGTCATACTGTCATTTGCGCATGTAATTAGGTTAGGGTTGAGGGGGAGGACTTATCCTCACTCCCAACTCCGGGCTAGAGGAGGGGCACGCATGCATGTGGAGGAGGAAGAAGGACAACACATTATTGGATTGGATCACTCATCTCACCAGGAGATTAAAGGAACTCATACCGGATACACATCCAGGTGGAAAGTTCTAAGGATTGAAGGATTGGAAATTTCTCTCTCTCTCTCTCTACTTTTCTTTATCTCTTTATCTCCTTATTTCTATTTCTCATTTAAGCGCAACTTCAGACATCCTCATCTCCTTTCAAACGCAGGGAACCGTTAACTTCTGAACCTTGGGACAATTATAGGGGGATAACCTTCTATTCTTTCCACATCTGGGGGTCTGGCCGGGAAGTAACCTTCCATTTCTTGTCTTTCAAAGGTAACTGGGTGCAATGTCCTATTCATACCTCCCTACAGTCGCTCCTTCTTCTTCTTCTCCTTCTCCTTCCGTTTCCGGGTCCGCTACTCCGACCCCACTCTTTTCTTCCATCCCTCCGCTCGACCCAGGACAAGCTAAGCCATTCCCCCATTGGTCTCCAGTGACCATGAACCCACCCATCCGGTTTGCATCAGGCCGCGCGACTACCCTCACATCTGATTCAACACCGCGGATGTGGAGTGATTCATCTCAAGATACAAAGGTATTGCAGATGCGGAAGGTGCGTTGGACGCTGATAAGGCCCGGCTTGTCATCCTGTTCATTATGGACGAAGAGAAGCTCCAGGATGTGGAGGAAATGGAAGGCTACGAGAATCAAGATTGGCCAAAACTGAAGGCGGAGATCCTAACACAGTGAGGTAGGCGCGAACCTTGATTCCGGGAAAGCAATTTTGACCGCGTGGCCTTGGAGGCGAGCGCGCGCAGAGGGGTCAGAACGCGGGTGGAGCTGGCAGAGTACACCTCGACATTCAATTGGATTTATTGGTACTTGTCAAAGAACAAGGTGGTGGCGGGACAGACGGGGGCCATGAAATTCGCGTTTCTGGGCGGTTTAGGCGCTCAACTCCGGGCAAGGGTGCAGCGGCATCTTTAAAATCACAACTTGGTAAAGCGGTCATTGGACGGGAGCATTGCACTCCTTCCGGAGTTTGCTGTCATTTGCCGGGCTGTGAAGAGTGAGCTCAACTTAGAGGAGCTTATTGAGGACACCGCTAAGTCCTTCCCAGCGGGACCAAAGAAATCCGCCCCCCAGGTTCTGGCTCCGGCGCAATTTCCGGCCCCAGTTCCACCTACTTCCACGCGTGTTCCGGTTCCTCAACCCGCGCCTGCCCCTCCGGTAAGCGAATTGACGGAACTGATGAAGGATCTGAAGATCTGCATGAGCCGTATGGGCCAGCAGCAGCCGCAAGGGCCTCCACCTCACATGGTGGAAGGGTTTTGGCCGCCCGGTACCTTTGTGCCGAGGGGGTGCTTGTACTGCGGGGCGAACAGTCATTGGCAATCAGCGTGCAAGGAGCTTACAAAGGATCTCAGCGCGGGATTGGTTTGAATGGCGGGGATGGGGTACATGTTTCCAACGGGCAAACAGATTCCAATGGAGCCAAGCCAGCCAACCGCAATGCAGCAGGTGCGCACACGGGGTCAGGAGGCGGGAACAACGGCGCGAGCGTCACTGGGAATTGTTACCAGTCCCGGATTGTGGCAACCACCTTGGGTGGAAGCTGAGGTAAGGGTAGTGGCAACGGAAGAAAAGGTGGCGGTCTCCAATAAAATGGAGGTGGACGCGAAGGAGCGACCCCCGTCGGCCGCGCGCGTGCCCGGAACCAAGGCGCCGGCAGCAAACCCTGTAGGGAAGAAGAAAGCGGCGGACATTGTGCGAAGGGTGATGGGTAACAAGACTCCGGTTCCGCTGACCTTGCGGGAACTGGCGGCCGTGTCTCCAGTGGTGGTAGATGAGATGGTTCAGGTGTTGCAGGATTGCGGTCAGGGCCGGGTACCTCAGACGGTGCAGCGGGTTCATGTGGTGCGGAAGGAGGAGGGGCGCGGGGAGTGCGAGTTGAAATTGGTTTCAACTCCGCTTGCTTACGTTCCAATGGTCATAGCGGGAAGGAAGGTGTGGGCTATGGTGAACCTGCGGCCATCGCGGATTGTGGATGATTTTGGGTTGGTTTGGCCGAAATGCGCAATGGGTCTCCGCGTGCTTAACGGAGAGGAGTGTTGTGTGGATGGGGTAGTTGAGGAGGAGGAGGTCAAGGTCGCAAGGGTCCATAGACCTCTTTCTTTTCTTTTGGTTGATTGTGGGGATGTGATTTTGGGTTTTGAGCACAAATGGTTTTTGATACGGAGGCGGGAACGGAGGCGTTGACGGTGGAGGATTTGTCCAGCGGAAGGTTTGAGACGACTATCTGCAATCACAGGCAAGGGAAGCGGAGGAGAGTGTTGGAGTATGAGGAGGAACCGGACACGGAGTTTGTCTGCAACGGGGAACCTTTGGAGGATTTTTCTTAGTCAACCGAGGAGACCGCGCGGAACAAGCTCCGGTTTTGCACGGGCGGTTGACTAATGAGGAGCAGGGAGGGGGAGGAAGGAAAGTGCAGGGCGCGCACGTTGCAGAAGTAAGTCCCTTTTCTCAGTATGCATTGCCACAGGGTACTACGCTTCAAAAACCCTATCATTGTGCCACCCTTGTGAGCAAAGGCAAAAGCCGCGGTTCTGTTCTGTGCAGGACTTACAGCAAAGGATGCGTGCGGAAGATGCGGTGCAACGCGGGCAAGTACAAGCCGGTGTCACGGAAGGTCAAACCAAGGAATGAGCCAATGCCCCAGGAACTGAACGGACCGCTTTGACCAATTGCTTGGTTGCAGGACCCTAGGGTCACGCCAATTAAGGCTTTGGGGTGGATTAATAGTTTGGCGCGGATCACAGAGGAGTGGATTGCAGCTTTCAATTTTGGCCTGACGGGATGGTTGAGTACGGAGGAGCGTGAGTTGCTGATTTGGGTTCTGGTTCTTTGGGAAAGAGCGCTTGCGTTTGGACCGGAAGAGCGGGGGCTCCTGAAAAACGATATTGGCAACCTCTATGTCATCCCCACTGTAAATCACGAGCCGTGGCAGATCAAGCCAATTCCAATACCGCGGGCGGTCCGGGAGCAGTTTCTGGAGTTGGTGCGGGAGCAGGTGAAGACTGGCCTTTACGAACAGTCAATGTCTAGTTACTCCAGTCCAATCTTTGTGGTGGTTAAGCAGGACGGAAAGTTGTTGAGGATTGTTCATGATTTACAGCGGCTCAACTCCTTTATGATCCGGGACGCAGGACGGCCCCCTCGCGTTGACAAGTTCCTTGAGTCAATGGCGGGGCGCGCTTGTTACGGTTTAGTCGATGTGATGGGGGGATACAAGCAGCGCAAGTTGGATCCTTGCTTGCGGCCTCTAACGGCATTTGAGACTGGGTTGGGAAGAATGCAGCTGACTTGGCTCCCGCAAGGCGCAACCAATTCCGTGGCGGTGTAACAGGCGCAAATGGCTTGGATCCTGAAGGATGATCTTCCAGAGGGAGTCCAAATCTTCATCAACAACGCGGGCATCAAAGGTCCGAAATCCAATTACGGGGGAGCGGAGCTGGTTGAAGTTCCCGGCGTCCAACGTTTTGTGTGGGAATACGCGCAGACGTTGGAACACATCCTGTTTTGCATTGAGGAGGCAGGCCTGAAGGTGTCGGGGAAGAAGTTGGTGGTTTGTGTTCTGGCGCTCAAAGTCCTTGGCCATGTTGTTGCTTCCGATGGCCGGCGCATTGCAGAGAAAAAGCGGAACAAGGTCCTCAAATGGCCGACCCCGCGGACGGTGTCACATATCCTTCAGTTCTTGGGATTATGTAGCTATGTCCATATGTTCATCAATAGGTTTGCGGAGGTGGCAAGCCCGCTCCAATCACCAATGCGGAAAGGCCCGGAGTGGAAGTGGGGGAAAGAATGCAATTGCCCGTTCCAGAAGCTCAAGGAGATTGTGGGACGTGACATTGTGCTCCGCAATCTCAACTAAAACGCGGGAGGAATTAGGCTAGCGGTTGATTCCAGCAAATTTGGCGCGGGGGGTTCTCACTCAAGAGGACAACCGCAAGGATAGGCCGGTACTTTACGAGTCGGTCACCTTCAATCCAACCAAAAGCCGGTACTCCCAGCCAAAGTTGGAGTTGTGCGGGGTCACCAAGATCGTGCAGCGGCTCCAGTATCTTTTGTGGGGGGTTCACTTTGAGCTTTTGGTGGACGCGGAGGCGCTGGCGCAGATGATCAATTCCCCGGCGTTGCCCAACGCTCCCATGACCAGGTGGGTGGTGTTTCTTCAACTTTTCTCCTTTGCTGTTGTTCATGTTCCGGGGAAAGCGTTCACTATGCCGGACGCGTTGTCGCGGTATCCAAGGGATGACCCGTTTGAGGACGCGGAACTGCTCGATGTAGAGACCCTGGTTGTCAAGGTAGGGGTTGTGGAGGCAGGCGTTCAGCTGCCGCTCCGGCAGACCGGGCGGTACGCGATTCTTTGTGACTACTTGCGGGACCTTTGTTTTCCCAATGGAGCTACGGAGAAGGACATGCGGTGGGCGAAGCGGGGGGTGGGGAATTTCTACATACAGGAGGGGCAGCTTTGGCGGCGGAAGACTCCGGTTCCTCTTGTGGTTACCACTTCAAGGGCGGATCGGGAAGCTATCCTCCGGAGCCTTCACAACAATCTTGGTCATCGAGGGGAGGTCAAAGAGCGGTTCTGGTGGCCGGGGGTAGTGCGTGCAGTGCGGGAATGGTTGGCGTCCTGCAAAGCCTGTCAACGGCGGAGCACAAGACTGCCCAAGGAAGTTGGAAACCCCACAGGGGAAGACACCCTCTTTGGTCAAGTCTTGCTTGATGTTGTCCACATCAAGGCCGGTAAGTTTGCCTATCTGCTCATTGCGCAGGACAACCTGTCCGGTTGGGCGGAAGCGCATCCGTTGGTCAAGCTCTTGGCGGACAAAGTTGCTCTATTTCTGGAGGAAGATTGGTTTGCCCGGTACGGGTTGCTTTGTCTGGTCACAGTGGACGGAGGGGCTGAGTTTTGCGGCCGTTTGGTTGAGTTGGTGAAGAGTTGCGGAGCCAAGTTTGGCTGAGTAACGGAGTACTATCCCGAGGGGGCCAGCATGATTGAACGCGGGCATCAGCCAATCAAGGAGGCCCTGGTCAAGATGTGCGGGGAGGATGGTAAGCGCTGGCAGGAGACCCTTCCAATGGTTCTGTTTGCGGATTGGATTTTGGTGAAGCAGTCAACAGGCTACTCGCCGTACAAGTTACTTTTTGGGCGCCCCGTGCTTCCGGTGGACATTGAGTTGGAGACGTTCCTGGGGGTTGACTGGTGGAAGGTGAAGACTTCCGCCGAATTGCTTGAGGCTCGCGCCAAACAGCTCCTTCAATGGGACGGAATGCTTGCAAAGGCCGCGGACCGGCTGAAGAAGACTCGGACGGCGTTGGTGCGCTATTAGGACAAGCGCTGCTCGCATTGCCTCCGGGATCCCTTGCGGAAGGGGGATTTGGTGCTCCTGTACAACCAAAGTCTGGAGTCTCAGTGGGGGAAGTTGTTTGCTAACCGGTGGAACGGCCCATCTTGCGTGTTGTCCAAGTTTGAGGGCGGCAGCTATCAGTTGGAGGAATTAGACGGTACTCCGCTGAAACAGAAGGCGGCGGCTTTGCATGTCAAGCGCTTCTTTGCGCAAGGATCTACCTTGTTTGACAAAACGGCGGAAGGGGGTGAAGGATCTGACAAGGGGAGTGTGGAGCGCGGCAATGGTATAGGAACGCGATCCGGGGATTTGTCTTTGGGCGGAGAAGCGGAGACCGTGCCGTTGCAACGGAGTAGGCGGTTGCGACCAGCTGGGGACAGTGGCCAAGTTGGGGGGGGGAGGTAGAGGGGGTAGGGGATAAGTTTTGATTTGGTGAGGGGGTGCTCTAGCCGGTTCACAGCCGGAACGACTAGAAACCCCAGAATGTTTGTTTCTCTATGTTTCTTTCTTATCTGGATTGTGGGGTCCTTGCTGGCTTGGGTTTTTTGCAGGAAACGCGGGCGCGGCACAAAGCCGGGTCCGTAAACGCGAGGACAAGCCCCGCAGAACCAGGACGCGTGGGCAATCCTGCGGATGGGGGAAGCGGGACAAAGAGCAATTTGCAGGCGGTCTACGGGCATTGCGTGAAACAAAAAAAAAAGGTGTTCTTTTCTATTTCTCTTCTCTGTTGGTTTCTTTTTCTCTTTTCCTTTTCTCTCAGGATATCTTGAGGATGGGTGGTTGGTAAGGGCATAAGCTTGATTTGGTGAGGGGGTGCTCTAGCCGGTTCACAGCCGGGACAACTAGACACCCCAGAATGTCCGTTCTCTTACTCTCTCTCTCTCTTCCCTTACGGTGGCGCGCGCTGGTGTTTTGGTTGTTGTGTTTGTTACAGGAAGGGTACAGGGAACTGTCTGGCAGTTTGTCTGGGGCCGTCCAGGTGCCTCTTTTGGAACGGCTAGTCACTTACGGTTGCTCACAAAGCAAGCGCGCGGGCGCGGGCTCAATCTCAAGCTCACTCTCACAAAGCGCGGTCACGCGCTTTTTCTCAGAAGGCTTGGACCTTGCGCAGATACATGTATTTTCTTAATGGAAAGGGAAGCGCGGTACAACAACAAGAAGAGAAGAGGTAGAGGAAAGGAAGAAGGGGAAAAGGGGGGGAAATGCGCCTAATCCATCTTCATCATTTCCTCCATTTCCGCCCTTGAGGACGCCAGTAAAGCCCGGAAAGACGCCAGGAGTTTGCGCCGGGATTCCGAGGATTGTGCGCCGGGGATTGCAAGGAAATTCCAGAGCATTGTGGTTGACCTTTCCGCGAAAGCCTCAAAGCTGGCCGCCAGGAGCGCCATTATAATTGGAATCTCCGGGATCTTGGGAGGGCTGGGGGGAGGAGCAGCCGGTGGAGATGGGGCCCCCGGGGAACCAGCAGGGGGGCTTGGTCCAGCTGGAGGCGATGACGGGACGACTCTAGGTGACGGAGGCGGAGGGACGTCGGGGGTTGTAGGCCTCTCATCCGAGGCCGCTGGTGGCACGGGCGGTGTCGGCGGTTGTGGAGGAGGAGAAGGGGGTGCTGGCACGGCCGCGGGTCTTCCAAAGAGTCTCGGGTCCGGTACTGTTTGGTTCACGCCAACAGCGGGGGCCCAAGCGCGGGTCGCCGCGTGCCATTCCTCCAAGGTTTTGTATTTGCCCCGTTGCGGAGGTCCGGCCCGGCGGAGAGGTGATGCTGAGTCAGGGCTCACGTGCGAGGTGGTGGGTGACAGAGCTTGGGGGCGGTGGGATGAAGGTGAACTGGGGGGTGTCCACAAGCCTTCCAAGATCGAGTCGTCGTCCAAAACCACAAACGGGTCCGGACGAGCCCTCTTGCACGGCCTGGGGCAAGAGCTGGATTGGGGGGGAGCTTGAGGGATGCTGTTGCTAAGCAAGCAGCAACAATGGCCGCGACGGCAAGCAAGACAGGCGCGTTGACCGGGGACAATCAAACACGTGTGCCGGTTCCGGGTGCAGAACTTGCATGGGAGCATATTGGCAATGATGCGGAGGAGGACGTGGAAGGTGGTAGTGGGAGTGGTGGGGGTGGTAGTGGAAGTGGCGGGGGTGGTAGTATGGTGAAGCAATGGGAAACTTCTGGGGACAGAACTCAAGTTGGGGGGGGATGTGGTGTCAATTTATAGACACGGATTGGGAACTGCGTCGCGGCTGCGCGCTCAGCATTGGGGGCAAGCGGGCTCAGCATTAGGGTATGCGGAGTGCTCAGCAGCGGCAGCTGCTGGATCAGCAGCAGCAGCTGCTGGATCAGCAGCAGCAGCTGCTGGATCAGCAGCAGCTGATGTTTGGCTCCGCACCTGGTGGACGGGTTGGGCTCAGCATCAAATGCGGCGTGGGTGGCAATCCGCCCTGGAGATTGGATTCGGAAGGTAGTGCGCTTGACTAGGTTTGCAGGCGCGCCAGTTTGGATACGTAGGGGCGGAGCAATCCGCGAGCTATGAAGGAACGGATGAAGCGCGCGGATCATGCCGGATATTACCAAACACCCACAATGGGCGCGTACAAACGGATATGGACAGGCGCGGGGGGCTCCAAGTAGGGCGCGGTGCAAGGACCATGTCATGAGAAGGACAAACCGGATGGACGGAACAGCGTACGGACAACGGGGGGAGTTTGGTACGGAGGAGGTGGGGAGAGGAGGCTAGGGTTTCTGTTTTGGGATTGTTTTCTGTTTCTTTGTCATACTGTCATTTGCGCGTGTACTTAGGTTAGGGTTGAGGGGGAGGACTTATCCTCACTCTCAACTCTGGGCTAGAGGAGGGGCACGCATGCATGCGGAGGAGGAAGAAGGACAACACATCATTGGATTGGATCACTCATCTCACCAGGAGATTAAAGGAACTCATACCGGATACACATCCAGGTGGAAAGTTCTTAGGATTGAAGGATTGGCGATTTCTCTCTCTCTCTCTACTTTTCTTTATCTCTTTATCTCCTTATTTCTATTTCTCATTTAAGTGCAACTTCAGACATCCTCATCTCCTTTCAAACGCAGGGAACCGTTAACTTCCAAACCTTGGGACAATTATAGGGGGATAACTTTCTATTCTTTCCACAACGTGTGGGCAGTCAAAAAGAATTATGCCAGGCTATTGGCCATGACATCCAAAATTGACCAACTTGGTGCTACATGGTCCAAAGGCATCTTCAAAAATACCAACATGGCTTGGCTATTGTCCAACATCCCACACCACTCTTTTGCTGATGCAGTTAAAAAAGTGGTTTTTCTTTTTTACACCAGGAAAATGTCACAGACAAATCTTGTTCAGAGCATTAGGAATGATCTGATGTCCAGGCTGCAAAATCAGCAACCTTCCAATCAATCCGCTGTCAACATGAGCATATGTACCAATCTGCTTTTAGAATTCTTGAATTCCAGCACAGAGTCCATAGCCGCGCAAATCAAGGCCAAAGTCACCCCATTACCGGTCAAACTAAAGTACCTTAACTTGCACCTCCCTAAGAAGGAGGCAATCTCTTCTGCATTAGATATAATTAACCATGCATCTGAAAAAGATGCCCTTATTTTCACAGACGGGTCACATGATTGTGACAAAGGGGGAGGGGCCGCTGCTATCTTCCCCAAAGCTGACTCTAAAATACTTTTCCGCACAGATCCAGAGGTTAACCTATCTAATCACGAGTGCGAGGCACTGGGGCTAATCGCGGCATTCAAATTAATCGAGGCTGACAAAACCACACGTTTTGAACGATACTACATTTTCACAGATAACAAAGGTGTTCTGCTAAGGATGATGAACCCCCTGGCAGAGAAAACCGGCCAGTACCTTTTCAATGAACTAATGATGGTGGCCTCAAATATTGATTCAACAAAACAAATATTGCTTGTCTGGTGCCCAGGTCACGCGGGCATAGAGGGCAACGAGGAGGCTGATGGAGAGGCGAGGAAGGCGATTTCCATGGGAACCCTCCCCCCTTTTCAACTTTATAGTAACCTATCGAGAGTCAAGAGAGAATTATTGTCAAAGAGGGTTATGGCAAGCAAGACACTGGCTAAACGCACTCCAGATATGGCCATCAATCTCTCGGCAATTCTAAGCCACCTTGCCTCCGGTAGCTGCAGTCTAAACGGGTATCTTTTCCAAATAAGGAAAGTTTTAAACCCCTCCTGTCCTAAATGCGGCTACATCAAGGAAATCGTAACTCATTACTTTCATTTCTGTTTGGCGTATAAATGGCCTCGGCGAGACCTAAGGAAAGCGCTACGACGGGATAAAGTGAACTACAACCCTGATAAATTAAGCACGGCTTTGAAGAGCATGAAGGCCTGGCCTGCCCTTGCGGCATTCATCCTCGCCTCGGGACGATTCACGCTCATCAATGAACTTACCGGACCCAACAAGCCTCTGAAAACCCCCGGGGGCATTTCTCAGCCCTCGGTTGCGATGTAATTTACACTCCCCGGAGAGTCACCCAGCTATTCACCAATCGTTTCCTTCTTCCTTCTTCCTCTTCTTCTCCTTTTTATGTAATTATTGTCTTTCTCCTTTTTCTTTATTTTCCTTTTCCTCTCTCCTCTCCTGCTGCTATTTTGATCCGAAGGAACTAGAGAGAACCGGGTTTGTCGGCTCTACGCTTTTTTTGTCATCACTTCCCAGGCACTATGCATATTCGAAGTGGTCTGTGCGCAATGCAAAATCCACTATATAAAAAAAAAAAAAAAAAAAAAAAACTTGTCAGCGACAACTTGTCAGAGTTGTCGAGGATTTTGTATTTTGTTTTATTTTATTATTTTTTTTATTTTGTCGAGGCGAGGGCAGATGCGATGGCGGATGGCCCTATGCAAATTCCTAGGATGGGACGCATCCATGCATTGCGCCCGCCCGACCAGGACGAGGACCACCTTGCACGCGCATCCATCACTCGGCACGAATTCGCGGAGGATGGCCTCTTGAGGGCCAAGGTCACGCCGAGGAATCAAATTACTATCCAAGAAGGATATTAACTACCGAGAGTCTCACCAAATCGCAAACTACGATACTTTCTAGTCCTCATGAGACCACTCACCGATGTCAGTCAAGTCGATAGATCTCAACACTTTTCTTATCCGTCGAAACGAGCGACTGACTAGCTTGCTCATGCTCTTCCCCCCACATTTTATTCCTTATGGCTGCCGCAAGGCATCCTTAGGATGAGATCAAAGTATGTCCAAGTTGTCAACTATCCAGTTTACAGTCGATTCACCATCTACACGATCGAAGGTGGTTTGATCTAGCTCATCGTCTGATATCACTCGTTTTCTCTCTTGTTATCCTTCACTCAAGACTTTGTTCTCCAAACTGAATAACTACGTTGGCAAGAATTTGATGCATCTGATCAATCGAGAGGATGAAGAATTCTGTTTTCGATTTCATCGTGATCGGGGTGAGTGGGCAGAAAGACCGTCTTAGGTTATCATCATTCGAATCGATTGTATTCATAGGTAAAAAAAAAAAAATCAAAGACGAAACACGGCTCAGACGCTGACAATCTATGAACATTCCCTTGAATCAATCGAAAAAGTATTTTACGTCTCCGAAAGTTTGATGAAATCAGCAACTTCGATTTCCAAAGACAACCTAATATCCTTAGGGATCTGTTTGGGCAAGTTTTCGAAAACGGGTAAATTCAAACTTCATATCACTTCCCTGGACTTGCTCGCCAAGTATGCTCAGTATAAAGTCAGTCATCGTTAATCCCCATCAGTTTTTTTTTTTTTTTTGCTCCATCTCTCTCAAACCTCGGCAGCTTCACTTTGCTTTGATCCTCCACGCTCCCCGCCGTCTGGAGCTCTGATTCCGATTAGATTGATTTAAAATCTTTCCTTCCCATCGGTCTATTTGCGTCCATCGAATCTAATTGCGTGGGTTTTGAACTGATTGACAATCGCAAACCATTGATACGAAGGTATGGATTAAGCCCAATGGTGAGATGCCGTTTCTGTATGGCAACCATGTGGTAAAAGCACACCTTGGTAGAATCACAGAAGACACCCCTGAACACCAAGGAGTCGTCATATTTTCCATGAATGATATTCCGTTGGTTCGTTGGCAATCACTCGATCTCACTTCCCTACCTTGCTCCAATATCTCGGTTCAAAAAAAACAGCTCAGCCAATGTTGATTTTTTTTTTTTTTTTTTGACTGGTGATCCATCAAGGGTTTTGGAGTGACGGCCAGAAGTACTGTCGATACGAAGAAACTCGATCCTACTTCTATCCTCGTTTATCACCAAGCAGACGTGGGTGAATATCTTCGTGACGAAGTAGGTATTTTTTGGTTTTTGTTTCCCACCGTTACTCTTACAGCTTTATCTGGATTTTAGTGCCTTGTCGTTCGAATGTATGATGGTCGATTGTACCATTAAATTTGGAACCTTTATTGACTCTCCCCTCGCTCGGCTTGGTTTGCTTCATTTCCAGGAAACCTTATTCTAGAAATTTGCGACAAAGTTCCCGTCCTTCATTTCTTATTTTTTTTTTTGTTTGTTAGGAATAACTCGTCTTTATTCTTTGCCTTAAAGTATGTTTCACATGTCATTCTCATCCGCGAGATTTATGTGCCGACATTTCTGGATTTTTTTTTTGGATGATTAACGTTTCAGCTTGCCCCATACCCATCATCTGTGTCGATATTTGTAACTGTTGATGCCATGCACGATTTGATCCAACGAGCTCAGCTGCATCTAATGTTTTACTGATGGCATAATAGCCTATCATTTTACTTGCCAAGCGTCGAATCACGTTCAACATGACCCATTGCTCCAGCTGGCTCCAGCAAATGCTGACGACTAAAGTGACAACATCAGTGGTCCCCCCCTTTTTTTTGTTTGGTTTGAGATATCAGTCCGAGTGAAGACTTAATTCCTGATGGTTGATCATTCAGTCAGAGCTGCCTCGTACCCAAACCTGATGGTCAGTTGTCGGGAGTTGCTAGGACTTGGTTGGCTAGTCTCTCAAACGCTTTGACTACCCTTCAGTCATCCCACAAGCTCATGTTTCTAACCATTGATCAGAATTAAGAAGCTCAACCATTCACTCTCCTTCAGATTCAGAACCCACTTGCCCGTTTGATCACGATGAACTGCAGCATGCAACTTTCAATCAAAAAAAAAAAAAAAAACTCCAACCAAAAGCCTTCTTCATCCCCCTCCGCACTACAAGTTGCTGAGGAAAACTTTTAAATTTTTTTTGAAAGCAACTGAGGAGGAGGATGGATGGATAGTTGAACTTGGGACTGAATTGGGTCGAGATTGATCAAGTTCAATATCATGATGATAATCTGGTCATTAGGAATTCCCAACTTTCCTCTTCTTGGGTATGTGTCTTGATGCTAGAAACGTCAGGTCAGATGAGATAACAAGACTAGTCATATATGGCTTCTTTTCAGCAACCCACCCTTGATTGGAACTCCACCGTTTTTCCAAGTGCTTCAGATGCGCAGCTGGCTGACATTTTGAATGCCGATGGAGGCGTGAGGTGAGCGATTTGCATATTCAATTCGCGATGTTTGCTCCTGCCCGCCCCGCCCCGCCCCCGCCTCAGCTGGGGTCACCTCCCTCGACCATCTGAGGCTTGCGGCGGACCACTCAACCTAGGACTTACTTAACATCAACACCATTCCAGTCGAATGTTACTTCTTTCGACCCCGAATCGATCCTCAATCAGTCATACTAGCCTCGATCTTCAGTAGGATCAATTTTCGGCCCAGTTTATTAAATACTTAACTTCCAGGGCTCGGTCATGCCAGGTTCGTATGTAGGATAAGCATCGTAGGTCTTAAGTGATGTCCTTAGTTTGTCTGATGGATGATAACGTGCTCATGATCCCCCTACACTCCTCCTGCCTTTCGTCCTACCCAGTAGTTCTTCATACTCGTCCTGGCGTTCCCATCATTTTTACTTGCCGCTTGGCCTCAATCTTTTACTGAACCTAGCACTTAACATTGCCAGTGATCGCCCACTCGATTGACTCATACACTTACATACGATGCCACCTCGAGGCCTGCGAACTAGAAGCAGGGGAGGGGGCAGGGCTCAAATAAATAATCCAAGTGATCCGACGAATAATGTCCTGGATCCGATTTTGAACCAATTAGCCGACATTCCAGTCGATCCTCTGAACTCAAATCCCTCTTCCCTCGATCCTTCATCTCTTATAAATGAGAGCTCTACGGCCGCCGGTGGCTCTAAACCATCCACTGCAAAATTTAAGCCCAGGATGGTGAAGCGAGTCACCAAAATCGAACCTGACGTTGAGCCTGATGAACCGAGTGGGCCCGGTAGTTTTCGAGGTGGTAGTAGGGGTCGCGGCAGAGGCGGCACCGATCGCGGGGGTAGAGGTAGACCTGAAATCGTCATGACTGCTAGTGGTGCATTCGCCATGGGTCCCGCTGAGGCCAGCTCTCGTACCGGTAGAATGATCCAAGGCCCCACTCGAAGCGGAATGAGGAAGGTGGATAATTCGATCGTGCCCTCTGACGATCGTAATAGGTCCGGGCCGACGACTCGGGGAAATAGCTTGAATACATCTTGGGACGGTGACCCTAGCAATATGCTAGAATTATATTCTGATGCGGATGACGATGGCTCCGATGGAGGCGAAGGTCACATGGTCGACGATGTTAACCGAACCAGGGTTGCTGATCTCAATGATATTACTCTCGAACACTCTATGGCACCCTTGAGTTTACCCTGGGATCCAAAACGAATCGCCGATCGAGAGAAGTTGATTCAGGAGCGTAAGGAAAAGATGTTGCGGTTGGCAAACCTCAAGATCAAACGTGAAGCACAAGAAATCGACGTGAAACCTTTTGTCGATGTAAATTGTGCAACATCTAAAGGTTCCTCTTTGCAGTCCACCAGGGAATGTACTACCACCACCGATTCATCGGTGCAGTTGAGGAATGATGAGAAGTCAGATCCTGACCGGGATGATGTTGAGAAACTTGAGATTAAACTGAAGCAAGAACAACTAGAGGAACTCTCTAAAGTCGGAAAACAATTCTTAACCCGTAAGAAACCCGTTAAAACTTCAAATGCTGTAAGGAGGCCTTTTTTTCATTAGTGGCATGAATGTCGCCTACAAAATACTTGAAATGCTACCAGCAAACAAGAAACTGAGACGCATGATAACACGCTCCCATCTCAGGGTTCTGACGCCGTGCAAACTACCTCCAACCGACCGCAAGCGTTGCCAGAGCAAGCCCCAAACTCTTTATACATTTTTCAATTTCCCCGCAACTTTCCTAAATTTCGGGATCCAATAACCAATCCGCCTTTGCAAGAGACGACGCCAGCTGATCAAAAACCTGTGATACCCAAGAAGATCTTGAAGAAGAAAAAACCTGGATTGGATGATTGGATGGGCTGGGGTAAAGGAGGTCGGCGAACGGAATGTATGGGCGTGCCGATCGGTGAGGAGGAACAACCTCCGATCCAAGGTCAGATTGGTGAATTAGTGATTCGTAGAAGTGGCCGAGTTCAAATGATTATCGCCGATGTTGCTTATGACGTAGGTCGTCCAAAACTATGCTCGTGATCGTCCATCTAAGAATTCATCCATTCATCATCCGCCACTCTGGATGTTTTACCTTCTCACGTTTATCTTCCTGATGATTGATCTTGAAACGAAACGACTCTTGGATGGTCGATTAGGTCTTACCCGGTGCTCAACCTACTTTCCATCAAGAGGTCGCGGTCATCGATCCGAAACCCGAGTCGAACCTGAGGGCGATGTTTGTGCTCGGTTCGACGTTTGATAAATTCATCGTCGTCCCTAACGTCACCAGTCTATTGGAACGTGAACAAGCTCTAAAGCAAAGTTCCTAAAAAGATTGTGAATCCGATCAGATCTATTCTTTTTTTTGGGGGGGCGGGAGTACCCTCATTTGCTTGGCACGATCAAGTTTTGGATGCATATCCTTCCAACCTTTCGAACTGCCCTCCTGATACCACACATTTGGGCCCTAAGCAAATTTTGTGTCAGTCCAGCATCGTTCATGATGGATAACCAACCCGGACGGCTCCTTCACCAACCGAACGATCTGCATACTTGAGACATGAAGACACTTGAGAACAAAACAAAAAAAAAAAAAAAAAACGTACGAGGTTACAACTTCGCTTATGAGCTGTGGATAGTATAAAATTATCATCACACTTGAATTTTTTTTAAAGAAACTCATATGCCCACGTGATGTATCAACGTTCGGTTCTTGACCCTGGATTTACCCTTTTTTTTAAAAAAAATAATAAATAAATAAACAAATAAGAAATCGAAGACTAAGATAAGAAAAGGCGGAAAAAAGGAAAAAGAAAGAGTTGAGAGTTGAAAATGATTTGGAGAGCAAAAAAAAAAAAAAAAAAAAAAAAAAAAAAAAGTTGGGAAACTGTGGTCTGTGCCTATGCAACTCGAACCTTTTTTTTGAAACTGAACAGCAAATTCTTTTCGGTCACAAGTACAAACCACGCACGACCTAGCGATTCAAGCAAGGCATCCAGGAGTTCAAAGCGGCATAACCCGAGGCACAGCTTGCCCAGAGGGTGCGCCCTGAGCTGGGCGGACTAAGCAAGCTCAACGATGAGCAGGTCATTACCACTTTGTAGAGTTGAATTTGATTGAGACAAAACAAAAAAAACTAGGAGACCAATTTCAGAGTCAAGAAGGAAGTAAGCAACCAGTGCGGGGTGATCATACCGGATCATGAATTAATCCTTAGAACCATTTTATAAGCTCAACCGGTCAATGAATCAGTCTGGTTTAAATAAATCTTGGGTTTGGAGATTGTATGGATCTATTTCCATTCAATCAGTTGTTGGTCTGGATGTTCTAGGTTGCAAAATTGATGAAAGCAAAAAAGAAAACCTCATGTATCAATCTGACTAGGGAAAAAAAAAACAATCATAAATTGGAGAATAAAAACTGATGATGATGCTCTTGGTGAAATGAAAAGCAGGTTAAGTCACTAAGGTTTTCATGAGCTTATAAGGTGACTTGGAACATTATGTGTGGGATATCTGTCATCATTGATCATAGTAGAAGTCACCAAAGTACATCATTGTGCCAGAGTTTCTCATGAACATGATTTCAAAGTGATAAATTTCAATCCATTTAGATCAAAATAAATTAAAATTCAACTGATTAATATGGGTTAGAATTATCTTTGAATGTCAAACAGTATACTTACAAAAATCTTTCAGATCATGTTTCTGGATTCTTTGTCTTTTGTTTTAAATAAAGGAAGATAATTTTCAAAGACTTCTACAGTCTCCTAGATAGCTGTCTGGAGAGTTTGAATGACTCAAGGATTGTGAGTAGGAATACAGTATGAATGATGATGTCTTTTTAACCATACATGCAGATGGATGCAGGAATTTTTCAAAAAAGGAGAAAGCTTCTACAAATCCAAAAGTGACACACAAGGCTCCTGGTTTCAATCTTGAAATATATCTATCCTGTGCATGGATCATCAATGGAGCACAAACTCTCACTTTATCTATCAAGGTACTGTGAATGAATCAAATATTCAATAGGGAAGAAGGATCTCTTTTGGGGTGGTAGGAGTGGGTGACTATAACTAGTATCAACCCAAGATTCAAAATATGAGATGATTTTCTGACTTAATAAAACATTGCATGTTTGAACTTATGTTCAACTTTCACTACCATTTATTCAAAAATAATGGTTATTGGTTCAAATAAAATTTCAACTAACAAATTTTTTTTTTTTAAAAAAAAAAAACGTTCCAGCTTTCAACCAGAAATGCCACCTAAAATTTGCCATCATAATTTTAGGATGATAATTTACTTCACCATGTGCATTTGAATGTTGACCAGGAATAAATGGGTGATTTTAAAAAAAAAAGTTATAAAAAAATATCAGCAAGGATTCCACCACTTGTGGTTCTTTCTGCTACAAAAATTAATCCCCTGATTCCCTCCATGAAATTTTAATTCAATTCAATCTGATATATTTGATTAAAAAGAAATTCATTTAAGTTAACTTTAAACTTTCATATTTGACATCATGCCTTAGAAGATTTCTTTAGAATTTACTCCCATCCTCCAAATGATTCTAAGGTTGAAGGCTCTGGTCAACTTAAACTATTAGATCATTTCATCCTTATCAATTGATTCAATAAATAGTCCAAATGTACTCCTAAATTTGGTTACAAGAATTCTAATTTAGTTCCAAGAATTCTAATTGGGTTCAAGAATTCTAATTGGGTTGGAAAGAAACACTTTTCCAAGGTTAACAGGTTTTAGTAAATGGCTTATCTGCTGAAAAAAAAACACAAGGTAGAATTGAGCTTGGCTCCAAGCAGATGAGAAAATTCAGCTAAAAATCTAGGATGAAATTATTTCTTGTGAATCCTCATTGATTTTGGGTAACCATCAAATAAAATGAGATTGGTTTACTCTCATCCAGAAATGAGCTTTCAAAAAGAATCTGTTTCCACCATGAGTGAATGGGCAAAATATTTTGAAGGTAATCCAACCTGACTCCTTCCACCTGCTTTGATTCTCAAATTTTTAATCCAAAAGACCGGGTAGAGATCAAAAAAGATGAGGGGAATTAAAAATTTAAGTCTGAAATTCAAATTTAATGGATGGAAACTGATAGAGAGTAAATCTAGATACCATGAATTGTAAAAAAATCTGTCACTTCCTTAGGAAATTTGAATTAATCTTTCCACCTTAGGTTCCAAGCCTCAAGAAGTGAGCAATTTCTTTCAATAAATCTCATAATTTAAAAAATATTTTCACATTCTGCTTCATCATAAAAAGCAAATAAATTAAAGTATTGAGCTTTTTGTCATCATTTTTACCCTCTCATCAATTCCTGCACCAGATCATGGTGCAGTCACTTTAAAATTGAAGTGATCCATGCCTTCCTTCTTCCCAACTTCCCCACTCCATTCTTCCACTCCAATCCCCATCTCTCCTGGTATCCATCCCTTCTGATCATCCATCTCCCCTTTTAATTATACACTCTCACCCTTGCCTTTGGCTTCTCCTCTCTTCCAATCTCATCTTTGCCTCCAAATCCTCTTCTCTTCCTCCCAACCTCCTTGCTTAACTTCCTAAATCCCATCAAACTCTTTAAAATTGTCTTTTTTGAACTTTTCCCAATATTTCCTAACCTCAACCCCATCCCTCACAACTCACAAATCAATCTCAATTTAGTCATTGAACACTTCCATTGTCACCCTTCAATAGTACTTAAATCCTCAAAATAGATAACAAGATAAAACTTCACAATATTGAAACCTTCAATTCTTATAACTGCTTTTGATCAAATTTGAGGCTCAAGAAAATCAAATATGTGCTTAACTTTTCCTCCCCCATTTCCTGTCACATGTCTCATACTCCTCATCCTGTTCTTAATTTTACTCTCTGCTGTGTCTCCTTGAGTCAGAAGCCATTGTGGGTAAGGTAAATCTGTTCATGGTAAAAAAGTCCACAAAACAAGTGGATCAAGTCCAGTAGACTCCTTTACTGGGTTTTGCGGCCTTGTTTGCTTGAAGGCAGTCCTTATTTGGTTGAAAAATTAAATCATGATTTCAAGAAAATAATTCCAGTTGACAAGGTTGGGAAGGCCAGTGGTAAAAAGGATTGGCCACAAGGTCTGCCACAATGTCAATCTTTCATCTAACACACAATATCTTCCCAATATATATATATTTTTTTCATTGTAATCAATAACAGTTTATTTAACCTAATAAAAAACAGCCAGGCCCATCAAGGCTTTCTATTTATTTAGTTATTTTTGTTTTTCAGAAACCACAGTGGTGGCATGACTTGTCCTAGGGACTTCCTACCCTTCTTGAGTGGACTTGAGAAATTGTCAAGGGGCCTTTTCTCCCTTGTTGAGAGGCCTTATTCTGTTGATGAACGGACTTGAATTACTTGAACAGGGGACTTGATTATTTGTTATGTTTCCTTACTCACTTGACAACTGGACAGGGTTTGCTGGTCCACTGGACTTTTTTACCAGGAACAGTGGTATCTGCACTTTATTTTCACCCCATGTTCATTTGTCTCAACTTGTCATTCCTTTTTCATGCTTCTTTCTTTTTCAGACCCATTTTTCTTTTCTAGCAATAAAATTATCAAAGTTTCTCCCAAGATAACTTAAACATTTTGAGTATGATACATCAACCCATCTGGAAAATGTGAATCAATTTTATATGTTTAACCTCCAAGGTGATTCAGTGGTCTGAATCAAAACCCATTTTTGTTTCTACTCATCTCAGCCTTGTTTTTGGAATAAAAATTAATTTTCATCAAGGAAATCTCAAAAATTTTATTTATTTATAAAATGAGGATAAAACTTGTTGGGATCTCCTCACCAATAATTTGAAAAAACAAAACCCAAAAATAATATAAGCATATGTGCATTGATATGATTGTGGACCTCACTGAAATTCTAGTTTAAAAATGGACACCCTCTCTTGGACCATGTCAGAAATCTGAGTTGACTAGTTATTGATTTATCTTCCAATGAAGTCAACATTAAACTGTTTTCCATAGCTAAATTTTAAAATTGAAATGGATAGCAGAAAGCCAATAATCATTAAACATCAATCTTGATAGCCATCTTTCTTTCTTTCTTTCTTTTTTTTTTTAAAAAAAAACAGTGTTCTAATGGGAGCCATGAAGAAATAGAAATAAAATAACTCATCCAGTAAGAGATTGAAACTCATGTTCTATCTGAAAAATAATTATAAACTCAGTTCATTTCTCCTTTGTAAGATCTCATTTTGGTTTGAATAAACTATTATTTAAAATGAAGAATGGGCACATTGGCTCTTTATTGAAAAGAAAATGATGAATTCTGATGAATTAAGAGATCTGAATAATACTGAATTAAAAATAAAATAAAAATTGGAATAAATTCCAACAAAGAGTAAAAGAAAAAAAGATCAAAAAGAAAAAAAATGAATTTTAAGGATGAGAAAAGGAAGAAAATAATTAATTTCATCAAATTCAAAAAAAAAGTCCACCGTTCTGTGGATTTTGGTGAGATTAATGAATAAGTATATTAATTAAGGGTGATTTTAAATTCACGGCTCCAACCTTGTGGTAGTCTTGTAGGGCCTCACACCGCTCAAATGAGCCATGGGGACCCATAGACAACTACAAAGGACCGTTTCAAAAACGCGCAACCCCCGGGGGGTCATGTAGGAGCCATTTACCCCCCAAAAATGGCAATTTCAAGCCGTGTACCCCCGTACATGGCTCAAAACTGCTGTGCTTGGGGGTGCACAACCTCCTGGAAGTTGTGCCAGAATTTTGGGCAACCCCTGGACCACACTTGGGTTCTATCAACCCAAATTTGGGATCAATGCATACTTTGTGGGAATTTTGTTCCACACCTAGCAATTTCAAAGTGACATTAAAGTGAAACCAAAGTGACTTTAAAGTGAAATTCAAGTAAAAATTGAAATCATATAAAAATCTGCAAACAATTCTTTCTCAACTCAAAAGTCCGCAAACTTTGTTTGTTCAATTGAAAGTTGGATTGAATACTGAAGTATACCATTGAATTCTTTTCCATGGGAACAGTAAAAAGCCCTCCGTCTTCTGAAATGGCTGCGTGGAAGTTCTACATTGATAGTGCCATCAACAAAGCTTTGGAAAAAGGAAAAAAGGATTCAGGTAATGAAACATTGGAAGCCCAAATTGCATCCTCATCAAGGGTGACAATTGAGGAACAAAATTTTTCACAGTGGGATTTGACCTCTGGTTGTGAGTAACATTTTATGTTACTGGTCTTTGCTGTATTTAATTTGATTGAAACTGATGGAGTGCATGCAATCAATATAACTATTTAACTATGACAGATCCACTTGACCCACCTCCTGTGAGAGCTTTCACTACTAGGGAAGAGGCAAAAAACTATTGTCAAACATGGGCTATGAAGCATGGTTAGGCTCTGATGGTATTTAAATCAAAGAAAGATAAATATGTGGATTTGGCCTGTGATTGCCATGGCTCCTATTTGGGAAAAATTCTTACCAAACGGTATAGAAAAACTAACACAAGGAAGGTTGGGTGAAATTTTTTAATCCATGCAAGTTGCACAAAGGTGGACCCCTTGTGGAAAATCTCCTATAAAGAAACCCAAAATAACCATCAACCATCTGAAAATCCCTCTGTGCATCATCAACTGAGGAGAATCTCTGGGCAAGCCTTGGCTCTACTTAAGGAAGGAATGAAAGATGGGCTCAATACGTTACAACTTAAGAGAAAATTGAGCAAGATTGATGGGGGGGATTATGTTGATGACTGAACAATCTATAACACTAAGCAGAAGGTAATGCTTTCAGAACTAAAGGGTAAAAGTGTTATGGAGGTACTCTATGAACAGCTTGAAGAAACAAGTTGGATTCACTGGTCAAAGTTCAGTGGAGAGGGTCACTTGGAGGCCCTGTACTTAGCACACCCTGAGGCATTAAAGCTTTCAAAACAATTCCATCATATTGCTATGTTGGATGTACTTATAAGACAAATAAGTACAAAACCCAGCTATTGCACGTTGTAGGAATGAGAGCCAACTGGAAAACTTTCACAAAAGCTCTTGTTTTTATAAAAAAAGAAATGTTTGAGTTCTACAGTTGGTCTTTAAATTCATTAAAGGAGTTGGCTTATGATCCTGAGAGACTTCCAAAAGTCTTTGTGACGGACCATGAAAAAGATCTGATTTGTGCTATTGAATATAGTTTCCCAAGTCATCAAGACAATGTTGCACTTTGAACTTGTCTAAAACATACAAGCAAAATTTAAAGTGGGCTTTGTTAATGACGTTGAAGGATGTAAAAGCTTTATGACTCTGTGGGAAAAAGTATTGTGCCTCAAAGACCAAGGAGGAGGCAGAGGTCAATTATGCGGAACTTGGAGTAGGTCCAAATCACTGCTTCTTATTCTTCCTAGTTTTGGGTTCTGACCTTTTGACTTGTATAGTGTTTCTTGAAAGACTATGAGGATGTACTCAAGTATGTGGAAAATAACATTTTCCCTATCAAAGAGAATTTTGTAACAGCGTGGAGTTGTATAAACCCAGGTTTTGGAAACAAAACAACATTTTGGGTTGAAGGGGCCCATGCGACTCTCAAAAAATTCCATGCAAAATCTTTGGGAAACCTTTTGGAAGTTTGGAAAAGCCTTGAAGGAACAGTTTTGAATCAAATTAAATTGGTTCATGCGTCACTTTATAACTCTCAAATTAAGTTAGAGACAGTTATTCCACCTGAACTGTTACCATTGGGTTAAAAATTGTCTTTAGAGGCAATTCATCTTATTAGGGAACAATTTGAGAAATTCAAATGTGGTCATGATGGCAAAGTGTGCACCAAGTCATATTCCAAGACTATGGGTTTTCCCTTTTCCCACCAAATAGGTGACCGTCTAGCATTCAGAGGCTCTGTGGTACCCAAAGATGTTCATCCTAAGTTGAGGTTGGGCTATGACACTTGCAGTTCTAGTTCTTTTAGCTGGCTTTAGTTGGATTGTTCAAATCACTATGTGATTAATGCTTTTTGATTAATGATTCCTAATTCACTAATGGTTGATCCTTTTTAGTTTTTCAAGTGAAATGTTGATGAAATGCTAAGCATTCCTCAGTTACATGAAAAAGTGAAGGCAATGATCTTGGAATCTCCAGATCATGAGCAAAGCGGCCTATTGAAGTATATCATTCAGAAGATTACAAAATATTGATCAGAGCCAAGACTTGAACCTAAAGTCCCACAATCAAGTAGGGGCAGGCCAAAATCAACAGATAGGTGGCAAGAACCATCTTGGTTTGAGCATGTTGAAAAACAACTCAAGGGGTAAAAAAGGACTAGAAGGGCTCCAAACAAGAAAAGACAAAAGATTGTAAGTCTTTTCTTTTGGGATATGTTCATCTTTTTGGTTTAATGAAATTAGTTAATAAGTAGTGATTAATTGTTAGTCAAAGTTGGCAGAATCTGAATCTGAATTTCATAGTTCAGAGGAAGAGGCTGAAAGTGAATTGGGATCACTTAATTTTGAATCATAATCCTCTTCAGAGGAACAGAATGTGCAGCAAAGCTCAACCAGAAGCTCATCTTTGGTGAGTATTTTTTTAATTGATCTGATTAAAGAAATGAATACTAATTTAGTTTTCATTATAGGAAAAAAATGTGAAATAACTCAATCAAATACCCAATAAATTCAATAAGTTGTTGGGTGAGGTTTGTGATCCAATTGGAGATGGGAATTGCGGATTTAGAGTCATTGCTAAATCTCTTGGTTATGAAGAAAATTGTTGGTTTAAAGTTAGGAAGGAAATGATTGAAAAATTAGAGAAAAATAAAGCATGATAAATTAAGATGCTTAGTGGACCAGAGGATGTTGAAAATATTAAACAAAGACTTGATGTTGAAGAAATCAATGAAAATATTTCCTCCTCAAAATGGCTGGCTCAATTAGATATGGGTCAAATCATAGCAGATACATATTCCAGACCCATATGTTTCATTTCATTGGAGTCATGTGATAATTATACTCCAATGAAAAATGGTTTTACTGATCAATAAGATCCAATGTTCATTTCCTTTGTAAACAATAACCACTGGGTTCTATTAGTAATTGAGGGAGAAATGATTCCAATCCTGCCAATTGTAGCAAAACCACGTTCCTTGATTTTTAAAAAAGCCTCTGGTTGGGTTGATCATCTCAAAGATCAACTGCAAATGTATTCTAGATTATAGAGATTATAGACTTTGACTTCATTTCATCATTGGATTTCATATAAATTGTAATTCTTTTGCAGCTAATGAGTTCCATTGATATATAGGTTTATCCCATTTTGAACATCATTATGTTGAGTGTACTGAGTTAACATCATCATATTGAGTTTTTTGAATGAGATTTTAATGGTAAGTCAGTTCAACTTGTGTTGGGCTGATTTCATCACAAGCTTAACTTATGTTAAGCTTGGGATGGGATCAGCTTAACACAAGTTGAGCTTATTTTTTTTGGTGTTTTTACTTTAGGGCTGGTCAAAAGACTTGTAGTTTTTTTGGCACTTTTACTTTAGGGCTGGTCAAAAGAATTTTTTAAATTTTTTGGCCCTTTTAATTTAGGGCTAGTCAAGTTGAACTTACTTTAGGGCTTGTCAAGTTACTTGAATTTTTTTTGGTGTTTTCACTTTAGGGATTGTCAAGTTACTTGCCTTCTTTTTGGTGTTTTTAGTTTAGGGAAATGGAGAGGCAATTCATCAATTAAAAAATTCCAAAACCAGCTTCAAAATTTTAAGGACATGAAGATCCTCATCAACTGGATTATCACTTGGGTAATCCTTCACAACCTTCTTGCCAACATTAAGGATGAATGGGAAAAAATATTTGAAGAAGATATTCTGGATCCTCCTCAATTCATCCCCATCTCATCTTCTACCTCATCTTTGGCCATGAGAGAGAAGATTCTACCCCTCACACTTGCTCACTTTGATGTGTAGCATTTGTTTTTCAAATAGGTGAAATATCTTTTGTGGTTTTAGTTGTTCAACCAAGCATCCAAAGGCTGACTTGGAATTTTTTTTTTTTTGGTGGACTTAGACAAAATCAGAACCAAAACTTCCAAACCACCCAACTCACCCCACCAAACCATTGGTCCACTCTTCTCCTCACCCACCACCGGTCCACTCTCCACCTCACCCTCCACCTCCACCTCACCCATCAACTCTACCTCACCCTCCACCTCCACCTCACCCATTGCCTCCACCTCACCCACCACTCCCCCCCCCTGGTAGGCTCCCACCCCTCCTCCTCATACTCCCCATCATTGGATGCTGATCCAACTCTCCACCCACCTCCTTGCATCTTTCCTCAGGTAAGTTCCCCCCCCCTCCTGCTCATCACCCTTTCCCCACCCCCCTCACCCTCTCTCCCTTACTCCCCACTAATGCCCCCCCTCTCCCCCCCCTTCTTGCCCCCCCAACACCCTTGCTTTGGTCAGCCCCACCACCCTTGCTTTGGTCAGCCCCACCACCCTTGCTTGGGGGCCCACCCCCCCACCTCCCTCTTCCAACCCGCCCCCCCCTTGCTTGCTTGGCCAACCGCACCCCCCCTCCACTCCTTTGGCTGATTGACAACCCGCCAGCCAACTGATGCCCCCCCTCCCCTCCTTTGGCTGGCCAACCAACTGCCCCCCCTCTCCTCATTTGGCCTTGCTTGCTCAGTGGCCTGCCCCCCCTTGCTTGCTTGGCAGCCGCCCCCCCCCCTCGCTTGCTTGGCCAACCGCACCCCCCCCCTCCCCTCCTTTGGCAAACCAACACCCCCCCTCTCCCTTCCTTCAGCCAACCAACTCCCCCCCCTCCCCTCCTTCAGCATTGCTTGCTTGGCGGCCCTCCCCCCCCTTGCTTGCTTGGCTGACTGCACCCCCCCCCTCCCCTCCTTTGGCCAACCAACGCCCCCCTCCCCTCCTTTGGCTGACCAAAAACCCGCTGGCCCCCTTAAGCAAGCAACCAGAGGTGTTTTTTGGGCATGACCCCATAGGAAACCCATGGCTTCAAGGTGGTGTGTTTTTTCATTTTTTCATTTTGATCAATAGGATCTTTTTACTGCTTGCAAAGAATAACATTGAGGCTGACTCTTTTTCTTCATCTCTGCCTATCCCACTCAAAACACATCTTTTAGACCATTTCCCCAATCCTCCCTGGTCATCACCAACAAACTTCCACTCCAAATTCAACCAAATCTAACACTGCATCACAATTTCACCCTCTTCCACTCATCATCACCCCACTAAGAACTCATCAAGCTCTCATTCCCATCTTTACCATGTTGTTTTCATCTCCAAATGCTGTTTTATTGATCATTTAATGACTTGAATCTGTCTCTTCCTTACCATTCTTGTTTTCCTTCTTCCATTACAGCCAAATCTTCCAACAAAACGTGCAAAAATTCATCATTTTACTCATTGTCATTGAACCTTGGCTTGTAATTATTGTATCCATCTTGATTGTAGGCTGAATCATCAATCATCCAAACCCCTTTTATCCTCCTATCCTGGTGAATATCATTGGTTGACAAATCCATGAACAATCATGAAAAATTTCTTTTTAAAACTTTTTAAGGTTAAAAATGGTTCAAGCTAATGTGAAAGGTTCCACTACATCTAATCCTCACACATCCATAACCCTGAAAAGAAACTACAAGTTGCAATCTTTGGAAACAGTTGGAGGTTCCAGAATGTATGAATTCCATTGAATATAAAGGCATTAGGGTTTCATTTTACTAACTTTAACCATTTGATTTTCTTACCATGTTTGAAACTTGAATTCCTGGTGTTGTTTCTGAAACACCATTTGTAGTGATGATGAGCTTGTGAATCAGAAGCAGCATCAGTATTCAAAAACAGATCCAACTGCTCCTAGGGGAAAAGCATTACATATGATACAAACCAAGCCATTTGCATCCAGAGCTTATAAGAAGCATAATAAAGCAAAACATGATTATTCATTTAAGGAATCAAATTAAGAATCAATTTATTTTTTTACTTTGAAGAGAAACCTCAGTCCTTATCAGGAAGTGGTACCAAACATGGTCCTACCAATCAATCTAAATTTTTTCTCTGATAAAAAATATCAACCATGTGTTTTCCTTACGTATAATTCTCTTTATCAAAAACCATACACATGCCTTGAAATTCATTTCTCTGAAATGATCCAAGATCTTTGCATAATGGCAAACAATTGGAAAAACCTGAATCAAACCAATTGTAATACCAAAACTGGATCTATGTTTGGAATTCAATATCGTCAAGGCACTGACTGGAGATATTCTGCAGGTAAGTAAATATATTTAAAAGCCAAGCAATCAAGTGATTTCCTTGATTTCATCCACAGTTCTACTGCTACCAATACATGCCATGGCTACAGATAAACTATCTTTTTTTTCTGTGGCTAGCCTTTCCCTCTCCTTTTGGAGTTGGACTTCCTCTCAATCCTTCTCTTTTTCCTCTTTTTGAAACTCCATCTCAGCCTGTTTAATTTGCCACTCAGCATCCAAATTTTGTTGATGAGCCAAACTCTCAGCTTTTTACTTTCTACAATCCATAGCCAGTTGATAATCCCACTTCTCCTTTTTGAACTGAAGTTTTTCAGATTCAATTTGAAATTTCACTGGTTTTCAGAGGGGAATAGGATTGAGCTTGATTTTGAAAGCAAGGAGAATCCAACATGCTTACTTGAATCTTCCTTCTCCATGATATCCTCAAAGCAAGAAAATCTTGAAGTATTTCTCCTCTTTTGACGGCTATTTGGGTTGATGTTGATGGAATTTGAGGCCTTTTGCTTTCCCTTTGCCAAGGAGGTTTGTGTTGGAATGGTGTCACTCTCATTCAAAAGGGATAGGCCCCATTTGCTTGAGTTTTTGGGCAATCAGGAAAGGATGAGCCTTTTTTTTACAATCTAAATCAGTCAGGATAAGACAGACAGAAGAGAAAAGAACTTGGGTGCTCACTTGAGCAGATGTTGATGGTAGTGGCAATACAGGAATAACTTCCTCCTCATTGGCAAAGTTCTCCAGTTCTTCCACCCCAAGAAGAGAGCAATCAAAAGAAGGTAGTGAGTGGTCCAAGTTCCTGTTTGAATCATCAATCAATGCTGAAGTAGATGCAATTGGAGCTGACTGCGTTGAAATATCTTCCTTGGTATTGGATGGGGGCAACTCCAAGGCAAAGGTCTCATCAGGGTCTTCATTTCTAGGCTGAGCATCAACATCCAAGTCCTCAGCATCAACTGAATCACATTTTTGGGAATCAAAAGCAGCAAGAGGGGTGAGGTTGGCCTTCTTTCCAAAGATTTCCTCCATTTGAATAGAAAAAGGACAAATGGAGTCCAACTTATCAACCACCAAGTTCATTCCTTTGGCTTTGTTGGAGTTGGTGATACCAAAGCCAGTGGAGATTGACATGGAGTGGGCCTTTTTGAACTTGACTTGATAATTCTTGAATCACTCCCTCATCTTTTTGGATGAAAGATCCAGCCTACCTTTTGTTTTATTCTTGAGTTCATTGGCCATCAGGAGATAACCATTGACCTTGGAGTATGGAGGTTGGCCAACACGTGTTTCTTTGTTGGATCCAAAGCAAGAATTTTAGTTGGAGAGAATTTTGAGCCAGTTCAACAGGATGATGTGATCAGCTCTCTTGAGATGACTTGAGCCTTTGGAAGATGATGGGGGAGGATTTTTGGATGTTGAGTTCCTGGGGGATGTTTGCTTTTTTCCATTATTTTTTTTAGTGGAATTGCAGGGGGAGGATTGTAAAGGGGCCATTTAAAAAGATTAAGAGGGATGAAGGGATGAAGCAATAAAGTGATGAAGCAATGAAGTGATGAAGGGATGTGATGAAAGCAAGGATGAGGGATGAAGCAATAAAGTGATGATGGGATGTGATGAAAGTGGGGATGAGGGATGAAGAAATAAATTGATGAAGCAATCAATTCATAAAGGGATGTGATGAAAGCGTGGATGAAGCAATGAAGAAATGAGAGGATTGATTTGATGAAAGGGATAAAGTGATGAGAGTGATGAAGAAAGGTGAGAGTGATGAAGTGATGAGGGGATGAGAGTGATGAAGTGATGAGAGCAATGTGGTAGTCCAAACCTGTCCTATAGCCATCAGACTCACTTTTCTAGTGTAAAAACAGCTCAAAACATCAAGATAACCTCAGAAATGGATTCTACATCACAAATAAACCATAGTAACTCAGTCAAAGTACCCCTCTATCTCTCATGGATTAGAAGATACAGCCCAAGAAACCTTCAACTGTGGCAAACTCATACCCAACCAGGTGTCACATCTCTGTGGAAGACATAAGGCATACCTAGTAAACCCTCAAGTACATACCAGTGGCAGCTTATCCTCAAGACCAGGACCATACACCAACCCTGTCACCCCAACCAGAATACAGCAATACAGATACAGGAGGGAGTACAGCTAGTTCAGCTCCTATCACCTCACCCAGAAAGCAAGCAAATATACATACAGGAGGCTGTGCAGAAGTGTACAGGAACAGTACAGGAAGGGGGAAGTGGAACCAGTCTCAACCAGGACCAAACAAATAAGCAAAAATACATACAGAAGGCTGTGCAGAAGTATACAGGAGCAATATATGCAGGAGGAAGTGATACCAAACAAACTACCAGAACCATGCAGTACCAAACAACCTCAGCACCACACAGCAATTTATGTAGTCAGAAGCATGTGATACCAAAAAAACTACCAGAACCATGCAGTACCAAACAACCTCAGCACCACACAGCAATTTATGCAGACAGAAGCATGTGATACCAAACAAACTACCAGAACCATGCAGTACCAAAAAACCACAGCACCACACAGCAATTTATGTAGTCAGAAGCATGTGATTCCAAACAAACCACCAGTAACAACAACCCACAGCACTACACAGCAATATATGCAGGCAGTCAAGACCATGCAGCACCAAACAAAATCACCAGTGAATGAACAGCAGTACATGTAGGGAGAATCAAGTAGCACCAGACCAACCATCAGTACTGCAAAGGAATACATTGTATCTGCACTTCACAGCAGTTTATGCAGGGCTGTGCATGCATGAAACCCCTGTACCAGCTTTTTACAACCAGCAGAAATGCCTCATGTAACTGTACAAGCCTTTTCCAACCAGCTAAAATGTCTCATGTATTTGTAGCTCACTGTTCCTCACAAGAACAGGGAGAACCCTCAGGAGCAGCCTTGAGCACCCCTGGGGGCAGGATTTACTATTTGAAAAGGGCCTCTCTGCCCTATCCAAGTTGTATCATCATGCCATCTGGCCTAGTTATCACCCATCCCTACTCACCCCATCAACCCTTCTATCTGTGGTACCTACCCAGATAAAATATTAGTAGTGAATCAGTTATAAAAGGAAAACAAGAAATCAGAAACCAAGTTATTACCCATCTTTAACCAATTAAACCACCCACCAGGTGCTTGAATAAGGGTTTTTCTGTGACCTAAATATTCAGCACCATATTAAAGAAACCCCACCCATTAGTTAATAGATAACCCTTACAAAGAAAGAGAGCACAACAAAAAGAAACTACCAACCTTCCCTCTGCCCAGCCCCCTGTGGGTAAACCCATCCTTGGGTCCTCTCCTGAACCATCCCTTTGATAAACACTTGAACCCTTTAATATTGGGATATTGGTTAAGATCAAATATATCTGATCAATAAATAACCAATAACCCAATACATCTGGTCTATTCTTCAACAAATCCTACCAATACCACAGACAATAACTAATCTAGGTCTGATCTGAGACCTATATTAAGTCTCAAAGAAACCAGCCATTAATTTAAATAAATTATTGTGCAGACTTACTATAGTAAGAGAAGGGCAGTCAATTCAAAACCACTCTTAGTATATACTAATACTCCAAAGGAGTAGAAGTAATACTAAATTCCCCTTCAAGGACTGCCAGCAAGCTATTTGCTACTTTTATTTATATAATCCCACAGGAGTCTCTACAGTGATGAAAATCAAATTTTTTTGGATGAGGTTGGAGGTAGAATTTTTCCAATGAGGCCGGAGGTTGAAACCAGGGCTGATGATGTGGAATGACACGGTTGAACTTGTGAAAGCCTTTTTATAATTTATTTGAAAAAACCCATTTATTTCCAGGTAACTATGACATTTCCAATGTGAAATAATTGGATTTTTTGATTTTTAATGGCGGGTTAGGGTTGAAACCCGCCATTAAAAAATGGCAGGTTTTCTTAACTCTGATACACCCTAATCTTGGGGAAATATTTTTCAACTGTAGCTGTTTATTTTATCATTCTCATTTGATTCTTAATGAATAAAATCAGGTGAAACTTAAGGTGATATTTTGATTCCCTCTTGATATTATGTATCTTATTAATCATTTTTTATTTATAATTTTTTTATTTGTTATGAGTTTCTGTCATTCAATTTCTTTTTTTGGTTCCAGCTCCTGGTTTCCAGTAATAAACTAATATGGTCCTTAAATCCTGTTTGGGAGGCTTCTCATCCATTCAAAATTTTTGTAAAGTGCACATGACATCCTAAAAGGTTCCCTTGAAACCTGCCCATGTGAATTGGGTACCTCCTCAAGCATGACTTTTCACACAGCCAAAATACCTTGGAAACTTATAAATTTCTCCTGGGTGCCAATCAAGGTTGGTGGCAATGAATAATTCACCTCTGATTTTTTGGATTTTTCATCTAAAAAAAATGGAAGAAGAATCACTTATTTTGAATCCTAAGCCCATTAGGCCCCCAAAAATCAAACCCATCAGGACCCAAGGACCCCTGGTGGGTCCTTTGCCCCTTCTCACCCACCCCACCCCCTCCCTTCCTTGGCCACCTTGAAAATTACTTTGAGATTTGGTTTTAAAATTTCAAAGCAATTTGAATGTTGATTTGCATTTGTATGATAATATTAATTAGATTCATTGAAATTTGAGATTGCATAAAAATTTAAATAAAAAAAACTTACATTGAACTCAGATTTTCAATGAAGCCAAAACTTTTGGGGAGGAGTGAAGGAGAGGGACGCTGGTTTTCCAAGTGCAACCAGCTTTAATTGGAATCAAGTGGACAATCATTTAGTACCAGGATTTGATCACAGCAAGCTCAACCAGATAAAGCTCTCTGAGTGCGCAATAAAGCACTTGGGGAACCTATCTAATTCCTGTTTGTTGTTTGCCAAGCAGGAATTGTACTGGGGCCCAAAAACACTTGAGCAAACATGTATGAAATCAAACAAAACAGACATAGATGTAATAATCAAAATTTATGCCCCAAAAAATACCCCCACCACAAAAATCAATATAAAATGAAAGTCCCTGATATAATTATTCCTTCAAAATGGATGAATCAAAAAATTTTCTTTAAAAGAGGAATTTTTTTTAGAAATTTTTTTGACAAATTCTTGCCTTCTGTGAAAAATTAAATCAATTTAGCCAAAAACTTCTTAAATAATTACTTTTGGTGTATTTTGCCACCTCAGGAAGGCATTAAAAGCGTGAAAACCTCTGCCAACATAAAAAAGGCATGAATTTTCAAAATTAAGTTCATGTACACCTTTTTGAGGTTTGAAGAGGTTCCTAATGCTGGAAAGAAATCATATTGAGGGAACTCACAGGTTTTTTTAAGGTCAAAGGGGATTCTTGGGGTGGTAAAAAACTCTATTTAAGGTTTTAAGGAGCATTTGGGGGTGAAAACCATCCTTTTTGAATATCTTTGTCTCATGGAGGCCTGTGGACATTTATTGAAGCTTGGGGAAGGCCCACAGACCACCTTTGGGGTTTCTGGAGTAGAGATTTATGTATAATTCAATTATGGAAAGAGCTTGAGATAATTTAAAATTTAAAAATACAATACATATATTTGATTAGGCATTAAAATCTTAGCTCAGATTTGAAAACGCTTCATTCATTCTGAGAAAAATAAGAAAAATGAGAAAGAGTAAATTTCATTTCACAAAATGGTATATTTTCAGTGAAATATAAATAGATTTTTACCAAACATAATAAACACAAAAAAATTCTACATACATCCATTTCATGAAGGGAATTCAAAAATTCTGAAATATTTCACCAAAAATGCCATCAATCACAAAAATATGATGAAAAATATAATTCAATATTTATGATGGAATGTAAATGCCTTTTTAACAATTATAGAAAACAGATAGATTCTAAATATACCAATTTTGTGAGAGTAATCTAAATATGTTGATTTTTTTTTTAAAAAAAAATTCATTGAATGCTTCAATAATGATATAAAGATCAAAAATTGGTTTATTTGAAAAAATTAACATTTCTGAAAAAATGGAAACTCCGTTTTACCAAGCATACCAAAACATGAAATAATTCCACATAAATCTATTCAATAAGATAAATATATAAACCATAAAAAAATGAAAAAGATAACTACATCAAGTGCAAGAATAATGAAAGAAATATCAAGTATTTATTTATTTGAATAAAAATTGATGTTTTGATGGAATGTAAGTATCTTTGTTACAATCTTGAAAAATTTGAAAAAAAGATATTAAATGAGGAGAATCAAAGCATTTGAAAACCTTCCAACAAAGAATCCATCAAGTAAAAGAATAATAATTAAAATTTTTGAAAATAATTGCTTTGAAATAAATAATATATTTTGGATGAAATGTAGATAAATTTTTACCAAATCTAAAAAGTTATTCAAGCATGCTAAATACACCTATTTGAAAACAGTAATTTAGATATTTTCAAAAAATATAAAAAGAAATATATAAATTCAGATAGAAATTAAAATTATGGCATTATTATTCTCACAACCCCTACCCTTGAACTCACAGGTGTTTGGCAACCTCATGCCTCCCACACACATGACAAGATCCTTTCTAACAGGGAGGTTTGAGAATTATATTTTTGGTGAATTTTATTCCACAGCCTTGTAGATGAGGTTTTCAAACCATCATAAAAAATTAACCACAAACTTTGAAGCCTTAGAATACCTTCAAAAATTCATCCAAGAAACTAAGAAAATTAAAAAAAAGAAATTTCTCATAGCATTTTTGGAATTATCTATTTAAAATTTAAATTGATTTTCTTTGGTGATTTAGACTCAGAAAGTTGGAAAACCAATTAAACATCTTTGGAATAATATTTTTGATTCCTTGAATTTATTCTTGGCCTCCAAAAATTGGACCCAATGTAAAAACACTTCAAAATAACACATACTTTTCAATTTGTTTTGTACAAAAGGCATCACATTTTATATAAATTCTTTTTTAAATTAATTTAGAAAGAAATTCATAGATGAAACAGAAAGTTATTCTGACTTCTAATTACAGGTTTTAAACAAAAAAATGTTTATCAAAATGAAAATAATTGGAAAGAAAGGGGTGGTCTGTCTGTATATATCCTTTTTTTATTTTGTTTTCCTGAAAAAATTTATTATGATTTGAAATATTTAAATTTTCAAGTTTAGTCCAAGCACAAGGTTTCCAAAATTATTTTTGGTCATTTTTTAGGGGGGCCCTATTTAATTCATGGCCCTGGGTTGCAAACAGGAAGGAAACACCGTTTGAAACCCATATGAGTCATGAACAGAGGTTCACAGCTCAACAAGCCCCAAGCAAAGTTTTTTACAACTTGCCAGGCCCCTGGGCAGTTAAAAAATACCTGTTTGTGGCCCAAATAGGTATTTTTCAACCAATTTGGGCTGCAAATTAGTAGTTTTCAACCTCTTGGGGGATGTGAAAGTTGTAAGCGGGGTTGTGTGTCTTCCCTGAAATGTTTGTCCCATTTGGGGAAAAACAGCCCTAAATGGGCCATTTCAGGGCGGGATTAGGGGTACCTAGGCACCTCTGGCCCACATTTGAGTGCCTTAAACTCAAATTTGGGGGTTTTTCATACATTGTTGGACAATTGGATCACAAAAAGGAACTTGGAAATCAAACATTCTGCCTATTGGCAAAAAAAGTGTTGTTGCAAACCATACAAAAAACTTGCTTTTAAAATAATTTTATGTTTCTAAAACCAAAATTGAGCAGACTTTGGAGTTTTTGAAACATTTGGATTGAATGATAAATTGAATTTGAGTTTTGTTTGCATTATGGGAACAGTGGAAAGCCCAAGACCCCCTAGTTTCAACATGACCACATTAAAGGACTTAATTGAAAGTGCTGTTAACAAAGCTGTGGCAAAATCTGAGGATTCAGGTAGTGATTTGAGAAATGAAACATTGGAAGCACCAATTTCATTGTTATCTAGGGTTACAATTGAGGAACAAGATTTTTCACAACTGGAGTTGACTCAAGGTGGTGGGTCACATTTCCTATGCCATTTGACTGAAACTGATTTGTCTTTATAAATAATAATGTAAACATGGCTGCTGCAAAAATGTAACTATGTAACTATAAGGTTCCAGAAAAACTTGACTCTCCTCCTGTTAGAGCCTTTCCTAGAAGGAAATTACCCAAGAACTATTTTAAAAAATTGGAAGTCAGGCATGGATTCACATTGACAACATTGAAGTCAAAAATGGATAAATATGTTGACCTAACCTGTGACACATATGGAGTATACAAAGGGCCGTTTCTCACCAAAAGTTAAAGGAAAACTCACACAAGGAATTTTGGGTTTCAATTCATGATCTGTGAAAATTGGAAGGTAGCGGATCCCACATGGTGCCTCTCCATTAGAAATTACCAACACAATAATCAACCATCTGAAAGCCCCTCACCACTGTAGAGAATCCAAGGGATAATGGGATTATTTAGCAAATAGCTTGCTGGTAGTCACTAGAAGGGTACTTTAGTTTACTGCTACTCTTGAATAGATAGAGGTAAACTAATATGGTTTTGAATTGCCTGCCCTTCTGAACTATAATAATTCTGCACCATAATTCTTTAATTAATGGCTGGTTTTCTTTGATACTTAAAAAAGTTCTCTAATCATACCTAGATTAATTATTAAGAGAGATTTTTTTCAGGAATTTGAAAACTATTCAAAGTTGGATTGTGTCAGCTTGCTACTTGGACAGAGCAACCTGTCAAAGCAGATTTAAAACAGAAATAAAATAATAAAACTAGAAGGAGTGAGAAATACATGAATATTATCACAGAAATGGATTCCCCACCCAAAATTGAGTAGGGTCACTCACTGACCCCACCCTTGAATTCTAACTCCTTACATTTTTTAATAATTATTAAACAAAATGACCAACAGACCACGACACCACCATGGCACCTTTTGGCCATTTTAAAATTTCACACATTATGCCATGTATAGGTTTCACACCTAAAATTCAGTCAGAACTGAGGTGTTGTGTATATTTTAGGAGTTACAGGCGGATTTGTGTTGTGTCACAATTCCCGCGCGCAGCCCCACATTCATACAGTAAGAGTACACACGCCTGACACTCAATATGTAGGCGCATGTCAAAAGGCCCGCATGCAAAATGACTGACCGGCTGCAAGCAACAGATTCCGGCACGCAGCTGTCAAGCCTGCGCGCGTCAACAAAATTTTACTAAGCCTGACAGCCAGGTACCGCAGGAACAGGCTAAAACCTGCATGCATACATCATGTATATGTAAAAACTTGACTGCTGGACAGAGGGATGTCTGAAACCTAAGAATATTGAATAAAAAATATGGAAATCAAAATATAAAGCAAATAAATTGTGGGAAACAATAATGAAGGTTGTCACGTAAATGAGATTGCCAAACCTATATGAACCACAAAACACAACAAGGAGTTAACCTAAAAATTATTACAAATTCCCAACATGTGCAGAAGATGCCGTACAATCTACTAATACCCACTTCCACCCAGTTCACTCAAAAGAAGTTAATACAAAATGAGGAAATGTGTATGAATCATAAAAATAACAAATCAACACTAAAACACCTTCTGACAATTATTTCACAAAGAAATATGACATAGACAAGGCTAGCAGATTGACAGCACCAGAACTACGTGCCAAACTAGCCCTGACCAGCCTGCTAGCCTCAGCATCCAAGCACAACCCTCTCTACGTGCCCTGAGAAGGTCTCATTACCCAAAAAGGTATATAAACAACCCTTTTTTTAAGTGATTTAATCCAGAGTAATTTTTAAGTATCAATCCAGACCCCTTGCCATCCCTGATCAAGTGTTTATTCAAGATAAACAAGTGATATATGGCTATAGTCTGATAGTATTATCAATAATTCTGGCCCCAACATTGATTCCGTGAAGAATATCAGCAAATAACCCCAATAATTGTCCTGAGAACCTTTCATACCATGAATATCTGCAAGCTTCCTGGAGTAAGTACTTAAACCAGTAAGTTGTCTCCTCCTTGCAACCCAGGCATAAGTGCTGTAAGACAGCCAGTCCACCCATCCCCTTGAGTTAGTATTTTGTGAGAAATCATTTAAGACCTCATTGTCCCAAGGTCTTTACACGGTTTTCAGAGGCCTGATATGGTGTTCAAAGTTCCAGATAGGTTATGTTTACTGAGCTGCTATTGCTTGTTGGTGAGAATTGGGACATACTTGGCTGCATGAGCCCCTACTTCTGTTGGTGTGTATATGTGTATTGTATGGTTGGAATGGTGGAAAAATGAGTGTCAGAGTGCTTGAGAGGACGGTTCAGGGTCCCTGAATTGTACTGAATGATCCAGGAAGGTAGTTTAACTTTGATTCATAGTACTGGTTGTAGCGCAACATTGGTACTGGTATGGTTTAGGTCCTGAAGGTATGGGTATGTTGTTTTTGTTGTGTGGTTATTTTGAGAATAATATTTTTGCCATTAGATTTTCAATTAAGCTTTTTTTTTACTTCTTCCTGTGAAATAATCCTGTTTTTTCCTGTTTTTGGGTTGTTTTTGACAGGTGTTTGGTATAGTTGAAGGGGGTTATCTGGTGATGGATTTGGGATTTGAGGTTGGTTTGAGTTTAGAGAGTTTATGAGGGGTTTGGAATTGATTTGTGAGTTTAATTTGATTAGAAGAATAATAATCAATCAAAAAAAGAGTCTGATGGCTATATGGCAGGTTTGGTTTACCACATCCCCCTCCAGACTTAATGCTCTCCACAGCATTTCCAAATATAGACATCAGACTCCTAACTCCTTCTTCCTCCTTTCAATTTTGGGTTTAGTAATTCTAATTTTTTTATCATTATTCTTCCCTAGCTCATTAAGTATTCAGATATAGTCAAAGTAAAGAGATTCAAAAATCCCAAGAAATCCTAAGTGCTCCAGTTGTTCCTGTCAAAATCTTGATGGTTTATCTCTCAGTTATTTCTTCTTCAATCATCTTGTTTTAATCCTTGTAAAAATTCATAGCTTCTAATTAATCTTCTTTCTTCTTCCTAGATTGTTGAATTATAGGTGGCTTCATTTGGGAAAAGACAGCTCTTTTTATATATCTTGTTTATGGGTTTCTGATTCTCTTTAATTGATTCTCTGGTTATCTGCCTTGATCTTTTCTCCCTAACCCATGTTCTTTTATGGGTCTGGCTGGGTAAATAACAGATTATATTTTTTCTTCATTATTTAAATTTTATCATCATTCATCACTGTATATTTACCCTGATTTCCTCTATTCAAACTTGATAGATACCTTTTCCTTCCTTGCCTACTATAATGCCTTCATTTTTGGTTTTCTGGCCAAAGACTAATTATTCTATCTTTCCTTGCTGCCTTCATACTTCTCAATTATTGAATTGGATCCAATTTGGATTTAAAATATTGTTGAATTCTTCATGCCATTCTTTCCTCACAGTATTTCTTGATTCCTTGGTCCCAAGACTTGCATACTGAGTATTAAATCCTTAGTAAAGAATAGCTTCTTTCAATTTTTATGTATTTTTTTTAGTTTAGTTTGGGAATTTTAAGGTCTTGCCCAGGACCTAGATTACTTGGTCTGAGGATTGAATTAAAAAATTTTGAAAACCTGAAGCTCATTTCTGGGAGTTTTAGTGAAAGATCCTGATCTTCAGAGTTAAGCTCCTTGGTTTTATTTTTTATTAATTGTTTTATGCCTGGCTTGTTTTCTTTTTTTCTTATGTGTGTTTGGTCTTTGGTATGGATATGGGTAATGAGAGGTCTGTATGTTTCTGATTATGAATTTTCTGCAGTTTCACTACCTGGACTTTGTCAGCTCTCTGATACCAGGAACCTTGCAGTCCTTTAGCTACAGAGAGTGATAAAAATGCTGGAGTAATAATACTCCAAAAATATACACTGAAAGAGCTCAAATAATAAATACTTCAAGAGATGGTGCAAGGTTTCATTGGTTTGGTTAGAAGGGTTTTCAATATGTTATAAAAAGAGGGGCCACAGTATTATACTACTGGGGATCTTTATAGACAGACAACCTATCCTCAATGGGCCTCCTTAGGCAGTTTAAGAACCTTTGAATGAATAATGGGTGCCTTATAAGGACTTTTCCACTAGTATTTCTGGGAAAAACAGCACAATGGCCAAGACAGGAAGGGAAACACTATCTCTCAGCAGTAATTCCACAGAAAGCCTGAAAAGATTTGGGTAAAGGGTTTCAGAGCAGTTGGGGTTGATTGCTTGACTATACTTTAATGAATCAGGTTGGTTGTTTTAAGAAATAATAATAATACTGCAGACTAAGTCATAAATAACTTGCTTATCTCCTTATAAGCACTAGATCAAAAATGACACTGTGTCTGATTGATAATAATAATTCCTGGTAAAATGATGAGGAATAATGGATCCAAAGAGGTCTGTATAGATACCTTTTGGGGTAATAATGAGCTTCTCAGGGCATGTAGAGAGGGTTATGCTCATGAGCTGAGGCTTGCAGGCCAGTCTCAGGGCAACGTTAGCACTTCTACCTGGTGCTGTCAATCATCTGTCCTCAGATCTGCTGGATTTCTGTATTATTTTAGCTACAGGATCTGTTAATCTGTTAATGGTGTAATTATGATTATTCTTCACTTATCCTTCATTTTTAATATTTATATTGGTTTCTAGACAGATGTGGATTTTCATTGATTTTCCATTATCTGATGAGCACTTAGGTAATTTTTAATAATTTTTACAGCCACTCCTTGTAGTGTTTTGTGGTCTTCAAAGATCAGGATCCGTCTGTTTCATGGTAACCTTCAATATTTGATTTATTATTTAAAATATTTTTATTAAGATTTTAAGGTTTTTAGAACACTTGCAATGCATATTTCACCTTATTACATATGGCAGGTAAACCTTACTAGGTTTCAGCTCCTGTGAGGGGTACCTGCTTGTCAGATTTGTCACAACTGATCCTTACGCGGGGATCAGTCCATTTGGATGCGCGCAGGGTAGGATTTGCTGCATGTGTGGCAAAATTGGCTGCGCGCGGGACTTCTGTACACAGTAGAGTGATGCGTAGGGTTTGTATAGGGACGCAGGGCTGCACACCGGAATTGTGACATAACACATTTACGTGTGTAACTCCTAAAATATACACAACACCTCAATTCTGACTGAATTTTAGGTTTGAAACCTATACCTGACAATAAATGTGAATCCCTAAGTTGGCCAAAAGGTGCCATATTGGTGCTGTGACCTTTTGGTGAATTTTATTTAATTATGTAAGATATGAAGGCGTCATATTTCAAGGGTGGGGTCATTGAGTGACCCTACCTTATTTTAGGTGGGGAATTTAGTTCTGCAATAATATTCATGGATTTCCCACTCATTAGTATTTTTTTTAATTATTTTTATTTTTATTCTCTGTTTTTGTTACTTTGACAGGTTGCTCTGTACATAGTAGCAAGCTGACAGACTTCTTGCACAAGAAATACATCTGTATTGAGGTATAGGTGGGTTTGTGGTCATGTGAGATTTTTTATTTTTTTTGAAATGTTCCAGGAAGGTTTTAAAGTCCTGCAGTTTAAGTTCATGCAGAGGACCATCTTTCAGTTTAAGGTCATGCTGAGGACCATTCCTGCAGTTTAAGGTCATGCAGGGGACCATTCTGCAGTTTAAAGTCTTGCAGAATACTGCCTTATCATGTTGTTTGTCTCCCTCCAGCAATTTGCGCAGAAGGCCTGATTGCTCCTTCCCAGGTGTCAGGAAGGAGTGGGTGGTGTTGTTGGAGGCAATAAGGGCTCCAGTCTTTTTTTCTTTTTCTTCTTGTTTGTCCTTTTTTTTTTATTGTCTTGTCCTTTTTTTTGATTTTCATATTTGATGGCTGTGATCTTGCAACAGTTTCAATGGCAATTGCCTGTTACAGGAAGAAGTGGTGGGGGGCATCAACAGGGCAAGGTGAAAATGACAAGCCCAAGAGCAAAAAAGAGATGGCCCTTGTTTGCCATGAACAGTTGGTTGGAATGCAGATGGCAATAAGGTCTTGGCTGGGAGTGGATGGCCCCAATGTAGCTGTTATTGATGGCTGCAACCATTCCCGCAATCCAATTGGGTTTTAGATGAGGATTTACTTGCAATGTCAATCAAAAAATTGGTCATTTGCAAGATTGAAACTTGAGTTTAAGTTGGGCCAGGCCATTGGCATTGTTGTCCTATTGGATTTGGCCCATCTCTCTCTCTCTTTTTTTTTTTTTCTTATCTTTGCTTTTTTGCAACAATGATTGCCAGTGCAATAATCATTGCTGTTCCCGCCCAAAAATTTCTTGCGAGTTTGGCGAGCCTTTTTTTTGGGGGGGGGCGGGGCAACAGGCTTTTCATTTTTGTGTCTTTGTATTTTTGTTATTTAAGGAAGGACCACTTGGCCCCCATTTTGTATCACCATTGTCCCTCCTCATTCTGATCATTCAACCCAATCACCACCGTACAATTTCCAATAACACCCTTCCCATTTGCTATACCAATTTCTATTTCCACCATCCTTTTCCTCTTTTTTTTTCTTAAAAAAGGAAATGCGGTGAAGAACAGGGATTCCTGGAATGCGTTGCCAATGTTGGCAGGATTATGAGCATTTTTTTTTTGAAGGAAAAAAATGGTAAGTGAATTTTTTTTTCTATTGATTGTAAAGGGATTGCTGATGCCTGTTTTTTTAAAAAAAATTTTGCTATATATATAGTTTTTTTTGGATTTTTTTTTATTTTTATTTTTTTGATTATTACAGTTTTCCAGTGATTGATGATGGGGGAAATTCTGGTATTGCTAGCATGGTGAGCATTCATTATATTTTTTTTTTGGAAGTACCAAAAATATCACTGATACCCCCTTTTTTATTTTTTATAGGATTTTATATGGTATTTTTTTGATTTTATTCTTCTAGTGGAAATAAAATCAATTTCAGCATGAAAACCTACAGTGAAATTTAAAATTAGTAGTTCTGCTCACCATTTACCTCAGCTCAAAAAAGGAAACTGGAGGCTTACTTCTTCATCAATAAAAATTATTCAAAGGAAAGAATTCACTCCTCCAAGTACCCTGACTGCCTGATATTGTCTGGTATTACTTGGTACATCACCATTAAACACTTCATCCAGTCCTTGGCCCATTCTTCACCATAGTATAAACTATACATTCTGACCCAAGGAACCTTAAAATAATGGGATGGCCAATCACAATCTATCAGAAGGGCAATAGTAGCTTGATTATTGAGTATTTCTATGAATTCTGAGTTATCCAGGCCTGTCCCAGGTAGTTTTTTGAAGTTTTCTCCTTCCATATCTTCCAGGTTGGTTCAAAATTCTCCAAATATTCTTTGAAAATTTTTACGGTTCTCTTCAGCTTCCATTTTTTCCAAGAGATTATTCCAGGTTCTTTCAGTGGGTTCCTCTGCATAAATTGATGGTGTGATAATATTATTTTCCCAAGGATCTGGTAAGTCTTCAAAGGTTACTTGTGTTATATTCATTTCTGGGTCACTGATCCATTCTTCTGCTTGATGTTCTTCATTAAGGTTGGTTTTGATGTTTTAGATCCCCATTGGCTTTCTTGGTGGTGTATTTTGCCATCCAGATTGATTTGATGAAAATATTGGAATGCAAAGCCTTTCTCCATTTCCAACCTCATAACTCAGGACTTCTACCTTTTGTTTGGAAAAATCCAACCTTAATTTGTGATCCACAAGGAATGGCCTCCCAAGAACTGTTTGGATTGATCCTTTCTCAATAAAGAAATGAGCATTTTTTGGTTCTCCAGGAGTAATTTCAAATATAGTCCTTTCAGCAAATAAAATGAGTAGAGTGGAATGGCCTCATATCCAAGTGACCTTCATGAATAATTCTTTAGACTCCAAACCTGTCTGGATTTCCAATGGTTCAGGCATTCCATTAAGTTCAGCACCAGTATCCACAAGGGCCTTGATTTTTCTTCCCTTTATCCAGATATCAATGAAACAAAGTGGGCAAGCATAAGTCAGGTTTTTGTCTATGGACCATGGGTAGTCTTCATCTGAATAGTCTTCAATTTGGTTTTTACACTCATTAATCTTCCTATTTTCCTTAATAGCTGATGATTTGAAGGCTTTCACTAAGTCCAATGTTCCTTCAGGACATGCCTTTTAAGATCTGGAAAAACTTTGGTGCAATAGAAAGGAGATCCTTCAAGGTAAGATCAAAGCTTTGTTTCAATATCTTTTTCTTTAAGCTTTCTCCAATCTTGGCTCCCTCTTGAGTATTTACTGGTTCTGAGTTTTGTTTAATTTTCTTCACAGGTTCATTCTCAGGTTTCTTCAAAGGCTCCTCTGAGGGCTCTTCTTCTTCATCTTCAGAGTCCTGGTCCACTTCCTCAATCCATGCTCCTGGATAACTTGCTCTTCTTTTCCTGGATCCAACCTCCTTAACTGTTTCTGAAGGTTTATTTTCTGGTTCTCAGGGGTCTTGATTTACTGGCTTTGGAATTCCCTGGGACTTTTCAGCCAATCATTGGGACTTCCTCATTCCCCATTGGACTTAGGATTCCTTCATATTTACTTCTGGTGTTGCCCAAGCTTCCCAATTTCCAATCTCCAAGAATTCTGCAACATTGGATGGTTCCCCCTTCTTCTGTGGTTCTTTAGCCTTAAGGCTCTTTTGGTTTTCTGAGAAATTCTTCACCTGGTCTCTGGGTGTTTCCTGGTTACTTAGTGGTACTGGTTCCCCATTTGGAAAGAAGAAACTGGATCCTTTCTTGAATAATTTCCTGTTTTTATGGTCTCCTGATAGATCTGAACAGGTGCAATGGGTATGGAACTCATCCTTGCAGTATTTGCATCTGACTGGCCATCTGGGCCCCGCATTGGTTACTGGGGGCCTAAAGTTTGGTCCCATTCCTTGATTTTTCCTATCAAAATGGGGTGGTGCTTGCTTCTGATTTAAACCCAGAGTGATCTTTGATATTTCCTCTTTCATTTTCAGGAGTTCATTCATTCCTGATTGCTGGGAGTTGAATTATTTCTTGGGTTCCAAAAGCTTCTTGCTGGAGGGTATAGGTGCTTCTTCTTCATCCAAATCCAATAAGGACAAAGTCATTTCCACAAATCACTTCAAGGTTTCCAGGTCAGGGGGAAGTTATTTTCCATCCCTTGCAATCATGATTATACCTGCATGGGCCAATTCTATGTTCACATCCCTCCTAAGATCAGTGGGCAAGGCTTTCCAGAGGTTCTCTCCACTTTCCCAGTTGGTGTTGTCATACCCCATCCTAATGAAATAAAGTACCATTTCTTCATAATTACCAATAAACTTCTGGAAGTCCTGTTTGGTATTGATTCCTCCCTTCTCTTGAGTAATTCTGAGCAAACTATGTATTTATTACTCATTAAACCTTCTATGGGGGGTAGCTGTGCCCCATTTCCTCTTCAACTCCCTCTTCAAAATATCCCAGTCTCCATTTTCATGTCCTTACATGTCTTCAATAGATTCCCTAATCTTTTTTTTTTGGACTAGAAAATGTGATTGCAGAGCTATATCCATTCCTCCTGCCTTCTGAATTCTAGCCAGTTTCTCAATTCTTTTAATGAAATTCTCCACCTCTGTTCCACCAAATTCAATATCTACTTTTTTTCCATCTAATAATAGGCCATTTTTTTTTCATCATTCTTGATCATTGAATTATCCTGAGGTAGTCCTCTGGCTGGGATCCTTTCAGTAGTCTGGATTTTTATTGCTTCTCTTCTTTCTTCTCTAGCTTGGGAAAAAAAATTATTCCTGGACTATTGGATGGGGTTTTGATTCCTCAATGATTCCTGTTTGCATCCTTCCAAATCCTGATCTTGGGGTGGAGGTCTGAAATCTGTTTCTTTTTTGGGTATAAGGGGTTTCTGGGAAGCCTTTTGCTGTTCTTTCTTCAAGTATCTAGTTTAAAACTTTGGAATTTTTGGCAAAGTTCTCCCTCATTTCTGATGCCATAGATTGCTGATTCTGAATCCTTTCCTGGTCTTTCTCTGGTTTTTCTTGGGGTCCACTGGCTAGTTTGGGTTTTTCTTTCAGTTCTTTCTCCATCCTGGTTAATGAGGAAATTTCTCCTTGGTTATTATCTTCAAAAAATCTGAGTTTGTCCTTGAGGTCCTTTAATTTTTGATGAATATGTCTTCCTTTATTTTCCTGAATTTTTGGTGGGCTAAAAAAATCTTTCCTGTTATAGGTAATAACTAATCATTCCAAAGTAATCAAGCCACTGTTGGGACACCAATTGTAGAGCCTCCAAGAGATAATTTGATTATTTAGCAAATATATTGCTGGCAGTCACTAGAGGGGAAATTTATTTTGCTACTATTCTTGACTAGATAGAGGTAATCTAAGATGGTTTTGGATTTCCTGCCCTTCTTAACTATAATAATTCTGCACAATAATTCTTTAATTAATGGCTATTTTTCTTTGAGACTTAAAATAGGTCTCTAATCAGACCTAGATTAATTATCAATAGAGATTTTTTTAGGACTTTCAAGACTATTCAAAGTTGGATTGGATTATTGGCAAGCTTCCACAAATCAATAATTGAGAATTTTTGACTTTTTCTGACTATTTTTCCAATTCAAATTAAAAGATTTAAGGGTTGAATAAAAGGTGTTTAACAAGTAGGAGGACCAAAAGATGGTTTTTCCCACAGGGAGCTTGGTGGAAAAAAAGCTTGGTTGGTTTTTCTGTTGTGATCTTCCTTTTTTATAAATTTACTAATCACAAATCAGGGGTTTTTCTTATCTTAATAATAGGTGCTGAATAATAGGTCTTTTCTCAAGAACATCTGGGGTTGGTTGAAATGGTCAATGATAATTTTTTTTTATGATCCTTCATTTAATTTTAAGTTGACTCTGCTCCACTGAAAATCTGGTGTTGGTTTAGGCAGATGCCATACTAACATAGGGGCAGTCATATCACAGGGGCAGATGCCCTGCTAGACAATTTGGATAGTGCAAAAGAGACCCCTTCAATAGAAAAATGATTCCTCAGGGGATGCTCAGCCTGGAGATGGTTCAGATACTCTCTCTGCACTGGTGAAGCACAGGAGGTTAAAGTTACATGAGGCAATAATTCTGGTTAGAAAACATGTGAAACAAGCCAAGAGATAGCTGTATTTTTTAGTATAAATTTTGATAGACAGGCAAAAATATGAGGAATAGGCTAAGATTGGTGAGTTATGGAAGATTATGGGTGCTCATCTTGTAAAAAAAATTATGCAGAAGTTCCCTGCAGCTTGAGTTAGTTTTGCTGGTTGGGAAACGCATGAAAAATTTGTGGCAGCTGCAAGCCCTCTTTGGTAACTGAAATTGTACAACTTGTATGGTTGAGGTGGTGGAACACTAATTTTTGGGTGTTTTCTGAGGACGCTTCTGAGCCCTTATAATTTGTAAAAGTTTTCAGAAACTACCTGCATGATTTTTCAATGGAATTATCTGTAGAGATATGAGGTATGCTGTTTTACCGCATGCTTGCTTTGGTGACTTGGGAGTGTGGCTTGCAGGTGTTGTGTGGTTGATATGGTGGCAAACTGAGTATTAGAGTGCTTCAGGGGAAGGCTCAGAGTCCTTATCTAGTTTTCAAAGTTCTAGAAAGGTCATGTGTACTGAGCTTTTATTGCTGGTTGGTGAGAATTGAGACATACTTGGCTGCATGAGACTTTACTTTTGTTGGTGCATGTATGAGTTTTTCATGGTTGAATTGGTGGCAAACTGAGTATTGGAGTGGTTCAGAGGAAGGCTCAGAGGCCTTATCTGGTGTTTAATGTTCCAGAAATGTCATGTGTACTGAGCTGTTTTTGATGGTTGGTGAGAATTGAGACATACTTGGCTGCATAAGCCCCTACTTCTGTTGGTGTGTATATGTGTGTTGTATGGTTGGAATGGTGGAAAAATGAGTATCAGAGTGCTTGAGAGGAGGGTTCAGAGTCCCTGAATTTTATTTAATCATCCAGGAAGTTAGTTTAACTTGGATTCATAGCATTGGTTGTAGTGCAAAATTGGTACTGGTATGGTTTAAGTCCTGAAGGTATGGGTATGTTGTTTTTGTTGTGTGGTTATTTGGAGCATAATATTTTTGCCATTAGATTTTCAATTAAGCTTTTATTTATTTATTCCTGTGAAATAATCCAGTCTGTGCCAGGTTTTTGGTTGTTTGTGACAGGTGTTTGGTATAGTTGAAGTGGGTTATCTGGTGATGGATTTTGGATTTGAGGGGTTTGAGTTTAGAGCATAGTTTATGAGGGTTTTGAAATTTCTTTGTGAGTTTAATTTGATAAAAAGAATAATAATTGATAATAAAATGAGTCTGATGACTATATGACAGGTTTGTTTTACCACACTGTGTCCTCAGCTGAGGAGAATCTATGGTGTAGATTTAGATCAACATAACAAAGTCATGTAAGATGTGCTCAATAAAATTCAACTTGAATGGAAATTGAGAAATATTGATGGGGGAGGATATGTTGACAATAGAAAAATCTATAACACTAAGCACAATTTAAATGCTGCAGAACTCAATGGTAAAAGTGTTATGGAATTTCTATTGAAAATTTTCCAAGAAAGGCAATGGGTCTCCAGGTCAAAATTCAATGGAGAGGGTCACTTGGATGGCATGTACTTGGCTCATCCTGAGTCTACAAAAATTTGTAAAAAAATTCAATCATATTGCTTTGTTTTCTTTAAAGTATAAAATAAATAGGTAAAAAATACCTCTATTGCATGTTTTAGGAATGACAGCCCACAGGAAAACCTTTACAAAGGATTTTGTTTTTATAACAAAAGAAATTTTTGATCTCTAAATTTTTGCATCAAATGAACTAAAGGATTTGGCTCATGATCCAGAGAGGCTTCCCAAAGTATTTGTGATGGACCATGAGTAATCTCTGATTTGTGCAATTGAACATAATTTCCCCAAGTCATCTGGAAAGTCATCCTCTTGGAACGTGTCTAAAAATATTCAAGAAAATTGCAAATTTGGCTGCAGTACTGAAAATGAAGGATGGAAAAGTTTTATGTCTCTGTGGGAAAGTTGTGGGGCCTCTAAAAAAAAGGGGAAGGCAGAAATCAATGATGCGGAACTCAGAGTAGGTCAATTTATTGCTTCTTCTGTTCATATCTGCTTGGATTGCTTATGTTGAAGCTTGTATACAGTTTTTCTTGAAAGAAAGTGAAGATGTGCTTGAGTATATGGAAAATTAAATTTTAACTACCAAAGAGAAATTTTTAATGGTGTGGATTTGTGTCAACCCTGAATTTGGAAATAAAAGAACATCTTGGGTAGAAGGGTCCCATGCTGCTTTCAAAAAATTACTTGTGGAATCTTTGGGGATCATTTTGGATGTGTAAAAACACCTTTAAGGAATCATTTATAGCCAAATAAAATTAGTGCATGTGTTGCTTCAAAACTCTTGAATAAGGCTAGAAACTGTTCTTCAAAAATAAATTTTACCTTTGGGTTACAAATTTTCAATTGAGGCAATTAAACTCATTGGGTAACAATTTGAGAATTTAATGCACAACAATGATGGAAAGGTGTGCACAAATTCATATTCCAATACAATGGGCTGAAATTTTGCCCAAATCTTAGGTGAAATACTAGCATTGAAAGGATTCACTGTGCCTGAGGATTTTCATCCTTAGTGGAGGTTAGAATATAACCCTTCCTGTTCAGTAAGTTGTATTTTTTGAATTACTTTTTGATGAGGGCTTTTTGATTGATGATTCCTGAATGGGTTTGCTAATGAGTGATGTTTTTCCTTTTCAAAAGATTTACAATGATCCAGTGCTTGACTCATCTCAATTGGTTGACAAGCTTGGTTTAATTGTTATGGGACAACCTAAATATGTTAAAGTGCAGATTTCAAGGTCCTTGGTCAAGCATGCAACCACGTTGGTTGCTAAGCCAAGGCTTGAGAAAAAATTATTATGATCCAGCTATGGTCAAAAAAATTTGAAGGACACCTCATGTGAAATTTCAAAATTTGGACATTTCAAAAGGGGACTTAAGAGGGAAATATGTGTTAGAAGGGAATCAAAAAGACCAAAAATAGAAAGTCTTTTATTTTGAGAAGCGTTCATTTTTATGGTTTAATAAACTGATGGAAAAATGATGTTCATAGTGCAATGCAGGCTCAGAATCTTAATTTAATAGTTCAGAGGAAGATACCTATGGTGAATTAGGCTCCCTTCATTTTGAATCAGAATCCTTTTCTGAGGAAGAAGAAGAAATTTAAAATTCAACCAGAAGCTCATCTTTGGTGAGTATTTCTTTCATTAATTTGATTATAATTTTGGCTAGGTAAGTTTTGTTCATAGGAACCAAAAGTGAAATACCTCAATCAAATACCTGAGAATTTACATATGTTCTTGGGTGAGGTTTGGGATACTGTTGGCAATGGGAATTGGGGATTTTCATTAATTGCTAAATAACTTAGTTACAATGCCAATGGTGTTGAGGTTTTAATCCCTGTAGAAGGAAATAAATGTGCAAATATTGCTTATATCAATCCAAATCCATTACCAAAGGAAAGAGGAAGAAATTTTGATCATAATTAAAAAAAATTATGCAAATATGTTGAACAAAATGGAAGTTATTAAGGATTCAATCCCTTTGAAACACAACACAGGAATGTCACAGAGACTTAATCTAACTCTGGTGACGCAAGCAGAGGAGCCGGATGATGGCACTAATGAAGAAAAGAAAAGTAAAAGGATAGATGCAACACACCTATTACATAAGAATGAAATGAATAAAGCAAAGGCTAAAAAGAAAAAATATAAAGAAAAGAAAATAGAGTTACCTGAAGCTTTCAGGTTCACCGCTATTCAAGCAGTGAAACCAAGAAAAAGAAATTTGCATTCCAAGAGGAATTGGAATAAGAAAAGCATGACCATCAACGCAATTGAAAATTTCAAGTTAATAGTGGTCCCTTGTGTTACTCCAAAGAAAAGATTTACAAATATTGCTTTTAAAGTGGAGAGAAAGAAAGCAAGATTGCTTTCCTCCCCATTTTTTAAATAAAATTTGTCTTGTGTTAATCTTTTATTGACAGTTTTTTGATGAGAGGTATCTTCACTATAAAAGACCCTCTCATCTCCCCGTCATTTGTGCCAATTTGTTCAAATTCATATAAACATTTTTTATTTTATCAATCAATCAAATATTATTAGCTCTATTACTAGAATCCAGGGGCAACTGCCCCGCCTTGGTTGAAGATGGCTTCCATTCTCCTTTGCACAAGATTGTTGTCATGTGGATTTGATGGGAGGGTGAAGCCCCAGGAATTTAAGTAACAATGGGATATAAGTGGGACAGATGTTGGCTTGAAAAGTGCTTGTGCTAATATTTGAGGATTCCTGCACACTATAAAGCGCACAGGGGTTGCCTGATTTGGCGTGTTTTCATAAGGCCTCAAATGCAAGAAAAGCTTTTCTATTGAGAAAGGCTTGTCCCTTGAGTCTTTGAGGACATGTAATTTAAATTTAATTCCATATGGATAGGATAATGGCGATAAAAACTTGGAAAGTTCCTTAAAAAGAATTCAAAAGAATTTGCCAAATGCAGGCCAACAGAGAGTCATGGTGAGTGGGGTGAGGAGATAATTAAAAAAATGGAAGAATAGGATTTGGTTCACCATTTTTTGATATTGTTGTTTTATTTTCACAGGTTGGATTGGGAGAAAACATGGTAATTCTCAAGGGATTCAGGATGAAGGTAAAAATAAGATATGAGTCAAACAAGGAACAGCTCCAGATTGAAATTTGGGATTCATGAGAATATATAAGGATGCGGGAAACTTTTTCTGGGCATGCACCAGGTCACCCCATATCAAGCCAACAACACTCAAGGGTGTGACCTCAAGAGAAGTTGAACTGCTGCACCAGCTTTGATCTTTCAAGGTAGGTTTTGAAGTTTTAGTAAGCTGGTGATTAACCACTCTACCAACTGAATTTCTAATTGCTAGATATTATCAGTACCAAAAAACCTTCATTCATTTCCAAAACCATCTTTGCAAAGATAAGAACTTTGCAAAACCCGTCAAAAAAATACCAATTACAAACCTCATCACTCTCACTTTCAATGCTATTGTTGCAAAGTACTAGTTGGCTGGATCATTTTACCATAAAAAACATCCATTCAACTTCTTAGTTGCCACGGAAAGCAATCCAAGCCAAATAATGGCCAAAAAAACAAGCTCCGCGTATGGATTGTACTTGCGGGTGTTTCTCAACAGCAAAAATCACTTTGTCTGGTCAACGCTCCTCAAAAGCAAGCTCAACAAAATTGGGTGCCTTGGTATAACAACCAGAAACCTGACAAAGACAAATGCGGAGATGGAGCGCCAGGGGAAACATCTTTTACTCCAGTATCTCAACAAAGAGATGCTGGGCTTTGTTTCCAATGTACTCAAACCCAGGGAAAAGGGGAGTGGTTCCATCTTGTGGACGCACTTAAAGAAAAAATTCATGGGCAATAGCAGCCATGTGAAGAATGTTGCTTATAACAACCTTCATAAAGTGAGCTTCCATAACGCACATCAGTTAATGGCTGATATGCAAAAGGCAATCTCAAGGTTCAGTTCCTCTGGACTGAAGATGGACTCAGAGTGTCTTTCTTTGAAAATTATTCAGAGACTGCCTAGGGAATTAGAGTCCCTGGTGAGAATTATCTCACAAATGAATCCCATTCCGGATGAAGAAGAGGTTCTCAGCCCAATTGAAAAAGACAGCACTCAGTTCAATAGAAAAGAGAAAAACACCCGAGCTTTGTTTTCCAAAAATTTTTGTGAGACAACATTCACTAAGAAGAATTTCAAGTGTTACAAGTGTAACAAGATTGGCCATATTGCCAATGAATGTAAGTCTGGTCAAGGGAATTCTGCTAAATGGTATGAATCAAAAAGGGGAAATTTTTTTTCCAAAAAGGATGAAGAGAGGAATTAACTAGTCTTATGGCAAAAAGATCAAAAATTGAAGACCTTTTGAACACTGAAACGTTTGTGGAAGAAGAAACAGGGTTCAAAAGAGAAACCAGGAACAGAAATAAAGCAGATTTGACCAAGTATCCATTTGTTGATAATTAAGAAGGGTACCTTTCTTATTTGAGTCACCATTTCACCAATGATAGTCAACAGAAATATCTCACATGTGGTCTATTTTCCAATAAAGATTAAGGATAAAGTGGAATACTAGTGGATTTGGGCTCTACTGATCATATGTTCAACAAGAAAGACTTTTTTCATAACTTTGTACCACATAGTGGTGTTGTAAATATTGGTGAAAAATTTAGAATCATAAAAATCCAAGGGGAAGGTTTTGTTGAACTTGAAACAGAGAATTTTAGACCTGCTCAATTTAAAGAATTTTATTTTGTTCCTGATTTACCATATAAATTGTTGTCTCTGAGTTGTTTATGTAACAAAGGTTTTCAGATTGAGAACTTAGGTGACAATTTTAAAGTCAAGAATGACAAGAAGAAAGTGTTTGATGGTATAGTTAATTCAAAGTTGTTAGAAGCAAACCTTCATATAGAAGGAATAAATGTTTAATAATCTGTGGTACACAGAAGATCTGGCCACAAAGGAACTGATGAGAGCTGTGAAAGTTTTAAACTAGGAAGGATGACCAGAAAAAATTTCTCTAAGAAGAGAGAAATAACAGAAGTAGTAGGAGAAGAATTCTCAATTGATTTGGCTGGACCATTCAATCCTATCTCTTTGGTAGCTTCAAAGTACTTCATTAAACTAGTAGACACTGCTAGAAATTTTTTCTGGTTAAAACCCATTAGAAATAAATCCAATACAGCTGATGAGGTAAATTATTTATTTAATAAATTTGGAAGACAAGGAGTCTTGAAGAAACTCAGAAGAGTTATAACTGATGGAGGAGGTGAATTCTTAGTAAAAGAATTTGAGGAGATTCTGAAAGAATATGGAATAGAACATATAGAAACCACCCCCCATACCCCACAGAACAATGTAATTGTGGAAAGAATGAATAGGACTCTTAGGGATAGAGTCAGGACCATCATTGTAGATGGAAAATTTCCCAATGTTTTGTGGGCTGAAATACTCTCAACAGTTAGTTACTTACATAAAATTATTGATGAAGGCAAAGGATGCCCATATGAGATGTTTATGGAGAAGGTTCCAAATACTAAGAATTTAAGATTAATATGATGTCTAACCTATTCCAGTGTGCACCATTACAATGATTCTGGAAAATTAGATGCCAGATGTGGAACAGGAGTTTTAGTAGGACATGCCTATATGAGTACCTTCTATAGACTGTATGACATTGAGCACAGGAAAATTATTGGGACAAGGGATGTTAGATTTGAAGAAGAAGTGTTTCCCTTGAAGAGCAACCATGATGATTTTTTCTGTCCCCCAATTGAACATCTTAACAAAACCAAGTCAGAAGAAGTAAGAAATGTGCATAAGGGATAAGAAGATATTTGACAATAAGAAGAAAATCACAATGTGAATAGAGATCCAAAAGAGATTGAGAAACCAGAAGAGATGTATTTGGTCAAAGAACCAGTGAAGAAGAGTCAGAGGAATAAGAGAAAGACTGAAAGATATGGTGAATGGAAGGAAAATTGTGCAGTTTTTGATAAAATTTAAGAAGTTGTTCAAGAAGAACAAGAGAAAATGGTATTTAAGGCATTGTTTGAGATGGAGAACAATTTATTTTCAAATAGCTTCAAACAAGCTATGAATTTGCCAGATAGGAAAAAGTGCAAGCATGCCATATTTGAGGAATTAGACTCATTAGAGAATGACCAAGTTTTTGAGGTTATAACAAGAGATGTTGAAAAATAGAAAACCTTAGTTGGAACCAGATGGGTTTTAACACAGAATTTCAATGAGTTATGGCAGCTACAAAGATACAAATCTAGGTGTGTGGCTCAAAGATTTAAACAGAAAGAAGGTATTGATTAACAGGAAACCTTCTCCAAAACTGGAAGATTATCAACTTTGAGATATTTATTTGCAGTAGCAGCTCACAGAGGTTAGGAGATAAGACAAGCAGATTTTTTTACAGCATACTTTAATTCTGGTTTAGAAGAAGATGAGACAGTCTATATGACAATACCAGAAGTTTTTAAGGAGTGTCTTGTTGAGACAAAGCCTGAAGCATTGAGAATGAAGCATATAGATGCCTTCTTGAGGGGGGTTAATAATTAGTATGTACTCAAACTCAAGAATTCATTATATGGCCTTAATCAAGTAGCAAGATATTGGTATCACACCATTGCCAAGTGGTTAGATTCAAAGGGTTTTCAAACAAGTGAAGCAGACCTATGCTTATTTATTAATAATGGCACAATTTCATTTGTGCGGGTAGATGACATCATAGTCATTGGGCCAAAGAAGGAAGAACTTTTGAATGAGATCAAGAAGGATTTCTGAATTAAGGACTTAGTAAAGGCTCAACATGTTCTTGGAATGAAAATAACCAACAGACCAGATGGGTAAATCAGAGTAGACCAAGAAAATTATGTCAAAGGATTAATCAAAAAGTACAATATGGAAGATTCAAAGTTTTTTGGAACACCACTCCAATCTAATGTGAAGTTGGAGAAATCTACTGATGATGAAATTGAAGAATGGAAGAAATCAAGTCTGGACTACAGAGCAGCTGTAGGATCTTTGAATTATTTGTCTCAATTTACAAGAGCAGACATACCTTTTACTGTAGGGACCCTCTCTCAACACTTGTAGAATCCTGGAATGCAACATTGAAATGCATTCAAAATATGTGTTAGATATTTGAAAGGAACTAAAAAATTAGGTCTTGAGTATTCTTTTGGAGATGATTTTAATCTTGTGGATTATTTTGGCTCAAGTTGGGAAGAAGATGATTTAAAACAGTCAACAAGTGGTTTTACCTATTTTCTTGGGAATAGATTTATTTTTTGCAGATCAAAGAAGATAGAAGCAATAAGTGTATCATCAACTGAAGCTGAATACAGAGCTTAACTCTCTGCAGCTCAGGAGTCAAAATGGATAAGAAAAATACTTGAGGACACTTATAAGCCTCAGGATTATGCTCTAATCTATTCTGATAATCAAGGTGCCATTAGGTTGGAAAGTAACCCAGTTTTTTACTCAAGAACAAAACACATTGATTTTCATTAAAACTACATAAGAGAATCAGTAAAGTATAAGGAAGTAGAATTATAATATGTTCCAACTGCAGATATGACTGCAGACATAGTGACTAAATCATTGGATAGAACCAAAATATAAATTTTTCCATAGATATGAATTTACTTCCCCCTACAAGGTTAAGGGGGGGTGTTGAGGATTTAATCCCTTTAGAGGGAAATAAATGTGCAAATATTTCTTATATCAATCCAACTCCATTACCAAAAGAAAGATGAGGAAATTTGGATCATAATTAAAAAAAAGAATTATGTAAATATGTTTAATAAAATGGAAGTTATGAAGGATTCAATTCCTGTGAAACACAACAAAGGAATGTCACAGAGACTCATTCTAAGTCCGGTCACTCAAGCATAGGAGCCGCATAATTGCTCTAATGAATAAAAGAAAAGGAAAAGAATAGATGCAATGCATGTCTTACTTAATAATGAAATGAATAAATCAAAGGCTAAAAAGAAAACATATCAAGAAAAGAAAAGGAATTTGACTGAAGCTTTCAGGTTCACCGCTATTCCAGCAGTGAAACACAGAAAAAGAAAGCTGAATTTCAAGAGGAATTGGAATAAGAAAAGCAGGACAATCAAGGCAATTAAAAATTTCAAGTTGGTAGCTGTCCATTGTGTTACTCCAAAGAAAAGAGTTATACATATTGCTTTTAAAGTGAAGAGGAAGAAAGCAAGATTTCTTTCCTCCTCATGTTTTAAATAAAATTTGTCTTGTTTGCATCTTGTATTACCAGTTTTTTGATGAGGGCTATCTTCACTATAAAAGACCCTCTCATCTCCCCATCATTTGTGCCAATTTGTTCACATTCATATACATGTTTGTTATCTTATCAATCAAATATTATTAGCTCTATTATTAACCACTCTACCAACTGAATTTCTAATTGCTAGAAATGGATGGTTTAAATTTCAAATGGAAATGATTGAAACATTGAGAAAACATAAGGAATGCTATTCTAAAATACTTGGTGGTATCCAAGAGGTAAAAAAGATTGAAAAAATACTTGATGTTAAAGACATCAATGAAAAGATTCCCTTTTCAAAATGGCTTGCAAATTTAGATATGGTCTAAGTTTTAGAATACAATTATGGAAGGCCAATTTGTTACATTTCCTTGGCTTCATGATTTACTTGAAATTCTATGAAAATGAGTGTAAAAGAGGCATTTTAAGTCATCTTCATTGCCTTTGTGAACAATAACCAATGGGTTCAACTTATAATTGAGGTAGATATGATTCCAATACCACCCATTGTATCAAAACCATCTTCTTTGAAATCAAAGAAAGATTCTGTTTGGTTTTATAATCTCAAATATCAACTCAATTTGTATTCCACTTTATAAACATAATATCATTTCTTCATTTGGGTTTTTATTTCATCATTTGGGTTTGGTCTAACATGTACTTCTTATGATGATCTTGTGATTCTTTTAATATAAAGGATTATCAAATTTTGAAAATCATTATTTTTTTGAGCTAAAATCCTTATGTTGAGTTTTTTGAATGAGATCTTATTGGTAGGTCAGCTCAACTTTTCTTAGGCTGATCCCATAATAAGGAGTATTTTTACTTCTTATGATGGGATCAGCTTGACACAAGTTGAACTTATCCAAGTCCACCTCAATGGACTAGCCCTATTTTTTTGGGGGGGTTGATTTAGTTTGGCACTAGTCCAATGAAATAATTTCAAACTGTACTGGGATGATCCAATCATAAGAAGTCTTTCTACCTCTTATGATTGGATTAGCTTAAAACAAGTTGAACTTATTTTTTTTGGGTGTTTTTAATTTAGTGCTATTCAATTGAGGTGGTTTTATTGTATTTTATTCAAGTATTATTTTGCTTCAGGGCTTTAGTTTATGTAAATTGTTACTTTTAATTTTAATTTTTCCATTTTTCATTTATTTTTTTTGGGGGGCACAATTTTCTGATTTTTTAGACTTATTAATTTTTCATTTTCATTTATTCATAGGAACCTTTAGTTGTGAAATTTTCACAATTTTATTTTTTTGATTTCTTTGATTTTATTTTAACTTTTTTTGGTTTTTTTTGTGTTTTTTTGTTAAATTTTTTATGGGTGATGATAAATTCACAACCCCCAGTTGTGTGGGAGTTGTGTAGGGCCCTACACGACCCATTTAATGCGTGGGGGCCCATACAAAACTCCAAAGGGTTGTTCCAAACACAACCATTTAGACCCATGTACGGGGGTATACGGCCCCTGGGGCTTGCGTGTGTTTGGAACTGCCCTATGAATAAAGAAAAATAAACATTTTAAAATTTGAAAAAAATCAAAAAAAAATTCCCAAAAAAAAAAAAAGGAAAAGGAAAAAGATAAATACAATAGATCCCTTAAATAAAATACAATACAATTTGATGTTTGAATAAGATAAAATCAAATACAAAAATTAATATGATCTTTGAACACAGAGGGGGGGCCGCATGTCCGCTGGTTAACCCCCCCCCCCATGGGAGGATGAGACTGGACCCAGGTGAGTCCTGGGTTCCACCAATTTTTATTTGTTTAATTTATTTTTTCATTCTTTTATTTATTTATTTTTATTTTGTTTTTGGGCTTTTTTTTATTTATATTTTTTTGGCCCACAAAGGTTGGTAGGCTTGTGGCATGCTACACAAATAAAAACGGTCATGTGGGGGCCAAACAACTCAATAAGAGTTGTTTAGGGGCCACAAAGTTCAATAAGAGGTGTTTAGTGTGCCACATGGCCCATTTGAGTTGTGTACACAACTCAAATGTGTTGTGAATTTAACATTGCCCATTTTTTATTTATTTTTATTCATTTTAATTGTTTTAATTATTTTAATTTTTTTTCTTTGCTCATGACACTTATAACCCTGGAGTTGTGGAAAAGTTTCAAACAGCTGTTCACAACTCTTCAGGTTGCAAACGGCTGTGGACTGTGCCCCACAACTCATTTTGGGTTTTGCTGGGCCGCAAATTCAACACTGCCAAAAAAATAAATCAGATCCTCAAAAACTATCTTAGAATGTATTTTAACTACCAAAAAAATGGCTCCTTCCAGGCAACTTTGCATACAAATATTCCACTCATTCATCAAAAAAACAAGTTTCACTTTGAAACTGTTCACAGAATGAATCCAAATTCTTAATCTATTCATTCCACTTCTTCCAAAAAATATACAAAATATCTTTCACTTTTTCAATAATTACCAGAGAAACTTGAACAAAATTAAATTTTCAAATTTTAATTAAAAAGAATAAGTGGAAAAATTTCCAAATTGACCTGCACCATTGGATTAAGAGATTTGATATAATTCAATGCTTGAAAAATTTGCCAAAATCAAAATAAAAAACAAATCTCTGAAACTTAAATTTTCCCATTCAACATTAAATAATTTTCTCAACTAAATCTTATAAATTATATTCAAATAAAAAAAACAACAATGTATCCACCTTATTTTTCATGCATCCAACCTGGATCACAGCCATAGTTTATACCCAGTAAATAATCATCCCCCTCCAAAAACTTTCACACTCAAAGATAATCTAAATTGGGAAGTAGGTTTTAGTATTCATGAAAGTTTTTGTAATTTAAGATTCAATTGCCTTTTTTTAATAGACCGGAACCAGCCCAGTGATTATTTTTTCTTTTTTTACTTCTGGGAAATTGAATCAAAATCATGAAAACTCACCTGGAATTCTTTGAAGTTTTCATTTCAACTGGCCTCTTAAAACATTTGAATCACCAAAACCACTTTCATTTGCTATATATTCTTTCTTATTTTCATCCTTTAATTTATTAATTTCCTTAATTTTTTTCATTATCAAAAACAAGTAAAATCAGATTTAGTGTTATTCAACCACAGAATGAAATATTTCAAATAAAATTTTCAAAAAATATATGTATAAAACATGTATATCAAGCACCCTTTACTGTACTTTCTATTAATTATGGATTATGCTTCAATCATTTTGTAATTTACTTAAATTTTCATACATTTTCTATACATATTAGGAAGGAAAAATCTCTTTAAACTTTAATTTATCAACCATTCCTTCCTCAAAGATACCTCAGAACTTTGAGGTTTGGTAAATCTTCAATTCCTCCCCCAATATGAAATTTAACATTTAATCTTCATGGGATCTCTTTCTTTGAGACTTTTTTGAAAATCCTTCACCAATACATTGAATCAAGATCCTAGCATCCATTTCCACAAAGGCCTCAATTTTCATTTCCTCCTTTCCGGAATAGGCTAATGTATCCAATACTTATTCAAATTTATTCCTTTGCACTTATTTGTTAGTAATCTGCTTCATTTTTTATTTGATTGTGGGATTGGGACCAACATAGATGTTAAATTGTGGCAGATTCAATATAGAATGAATTTCAAATATTGGAAATAATATTTTGGAGAAGCCATATCAACACCACTGAATTAATTTTCACATGCCATTTTTGGCATGTGCACCCAACACTAATGTTTTTGGTATGCACACGTCTAGAAACCAATTTTTAGTTTTTCTTGAAGATAGGAAAGTTTATAACTCAGAATGAATTTTTTATCTTAAGTTTGACATGGTTGATTCCCTGGGGAATATTTTTGCCATTTAAAGCTATATTAAGTCCTTGATCTGGTTGATGGACTTGGAGAAGGAATATAAGTCCCAGGTATAAAACTGAAAACAAAATCATTAATATAGAAACCACATTGAAAAAATAAAAACCCCATCAATCAGTCACTATTCCAAAAAATCAACAGGAGATATTATATAACTTGAGGGCGTGTAGGAAAGCTGGTATAAATATGGGAGTAAAGGGTTTCAATTTTTTTTAATTTTTTTATTCAATATAAGTGAGATTATAACTCATTCCAGATTTTTGGTTAGAATTATTATGTGTGTGATGGCCTTGGGGATATTATTTAATTTCAGATTTTAATTTCTGTTTTTTATATGTTTGAAGGCCTTTGGGTTATTTTTTAATTTCAGATTCCAAGTTTGGTTATTTATATAGTTGAAGGCCTTGGCCATATTTTTGATTTCTTGAAGCTGTTAAATATTCAAAAGAAGAATTCACATATATAAATGTGTAAAGATTTTGAGTATCCCTGGGGATAATTTTTTTTTCTTGAATCACTAATTAAACAAATTTTTCAATCACATGAATAGAATTTTGTTTGGGATGAATTTTGAAAATCTTGAAAAATATTTAATATATTATGAATAATTTTTAAAGTTTGAATCACCAATACATTTTCTTGTAGAGGAGTAAAAATCCTAAAAAATTTTAATCAGCATTCCTTGAGATGGACATATTCTTTTCTTTCATGGATTATGCAAAGCATTGAAGTTTTGGTGTTATCCATTTTTAAATATTTTAATTTTGGAGAATTTGGGTGAATAAAGTGGCTATTGCAAGAGATATATTTTGAGAGAATAGTGATGAATATTTGGATTTTAAGAGAGAAAAAACAAATTTTTTCAGATTCTTTTGTTGCCTTTTCTAGGGGTAAATCCTTGAAAAATACATGAAATATCTTCAGACTACAGAATTACATGATTATATTTTAGAATATTAATAAATTGGTGTTTAAAATATTGATATATTGTTTTAAATAAATGTAAATAATTTTGTAAAAAGTAAAAAATAAAATAAAAAAGAACTGAGAAGTTAGGAATGAGAAAAAAGAAAATTAATGTGGGCTGGTGTAAACACCCTAGAAAACAAGCCCTGTGGAAGCCATTAGGGTGTATCGGAGTTGGCAAACCCCCCATTAGAAACACCCCATTTGTTTTGACCAAACCTGCCATTTTTAATGGAAGGTTTCTGAAATACGCATACCCCCTAACTGGTGTATTTCAAAATGGTGGGTTTCATGAAAATGGTGGTTTTCAAACATCAAAACTGCCATTATCATCCATCCAACGTCCATTGCATGCAAAACACCCATCCACACCTCCACCTCAGCAAATATATACTGATCCCATCTCCATTGCATCACACACATCTCATCTCCATTGCTTCACATCCCCATCACATCACACAAATCCCATCATCATCTCATGAAACCACATCACATCACCATTTTTCTCAACATGTCCAATCAAAATTCCTGGCAGCAAGTTGATAACACAAAAAAGCTGACTGAAATTTTTTTATTATTTGACTCTGATTCAGACTCTGATTTGGAATCAACTTGGTTAGCTTTGAATTCTCTACTAGAAAAGCAATACATGGTTCCAAGAAGAAAAACTCTCCCCAACCCCATGTATGAAAGGAAAAAGCTTCATCTCCTTCCCAACTTAAGCTTCCAGCAACTGTTCTGAAAATTATTGCCTTCATTCATGAAACTTTTGGAGATTATTGAAGACCACCACATCTGCCAGAAAAATTCTTGGAATCCTCAACAAAATCCAGCTATCCAACTGGCAATTGCTCTTTTTAGATTGGTATCAAATGGAAATGGAGCAGCAATTCATCAATTAGAAAATCTATTCTCAGTAGGTTAAGGAAAAATTGACTTATACACCAAAAGATTCATGATTTCTATCCTATCTTTCCATTGCTCAGTCCTTTCTCGGCCAACTAAAGAATAATGCAATTGGATATCTCAAGTAATGGAGCCTGAAGGCTATCCTGGTTGCCTTTTTTTTTGATGGGATCACTATCCCCTTAAGTCAAAAACCCAAGCTAGATAGCAAACACTATTTTGATTGGAAAAAAAGGCAATTGATTCATTTATTTTCCAAAGCCTTTCATAACACCTTTAATAACACACTGACCAAATATTTTTTATCTGTTTGTATAGATACTCTGTGGCACTAAAAATTGTTTTTGATGAAAACAAGAAGTTCATATCCATCCATGCTGGCCTTCTGGATTCTTGTCACAATTCATATTTTTTCAATTGGATGCAGATTGCCCAAAAACCAGAGAACTACTTTAAGCAAGATCAATACCTTCTAGCTAATTCAGCTTTTGCTAGCGTGAATTATTTTTTTCCAGCTTATTGGAATGTTTCTTCCAATGATCCATCCAAAACTGATTTCAACTTTCATCTTGCTCAATCACACGTTTGGATTCAAAATGAAATAGGAATTCTGAAAGGAATATTTTCCAGCTTAAGGGGAAATGCAAAAACAACTTCAAAATCCGAAAGAAATGAATATCCTCATCAACTGGATTATAATTTGTGTAATCCTTCACAACCTTGTTGCCAAAATCAAAAATGAATGGGAGGAAATATTTGAAGAATATATTCCCAATGCTCCTCAAGTCATCCCTGTATCATCTTTTCCCTCATCTTCTGTCATGATAGAGCGGATTCTGCCCCTCACACTTGCTCACTTTGATCAGTAGCATATGGTTTTTAAATAGGTAACAATTTACATCACAGTATTATTTTTTTTTTCAACCAAGAATCCTAGGCTGACTCAGGTTTTTATTTTTACTTTTTTGATGGACTGAGATAAAACAACACAAAGACTCAACCTCATACCTCACCCCACCAAACAACTGGTCCACTCCTTTCTCCTCCTCACCTACCACCAGTCCACTCCTTATTCCTCCTCACCAAACCAACCATTCCATTCCTTCCTCCTCCTCACCAAACTGCCTCACTGACAACTTCCACCTCACCATCTACCTCCACCTCAATTTCTCATTCTTTTCTCAGGATTCTTCCCCAGGTAAGCACCCCCCCCCCCCCCATCATGCTCCTCCTCATCACTCCCCCTCCCTTCCTCCTCCTCCTCATTTTTCTGACCTCCTCTCTCCTCCTGCCCCTTTAGGCCATTTTACCTCCTCCTTTTGTCTGGCTTTTCTTATCATTTTGTGCTTGGAACCCTGGTCCTGGTAAGCTAACCCCCCTCCTCATCATCATCAATTGATTGATTGATAATCAATTGATTAATTAATTGGCAATCAATTGATCAAAATTAAGCATCCTGAACCCCTTCCCTTTCTCCTCCTCAGGCAATCCCCACCTCCTTTCTCCTCCATCACTTGTCACCCTGCCCCAGGTCAGCACCCCCCCCCCCCCTCCTCCTCCTCCTCCACCTCTTCTTCTTCCTCCTCCTGGATGATTAAAATATCTGGCTGGAATTTTTTTGGGGGGGAAGGGAATATTGAACAGTACTTTTTAATATTTTCTTTCTATGTTTTTTGATCATATACCTCCATTATAACTCACTAATGGATGTTTTTTTTTATTCCTTGCAATGCATCACATCTTTCAGCCCCTTGCTTGGTCTAAAACTTCCATTTTTCTGGAAGTCCAATGCTTCTCCCACTAAAATCAAAATGTTGAACAATCAATTGAAACCTTTCTTGATCCTCACCTTAATTGAATTATTTGGATGGGAGGGAACAAGATGGGATTAAAGGAGTCAATAAGCATACAGAGAGGTGGAAAGAATAGGGATTTTCAGCAAAAGAGGGCTCAATACCAAGATTACAAAATCTCTTTGTAAATAGAAGAGGGAGGGATCAATAAACAGATTGTGTGGTCTGAGCATAAGATATGGCCTTTGGATCTGTATCCTGCCATAACTTACAAAAATAAAAAACTGTCAAAAACCCTCCCTTTAAAAGTTTAAACAGGCCAAACAGAAGATCAAACCATTCCATTTCTTCTCCTCTGGAAAAGTATTTGTTCACAAAAATAAGATCATGAGGCTCTGGTTGCAATAATTGAATTTTTCCCTTTGAATAAACTCTCTGAAGAAGAGGAGAAGGACTTCAACTTTTTCACCACCTTCCTTTAAAAATCCAAAAGATTTGTCAACACTGTTGGTCCCTCAAGATCTTGGGGTGGGAAAATGTGGTCAATTGGATGGAAAAAATCCATGCACCCTTCCAAACTATTTGGAAAATATTTGAAGAAAGCAGCTATTCAATCTTCTCTCAAGATTTTTCTTTTTTAAACCTTAGGTCTGACAAGGTCTCAAAAATTTTAGGCCAAATTTTCCAAAAATTATCCAGACTGACACATGATCAAAAACTTCAAAAAATTCTTGGAAACAATATCCCTCCTTTCTCTTCATTGGAATTTGGATCCTTGCTCACTCCTTTTGAATCTTCCCCCCACATCACCTTCATTTCAAATTCCTTAATTGTCCCCACATTTAAAAAGGTGACATCTCTTCCTATTCCTTTTTACTGGCTGTTCCAACCAAAAAAATTAAATGGAAAAATTATTTACAATCAGGAAGAATAGCAAGTGTCTTATGGCCAATTTGTTTTTCCTGACTTGGTTTTTGGTATTGATTTCAAAGAAAAAGGTGTGGTTCAAATGATTTGGGTGGCCAATAAGTACAAGCACTGTACTTTTCCTGCTGTGGAGACTTCCACTCATACAAGGATGGCCATGTCTATGCAAATTAACAAGACCACTTGGAACACTTGAAGGTACTTTAAAAGTTGACAAATATACTCTAGAAAAAAATTAAATAAGAATGAAAAATATTTCTTTATTGTTGGGGTTGAAAATATTCTCAAACATTGTTGTAATCAACAATAATTTTCTTTTTTTTATTTTTAAAATTTTTATCAAAGAAAATATTTTACAAGCCCAGAAATAGAGTAATTTTCTGTATTTATTCCACTTTCCTCATGCTACAAATACAAGCCATGGCTACAAATAACCAATCTTTTTTTCCATTTCTAGTCATTCCCTCTCCTTTTTCAGTCTCTCTTCTTGTTTATCCTTCTCCTTTTCCTCTTTTTGGAACTCCTGCTCTGCCTGTTCAAATTTCCACTTGGCATCCAATTTCTTTTGATGAGCAAAACTCTCAGATTAATGCTTTCAGAATCAATATCCAGTTGAAAATCCCACTTCTCCTTTTCAAATTGAAGTTTTTCAGATTTAATTTTTGATTTCAATGTTTTCCAGAGGAGAATAGGAATGAGCTTGATTTTGAAAGCAAGAAGATTCAATCAATTCACTTACATAAATCTTTCTTTCTCCATGATATCTTCAAATCCTGGAAAATTTGACATGTTTCTCCTCTTTTGATGGCTTTTGGGGTCGATTTTGATGGAATTGGAGGGATTTTTATTTCCATTTGCAGAGGAGGTTTGTGTGGGAACATCATCACTCTCATTTGAAGGAAATGTGGCAGGCCCCATTGGCGTGAGTTTTGGCCATTCAGGAATGGATGTTCCTGTTTTTTTACAATCTAAATCAGTCAGGATTAACTGGAAAGAAAATAAAAGAACTGGCTTCCTTACTTGAACAGATGTTATTTGTAATTGAGATAGTGGAATAACTTGGTCCTCATTGGCCAAGTTGTTAATTTCTTCCACCCCAGGAAGAGAGCAATCCAAAGAAGGAAGTGAGGGTTCCAAGGGAAGGTTTTAATCATTTATCAATTCTGATGTAGACATGATTGGAGCTGGTTGTGTTGGAATATACTCCTCCGCATTGGATTGGGGCCACTCGTAGGTTATTTTGAAATTTTCATTGCTAGGCTGAGCATCCACAGCCAAGTAGTCAGAATCTACTGAATTGGATTCTTGATCATAAAGAGCAGCTAAAGGGGTGATGTTGGCCTTCTTTCCAAATATTTCATCCATATGAATATAAAAAGGACAAATGGAGTCCAGCTTATCAACCACTGAGTTGATTTTCTTGGCTTTATCCAAGTTGGTGATTCCAAAGCCAGTGGATATTGAAATTGAGTGGGCCTTTTTATACTTGGCTCAATAGTTCTTTAATAGCTCTTGTGTCTGTGTGGATGAAAGATACAGCCTACCTTTTTTTTTATTCTTCATTTTATTGGCCATCAGGAGATAACTGTAAAACTTACAGGATGAAGGTTGGCCAACATGTGTTTTGTTGTTGGATCCAAAGCAAGCGTCATAGTTGGAGGGAATGTTGGTCCAGTTTACCAGGATGATTTGATCAGCTCTCTTGAGCTTACTTGAGCCTTTTGAATCTGATGGGGGAGGATTTTTTGATGTAGAGTTCCTTGGGTATTTTTGATTTGGTCCATTGAATTTGTGTGTGGACTTGTGGGGGGAGGTTTGCTGAGGGGTCATTTGTAAAGAGTAAGAGGTATGAATGGATGAAGCTATGAGAGCTAGGATGTGATTAAAGCAATAAAGTGATGAGATTGATGAAGCAATGAGGACAGCAATGAAGAGATGAGAGTGTTGAAGTAAGGAGAGCAATGAATCAATTTTTTTGGATGAGGTGGGAGGTAAAATTTTTCTGATGAGTTTGGAGGTTGAAACCAGGGGTGATGAAATGGAATGATGTGTGTTTGAGGCAGTGGAAGCCTTTAAATGCTTTATTTGAAAAAACCCATTTATTTTTAGGTAACTCTGACATGTCTGATGTGAAATAAGTGGGTTTTCTTCATTTTTAATGGAGGGTTTGAAATGGCAGATTTGGTTTTAAACCCACTATTAAAAAATGGTGGGTTTGGTTAACTCTAATACACCCTATTAAAACTTCTAAAATTATACATATCAAAAAAAATGAAAAAAGCTGAGAAAAACCAAAAAAATAGTTAAAAAATTAAAAAATTAAAAAAAAAAAATTAAAAAAAGGGGGGGGAATCAAAATTAAAATTAAATTGATAAAGGGCATTATTTTTCTGACTGGTGCAATGTCTTAAATCATGGTTTTTCCATGTCTGCGCACTGTAAATCATACATGGACAAATACTTGATTTCATGGGGTGGAAACAAGAGGTTAATAACCTGAATTTGTCCCCAAGGTTTGGAAGTTATTGGTCCTTTGCATATGTCAGGGGCTGAGCGCACCATTCAACCAGAAAACTGAGGGGGAGAGGGAGTTAGAATAATAGAAAAAGAGATTGAGATTTTTGCCTTCCTTCCTTCCAATCATTTTGGAGCTGGTCTCCAATATGCTATAATTTCTATCTACAGCTCAGAGTTGAGAGTGAGGTATTAGGACCTCCCTCTCAACCCTAACCTTGGTAGACAAACAACCTCAAGCTCCCATCCCCTTCAGCCTTTGAAGCCTGCCTGCCATATTTTCCATCCAGGTTTTTCCTTGTTATGGTGCAGCCTTTCCCATGCCTGTCTTTTGGTTTCCTCCATGGATAGCCCCAGGCAACCATCCTGCTCCTGCTTACCCAAAATAGCCATACCCACAAACTTGACTGGATACAATTTTTTTCTTGACTCCTTTCTATGGAGCTTATTGTGAATCCTCTGCAGCCAATGCTGAGTCTGCAGTTCATTTGTTTCTGAGCCCACTCTGCACCTGATGCTGAGTGCGCAGCACGCGATGCAGTTCCCAATCCAATGGCTATATAATGCCACCACAACAGTCATTTTAATAATTTATTTTTTTTTTAATTCTGAAGACACAGTCCAGTAGCTGGGTCTCTTGAACCCCCCCCCCCCCCTCCCAAAAAAAAATGATAATTTTGGAAGCATTAGAGCCCATTCAAAAATTTGATCAAAAAATCAAAACAATCAAATTTTTCATTGGACTTTTGGATCCTTTTATTTGTGTTTTTAATTTATTTATTTTTTTATTCAAGCTTTCAGAAATTTAATAAACCAATCACATACCTTTCCAATTGTTTTTTCATATTTTTTGGATGTATTCTTTTACCTTAAAAAATTAATTTAAGAAATCAAAAAAATCAAACAAACCAAAATTCTCATTGCACTTTTGGATCCTTTTATTGGCCTTTTGAATTCATTTTTTTTAGTAATTCAAGCTCCCAGAAAGTTATGAAAAAATTCAAAGAGCCTTTTAGCACTTTTTTCAGATGTGTTTGAGGTATTCCTTTACCATAAAAAACTTATTCAAAAAAAAGAAAAAAGAAATTGCAATTTTGGATCCTTTTCTTTGCCTTTTTAATTTTTTTTTTTTTTTGGTGAGTCAAGCTCATAGGAATTTTATCAATATATTAAAGATATTTCTGATATTCTTTGGGAATTTTTTGATGTATCCCCAGACTCAAAAAGTTGGGACCAAAATCAAAAACACTTCAAATTAACACATCCATTGCAATGGTGTTTTTTTACATCTGGTATCAAACTTTCCCTCAATTGATTTTTACTGAAATTTGCAATTTAATCCAAAGGCGCAACTAAAACATATTATAACTTATTTTCACATGCTCTAATTATCAAATTACATATTGCTATGAAAACAATTCAAAATAAAAGGGGTGGTCTGTTGTTATTTAGCCTTCTTTAATTTTCTTTTTCCTGAAACAATTGATGGTTATCCAAAATATTGGAAGCTTCATCATTTAAGGGATTTTTTGAAGCTTTCCAAAAATTATTTCCGGTTAATTTTTGAGGCAATATTTGTGTCTTTCAAACCAAACCAAAAAAACATCACTATAAACCCCTTTTGGGTTCTGGCCCCCTTCCTCGAGCCCTTTTGCATGTATAAATACAATATGAATCAAAATTCAATATGAATCAAAATTCAATATGAATCAAAAGTTTCACCCATCTTTTAGTGCTCTAATAATCTTATAAACCACCACCATTACCTCTTCCACCCACCCATCACCCCCCACCACACCTGCCATCACCACACCAAACCACACCACACCACAACACACCACAACACACCACAACACACCACAACACACCACAACACACCACAACACACCACAACACACCAAAACACACCACAACACACCACAACACACCACAACACACCACAACACACCACAACACACCACAACACACCATCCCACACCACACACCTCTCCACTCCACTCCACACCAAACCAACCCACTTCACTCACCACTCAGAATCCATCACCACTCCTCAATAAAAGCAATTCAACACTCCAAACCTACAAAATCAATCCTCCTCAATTCCAATCTTCCATAAAAAATCACCCCAGATCTTCAATTCATAAATAAACCTCAACAAATAATTTCAAACAATCTTTTCAACTTTGTATCAATTCTCTGCTTAAATGTTTTTGCTCAATTTCTTCTCAATCTCTTTCTGAAGAATCTACTCCTATCTTCAATGAATATTTTTAAAATAAAATCTTGTTTCACAATGGCTCAAGAAAAAATCTACCCACTTTTCAGAACTGTTTCACCAGGCCCATCCTCAATTATCTCATCTAATCAAACCAGGGATTCAAACCCTCTTGCTCCTTCCTCATCTATTCAAAATCCTGATTCCACCTCTCTGCCCCCTCCTCTTGATTTATCACATAATCAAAAGGATGGTCTGGTTAAGGCTGTCCAATCATGGGAAAATTCTCATGGATATGCCATATCTACCAGAGTAGCCAATTGCAAGAAACATACCTAAAACTCCTGTTGAAGCCCTCATACTGGAACTCTGGAATCATTCTTTCTTCTACAAAATGAGCAATATGAATTTTCAAATCAGTTCTTGATTTATTTCACACCCCAATTACATTAAACTTCTCAAACTAGTCCCTACTCTTATAATGATGGAATTTACATATAAAAAAACAAGTTTGGAATGCCCCTTCTTCATATTGTTGGGGTAAAATATTGTTCAAGAAATTTCTCAGTTGGCTTCTGTTTATTATCTCAAGAATAAAAAGAGAACTATCAATGGGACATGAATAAACTTCAGTTAATTTCAAAATATCAAGAACCAAGTGCTATTTTTACAGACAAAGAAAAAGCACTAATTGTTTCCTTTGAAAAAAAAATTACCTTCCTGTCATCATTTTCTGTGTCTCTGGCATAAATTCAAAAATTTTCAAACCCATTGCAGGAAGAACTTCAAATCTAAAGAGGAATGGAATATTTTCTAGAAAAAATGGAATCAGTCTGGCCATTCCAAATCTGAATCAGTTTATCATGAAAAATTCACCAAAATTTGTCTTGCCTGGAATCCCCCCACTTCTGACTACCTTCTTGAGAACTGTATTCATCTCAAAATGAAATTTTTCTCTTATTTTGCCAAAAAGAACTTTTGTTTGGAAAATAAAAGCACATCAAGAATAAAAGGAATGCAATCTTACACTAAATAATTCATCAATTCAACTATTGGCTCTTTTTCTGATGTAGTTCAGAAAATCTACAATTCAATCAGCATCCAAATCCATGAGACAGCTACTGAAGCCTCTCAGCAAAAAATTCAGGCATCTCATTGGTTTAACTCACTGTGTGGATCATCTAAATGGAAAAATCAGCCACTTTGCCCTCAAAAACATACATTCATTTCATCAATTTCATGAATCTTCCACCACTTGCACCAACTGTGACTGCTCTACTTACATGTTTATACCAAGTATTTACAAAGCGAAATTAGCTATCAGAAAGGTTTACCTCTTACAAATTGAAGATTTTCATCCTGAATGACATTTCAAAGCTCTCTTATAAGTAATTGTTTTTAATTATTTTTGTGATTCAACCACATGTTATCAATTTCCTGATTGATTTTTATTTTGCTTTATAAATTTAACTCTGAACCCTGATTCCACTGAAAAATCAGAAACCCTTGATTTTCCATCCAAAACCAGTAATGAACAACTATTTATCACCAAAATATTTTAAGAATTTCACAAGTTTCCAACTGAAGAACAGAAATATTATTTTGGTGAAACCAAGAAGCTATACAGTGTAAAATATCAAACTTTTCTGATTCAAGAGCCCAATTCAACTCAAAGATCCAAAGTAAGAGGAAGATCCAAAGTAGCAGCCAAAAATTTCAAGAAGATCTCTCAGTCCTGAAGTAAAATGGATCCACCTTGTTTTAAATATTTAGAAGAATCCAAGAGGATAGGAAGGCCAAAGAAGAAATCCTTGGGAAACTCAAAGGTCAGTAAAAATTTTTTGAAAAAAAAAGTAAAAAATTTAACTTCCATAATTAATATTTCTTATGTATGTGGTCAGTTTTAAAGAGGGTCAAAGGCCAAAACAAAATTGGGAAGGGAAAAAATAAGCAGAAATCAGAGGAAGAGGTAAATTTATATATATACTTACTTTTTCTGAAAATGGAATTTTATTTTTCATGATTCCTTGTCATTTTTAGAGAATAAGATGCTTTTATGACTGAAGAGGAATATTCATAAGATGAAGAGCTTCCCAATTTGAATGAAGAGGATGATTCAGAAGATGAAGAGCTTCCAGATTTGAATTTCATTAAGACAGTGAGATATTCTCTTCTTTTTTTGTTGATGGTTTTGATATTATTGCTTTATAATTTTTTCATTTAATCTTTTCTCAGAGGTCTGGAAACATTGTGAATAAGTGGGTTTCTTCTCCTGAATACAATACTGGGAAAAGAGTCAAGAGAAAAAATCAAGCAGATTAAAATGATGATTCTCCTTACCATCTTCCTGGAAGAAAAATATTAGCACAAACAGCACCAACAATAAGTGATAAAGTGAGTCCATTTGATAACTTCTCATTTTTTCAGTTTTGCCAATTTTTTTTTTGGGTTTTTCCCCTAGGTTTCCTGTAAATTATCTTATTCTTCTTCTGGAATATTTTACCAAGTCTCAATTTAATAAGTTGGTTTTATCTTTAGACCATATTTTTATTTTATTTCATAAAAAATTTCTGATTTTTGGTTTTAGTTCCAATAAAAAGATTTAATTTCCCAAAAAACAGCAATTCCACATATATCACATGTTAAAAATTTCATAGGAGATGGTAACCATAGATTTATAGAAGCAGAAATTTTTTTGGGGAGAACCTCAGAAGACTGGATTGAATTCAGGATAGGGATGGCGAAAGAGCTGGGTTCAAACCCAATATTCAAGGACCCAAGATTACTGCATGAAATCTGGGCTGAAACTTTACAAGAAGCAAGAAGGCAACTGGCCCACCTTTCTGGCCCAGCTCCCATTGATATGTGGATAAAATTTTCATGCTACTGTTTCCTTCTTGCTGATAAATATAAGTATCCAGTGGTTCTTTTTTCTTCTTTAATTCCTTGCACTTACCTTTCTCTGAATTCCCCTCACACTCCAAATTCCAAATCTGCTCCTATTTTATTCATTCTTTTAGAAGATTTCAAACATATAGTCTGCTTCAAGTTCAGGTCTGATACTTGGCCAGCTCCCAAATTAGATCCACTTTGGAAAATCATTTTGACCAAGAATTCCAAATCATGGAGATGATTTATTCAGATAAATTTACAGCTTGGTAATGAGGTTTTTTTCCCTCCAAGAAATTCAAGTAGAAACATAAAAAAAATCATATTTTAATGAAATTTATTATTTGCATCCATATTTTTTTTCATGTATTACAACATGACATAAAGGAGAATGAAAAATGTGGAATACTCCTTTTCTGTTGAATTATTTTCATTTTCATATATAAATTGAGGGTTTAATTATAAGACAAGAATTCAGAATATTCTTTGGTTGCATCTTTGGATTCAACTTTAAAGTTCATTAAAGATAAATTGAGGGAAATTGACACCAGATTTAAAAAAGAAACCATTGCCATGGATGTGTTAATTTGAAGTTTTTTTACATTGTATTCAATTTTCAGAGGCTCAGGATACAGCCAAGAAATCCCCAAACAAATTAGAAATCTCTTTAAAAGTTTGATCAACTTCCTATGAGCTTCAATCACCAAAAATAATTATTCAAACAGGGAAAGAAAAGGATCCAAAAGTGCAATGAGAAATTTGTTTTTTTTCATTTTTTTTTTTTTTTGATTTTTTGAAATAATTTTTTAGGGTATAAGAATACATCCAAAAAAGCTGCAAAAATAAATATTGAAAAGGTCTTTCTTTTTTAAATTTGTGGAAGGTTGAATCATCAAAAAAAATGAATTAAAAAGGAAAATGAAAGGATCCAAGAGTGCAATGAGAAATTTGGTTTTTGTGATTTTTTTTTATTTTCGGAATGAATTTTTCAAGGTAAAAGAATACATCTGAAGTATCTTGAAAAATATTTTATATGTATTTGGTTGTTTTATCAACTTCATCAAATCCTTAATCACCAAAATAATGACTTATAAAGGCAACAAAAAGCATCCAAAAGTCCAATGAATTTTTTTTTTTTGATCAAGTTTTTTGAAGGTTTTCTAATGCTTCCAAAATTAAAAAAAGATTTTTTTTGAGGGTTCAAGAGACCCAGCTACCAGACCGCAGCATCAGAATTCAAAAAAAATAATTCTTGCAATTACTGTGAAATAAGGTGCTTGTCTGTTTAGGAGTGACAGTGCATGTACGTTGAACAACCATGATTTAAAGGCTTGCCCCCAGAAGAACAATGATTCCCTAAATAAAAATAAAATTGAAAATTATGCCCCAATAAAAATAAAAATAAAAATATAGCATTAATTTTCTCATTCCCCCAATCCTTTAAATCAAGTATTTTTATGTCTCTGGGATTTCACTCCCACACAGACAAATCCTTTATTTCACAGCTTTTCAAGAATTGAATTTTATGGTCATTTGATGCCACAGCCCTGTTTCTGGGTGTCCAAAACCCTTATAAAAAATCTCAGGTAATTTGGGAAGCATTGGAACCTTATCAAAAATCCATTCAAAAAATAAAAAAAACAAATTTCTCATTGCATTGTTGGATCCTTTTATTTGCCTTTTCAATTAATTCTTTTAGGTTAATCAAGATCTAAAAAAGCTATACAAACAGTCAAGGATCTTTTGAAAATTTCTTTGGAATATTTTGAATGTATTCATGGCCTCCAAAAATTGGATGCAATGTTAAAACACGTCAAAATAACACATCCATTTTAATGTTTCTTTTTCACATCTGGCCCCGAAATTCCCCTGAATACTTTTTAACAGAACTTCAAAAAAGCATCCAAACATGAGAATAACTATAATTCTGATTTCTTGTCACATTTCTTACACCAAAAAATGAATCAGTCAAAATATTGTTTTTCTTGCATATTTAGACGCTTTTCTAAAGTTCTGTAAAATAAAATTGCAAGAAATTCTGGTGGCAGGTGTCAAAAAAAACATTGCAATGGACATGTTATTTTGAATTTTTTTGATGTTGGATTCAATTTTTGGAGGCCAAAAATACATCCGAAATTTCCAATAAATTTACAAAGCTTCTTGATTGTTTATACAACTTTTTTTAAGGCTTGAACCACCAAAAAAATCAATTTAAAAGGCAGCCAAAAGGATCAAAAAAATGCAATGAGAAATTTGATTGTTTTAAATTTTTGGAATTAATTATTTAAGGTGTAAGAATACATCCACAAAAGCAGATATAAATCATAAAAAGCTCTTTAAATATTTTATCAAATATCTGAGAGCTTAATCCACCCTAAAAACATAATTAAGAATTCAAAGGAAATGATCCAAATACACATTGAGAAATTTGATTTTTTTTTTTGGAGTTATAAATGAATTATTTAAGGTTTAATATTAAATATAAAAAATACCAAAAACAATAATATTAATCTGCTTCATTATTCTTAAAAATTCCAAAAGTTTCAATCACTAAAATAAAATTAATTAAACATGCAATGAGAAATTTGGTTTTTCAAATGAAATTTTTGAGGTGCTATCATGCTTCAAAAATTCCCAAGGATTCTTTATAAGGGTTTGAGATGCCTAACTACAGGGCTGCGTGTCAAATTTCAAAAAAAATAAATCCTTGAAAAACCATGAAATAAAGGATTTGTCTGTGTGGGAGTGATGTCCCAGAGACATAAAAATCTGTGATTTAAAGCATTGGGGGAATGAGAAAAATAATTCCCTAAAAATAAAAATACAAATAAAAATAGGGCGCGCTGTTTTTCAAGCCCCCAAACCTGGAAATCACGCGGTTTTGACGTCCCCACAACGTCCCTGATGTCCCCAACGCACGCGGTAAACCTGGCAAAAATGTGGTTTTTGGGGGTTTTCAAAAAACAAAAATAAAAATACTAGGGAATAGGAGGGCATCTCAAACCCCTGTAGAATAAATCTGAAAAATTTTGGCATTTTTTAAGGCCTTCAAAATTTCCCTCAAAAAAATGAAAAATAAAATGCACCATGTCTCAAATCTTTTCAAATTTTTGATCTTTTTTCTTTGATTATTTTGAGAAATCTGAAGAGACAAAAAGTTTCCAAATATGGCAGGCCATTCAATTATAATTTTTGCAGAATTTTATTACTTAAATTTCCCGCCAGATAATGATATTTACATAAAAAATGAGACATTATTTTCAGTTTTTTTTGTTATTTTTCCATGAGATTTTCCAAATTTTCAGTTTTCATTATTTTAGTGAGAATTGCAAAGGGCCCAAAAAGATTATCCGTATATTTTTTCTAGCTTATTTTTCCCCAAAGAACTCATAATTGAAAACACAAAAGCGGTTTTTTTTGCTCTAAATCAATGAGTAAAGAAAAATACAAAAAATTGATCAAAAAACCAGAAAAATGATTCAATCAAGATCAATTTGTACTAATTTATTATTTTTACTACCAGGAAACAAAATCTTCAAACCAAGTTCCAAGTTATTATGAATCAACTCTTCCCATTTTTGTGCTTCCTTGCTAGAAAAAGCCTTCCAAAGGGGATCTAATTGGGGAGTTGGCCACAGTCAGAATTTTAGTGGAAAGAAAATATGTGCTGAAAATCTTCCAAAATACTTAATTGTTACTACACAACCTGTTATCCATTCAGCTCAGACTGGCTTTGTACATCTTCCTACGCTCAAACATATGAGAGATGTTTGAGAATTGGTAGTTGGAGGTGAATTGAGGTGCAAATAAGTTGATGGCAGCAACTTAGATAAAAGTACCACTGGTCTATTGTATGTATCTGCAAGCAGGAAACCATGGGAAGGGAATTTCATCCAGTAACTTTGAGAGGAAGTTCCATAATTTTGGTTGAGATTTTTTCTTGCTTTGTCAAAATATTCATCCCAGACTTGATTCATGAAGTTTTCATCCTTGAAGATAGAGTTTGATTTCATTTCCTTGATCATTTCCTGATTTATTCATCTCCAATCTTCATATTTATGGCCCAAATTAACTTCTACTGATCTAAACCGACAGTTTCCATCACCCATCACATCTTTAATATGTGAAATTTGTGGTATTGCTGTCTTTGGTAAAATGAAATTTTTGTGTTGATACTAAGGAAAAAAAGATGAGTATTATTTAAGATGAAATAAAAAAAAATCATACTGAATTTATCAATAGCCACCACTTCAAAATTATCAGAAGATGAAAAAGGCTTTGTTGTGACCTTCATCCCAAAAAACAAGTGGTTAATAAGTGAACCATAACACAGGATTAATTCATAAATTTATTCACCTTTTATATTTCAGAGGCTGTGGCTGTGGGAGCAAAGATTGGATTCCCTGGAGGCCTCTAAGCACCTTCATCTTCATCTTTTTGTCTTCTTTTCTTGATCCCCTTCAAAGTCCCAGGACTCAAATTCTGTGAAACAACCCTCTTATTGATGATGGTTCCTGACTGCTGAGTGAAAAATGAAAATATGAAAATCAATGGAAACTAGAAAAAAAATGCTGATCCTCCCAACCAAAAAGAAAATTACTAAATTTCTTAATTATATCTGATTCTTCAAGATCTTTGAGTTCTTGTCCACTCAATTCATCTTCTGTTATAAACTCCTTTTCAAAATGCAATGTTAGCCTGATTACAAAAAACAATCACCTCTTCCTCTGATTCCTGTTTCTTTTTTCCCTTGGCCTTTTCATGGTATTTCTTTCCTTTCCTTTTCCTCAGAGTCTGAAATTAGATAAAACCAATTTCTTACCATATGCTTTTGAGATCAATTCAACAGAAAGCAATAAAAAAACCTCAAAAAGAAAAAGCTAAAAATTGAATTAACCACTTTGTGATTCCTTGGTCTGCCTCTTCTCTTAGGTACTTCAACATATTCAAACTCAGATGGATCCCTCTTAGATGAATGCTGAGAGAATCTTTTGCTTTTATTGGGGGCTCCTTTGGGTCTTCCACAAATTTTCCTTTCTTCCTTTGTTAGGGGTTCTTGAATGGGAGTAATTTTATACTTCCCTTTTAGCAGTTTCATCATTTCTCCAAGGTAAAAATGTTGTTCTCCTGGGTGCAATTTAAGGAATTCTTCAAAGATGTAGTTTATTGAAGCATGAGTTGAATAACAGACCAGCAGCTAGGAGACAAAAGGTGACAACGTGAGAATCTGGGGTCATCCTAACAGTGGAGTGTGATGAAGAAGTAAAGTGACACCAACACAGAATGATAGATAGCCGGTGCTTGACTATGGCTGATGGAAGAGGCAGACAGGAAGAACAAGAGACTGATGAAGAGGAGAATGAAACAAATTGAGTCCCATGCAACATGGAATGACTTGGACTGATCTCACCAGTTATGGATAGGTAGGCTGAGAATCCACTTGAGGTCGATTTGCAATATGTTGAGTGTTGGGTCAAGATTGAGAGTTTTTGTTTGGGTTTTGAGTTGAGGTTGAGTTGAGGGTTGGTCTTGAAAGTGGAGTACAGTAGAGTTGAGGTTGAGTAGTGATTGGTTGTGTAGAAGAGATAGGAAAAGGAAGGAAGGAGAAATAGAAAGGAAAACTGAAGGTCTAAGTTGTTGCTGGAGGATCATCATTTACCCATTGTGAGCAAGTGGTAGCAGGAGATTGATGATCTGGGTTGTCCACGTGGGCCGTCCCACTGTGGCCCGGGTGACCCACACAGGCCGTTGAGTCTCAGCTTCCGCCTTACACTCCCCTTAACTGGAGGTTAGTCCAAGTTGTTGTTGAAAACCACATTGGTGAATTTTTTTAATTGATTTAGATTGACGGCTTTGGTGAGAGGATCTGCGAGCATGTCTAGCGTGCTGATAAGGTGGACAGTGAGGGTGTCAGCCCTGAGTTCTTCTCTAAGCCCTTTTGTCTTGAGGTCCATATGTCTCGTTTTGGCGTTGGAACCGAACTTTCTGAGCTTATCTTCTAGTCCTTTATTTTTGATGAGATGTTTGGATGAGGTTAGATTGACTTGAAAGACTTCACCCAGTAGGTGGCGAAGCCACTTGCCTTCCAGATAGCAGTCAAGTAATGAGTTGAGTTTGGCCTCCGTCAATGAGTATGTGATGTTCCGTTGCTTGTAGCTGTTCCAGGACAGAGGAGAGCCAAAGGATAGGCAGAGGTAGCCGGATTGGGACTTGCGACTGGTGGGATCCTCAGCCCAGGACGCATCGCTAAAGCATTTGATTGGGTCTTCTGACTTGTTGTACCTAAGAGTCAGTTTCAGGTTTTTGGTGGAGTTCAGATATTGCCATGTCCGCTTGAGTTCCTTCCAATGCGTCAGGCCGGGTTTGTTTTGAAAGCAAGCTAAACTGGATACTGAGTAGCTCAAGTCTGGTCAAGTTTGGTTCGCAATATAGTTCAGCAGCCCTATTGCTGATTTCTAATTGATGTTGAGTTTCTTGAATTGTTTGAAGTCTTCATCTGAGGCATCACTAAGCTGGCAGTGGGGGGTCAACGGAGTGGAACAGTGCTTTGATTCAAGTAGCCCCAGCTCCTCTAGCCCGTGCACAATGTGTTTGGGTTGGCTCAGCAGAATGCTGTTTGGCGTCCGTTCAAATTTCATACCGAGAATGGTGTCGGGTTTGTGAGCCTGTGAGTCCTTGAAACAGGCGCTGAACTTGCCCTCGAAGTTTTCCCCATCCCCCACAAGGATGAGGTTGTCAACATGAAAGAATAGAAATGATTGATTGTCATCCAATTTGTATAGTCACGGGTTGCTGTTGGACTCCTTGAAGCCTATTGATTTGATCCAGTTGGTGAGTGTCTTGTACCAGTTCTTTGGAGATTGTTTGAGTCCGTATAGACTTTTCTTGAGTCAAAGATACTTGCAGGATTGTTGACATCCTTGTGGCCTTCAAATAATTACTTCTTCTTCTATGGGTGCATGTAGAAACGCAGCCTTCACGTTGTATTGGCGGATGTTGAGCTTGTGCTTCAGAGCATACAGTAAGATTGCCCTTAGCAAGGCAATCTTGCCGGTTGGAGCAAAGGTTTTGTCAAAGTCCAGACTGTAGACTTGGTTGAAGCCTTTGACACAGATCCGGTCCTTGTGAATGACAATATTGTTGTGGGCGTTGTCTTTGATTTTGAAGACCCAGGTGGTGTCCAGAGGATTCAGCGGTTCATTGCCTTTGTAGTCTTCCCAGACTTCCTGGGCTTCACATTGATCGATTTACTTTTTGATTTCTCCTCCCCACTTGAGGCTGTCCTCGCACCAACTTGCCTGATCAAACGTCTTGGGCTCAAAATAATGATGGAACCCATACCTTTGCGGTGGTTTGATGGAAGACCGGTTACGGAGGACTCTGGTGGGCGCTTCAGGTTCCTCCGGTACTCTCGTGATGACTTCTGGGGTGATTTGTTGGGAAGAAAGATCTGGCAAGTTGTCCCTGGTGCTGGAATCAGAGTCAGAGGTTGGTGATTCTTCCTTGGATGAGTCAACTTTGGCTGGTGGATCTCAATAGTTCATACAAGCTGTTGAGGCATCATTTGGCTTGGGGGTGGCTTTCCCCTTGTTGAGTTTGGCTAGACTGAAGTCCATGTCCACGACAGAATTGATCCCAAGATCTTCAACTGTCTGTTTTAAGAATCGGACATGCTTTGATAGTATGATCTGACCGTTGGGTAGGAGAATTCAATAGGACAGGAGATCAGGATTGTAACCAATCAATTTCCCTTCTATTCCTTTAGGACTGAATTTTTCACCCTTTATCCATCTTTGATTCAGAGTAATAGCAGTGATTTGGAGCGGTTGTAGGTAGTTAGGCGGGAGTGGATGTAGTTTGATGAGTTCCCATGGGGATTGTTCCATATTATCCTTTGGAATCTGATTGAGGCTAATGCATCACGACTTGAGTACTTCCGACCAGTATTTCTTGGGAAATTTTTCCAAGCTCAGGGATGATCTCACACTTTCAACAATCGTTTGATTGGCTCTTTTGGCCCTGCCATTGTGTTCGGGGTGGTATGGTTCAGTGATAAGTTGGGTGATGAATCTCTCCTTGAGATATTGTACTAACCTATTGTTTGTGAATTCCGTACCGCCGTCCAAACACACGGTGGATGGATAGTAGCCACATTTATTCTTCTGCTTCTCAATGACCTCTGTTAGCACTGAGGCGACGTTGTCCTTTTGAGTTAGAGGGATGCCTGATATATAGCCTGAATGATTATCCACTACCGTTAGAATGTATTTCTCATGCCTATGAGATTCCGGGGTGATTGGTCTGATCATGTCTAGATGTATCTTTTCAGATGGTTTGGTAGCTGAGGTGGAGATGGCCTTGAATGGAGACTTGGTGATTTTGCATAGGAGGCAGTCCTTGCACTCAAAGGGGTTGCTTTTTGTGATGTCACCTATTCCCTTGATCTTGGATAGACAACCGAGAGAAGCATGGCTGTAGGTTAGATGAAGATCCTTCAAGGACCTTGATTGACTTGGGTGCTTCCAAAAACATCCCTTTTCTCGTCCAGTGTCAAGTGGCGTGTCTCAGACAAAAAGATCATTAATGATTGAACCTTGACAGACCTTGTCATTCCCTTTACGGAGTTCAAAATGGCCTTTTTCTGCTTTCAGAGAACATCCCTGCTCAATGAGCTTCCCTGGGCTGATGAGAGTGACGACTATATCGGGGACAAACAGACAGTTGGAGAGAGAGATGGTGTGGTTCTTCCACTTCAATTGTATGGTTCCCATTCCTTGGATCAATAGGCTTGCGCCCATCTTTCCAGTTGTGATGTGTTCACCTGAGTGCAGCTTGAGGATGGAGAAGAACTTGGAGTCGTTGAAGATGTGAGAGGTGGCTCCACTATTGACTAGAATTTTCTTCTCTGCTCCAATGCTTGAGTCAATCCATCAAGTTACAAAGGCGTGAAAATGGGCGGATTCTTGGTTTTTTTTCTGCTTCTCTTTCCATTTGCTTTGACTTTCTCTCCACCATTCTGGAGCCTTGTCTGGATGAAGATGGAAAAACTCTGATTCTGAGTGGTTTTTGTCTTGCTTTGGGTTTTGGTATCCCTCAATGCAACGGCTCGCCAGGTGGTTTTTGGCCTTGGTTTGCATTGTGGCCAATGCCATCTTGGTGGTGCCGCGGAGTGTCCCTTCTTTTCCAGTGAGTTCAGCCTTGACTTTGTTGTGATATTGGATGAGGTGGTTGCACACAAACTCGACAGAGATTTGCTTATCTGAGTGCATGAGCTGTCTTTTGAGGTCTTGCAGGGTTGCTGGAAACTTGAACATTGTCAGGTATGCCAAGATGTCATTTGGCAATTCTATGCCAATATCGATCATCTTCTTAATGGACGTCTTGATGTTGGTGACAAAGTTTGTGATTTTGTCCTCCTTGAAGGTAATATGTAGGAAGTTGTTGAAGATTCTTGCCCTGTTTGATGCTTGAGACAAGGAGAATTGTTCCTTGATAGCCTGCAATATCTCCTTTGCCAAATTGATGTTGGCAGCGCTGATGACATTGTTGTGTGTTACGGAATCCACCTTAGATATGAGAAGTAATTGAATTTCATTGTTTTCTTGGCTTGTGAGGGTTCTGGAGCCTGACTCAAGAGTTTCCAGTACTCCCCTGAGCTTGAGCAGCGCCATCATCTTGTCCTTCCAAATGCCGTAGTTATCTTTGGTCAGCAGTGGGGTAGTCTCAAGGGCTGTTTTGAGCATTGCTTGCCGAAAGGAGTCCAAGGAGAATCCCGACGCGGAAGCCATCAATGAGGCCATAGTCCTTTGTCTTTCTGGTCGTGTTGGTAGGAACTTCGTCTTTTAACTGTGTAGTTTATTGACGCGTGAGTTGAATAACAGACCAGCAGCTAGGAGACAAAAGGTGACAATGTGAGAATCTGGGGTCATCCTAACAGTGGAGTGTGATAAAGAAGTAAAGTGACACCAACACAGAATGATAGATAGCCGGTGCTTGACTATGGCTGATGGAAGAGGCAGACAGGAAGTACAAGAGACTGATGAAGAGGAGAATGAAACAAATTGAATCCCATGCGACCTGGAATGACTTGGACTGATCTCACCAGTTATGGATAGGTAGGCTGAGAATCCACTTGAGTTTGATTTGCAATATGTTGAGTGTTGGGTCGAGATTGAGAGTTTGTGTTTGGGTTTTGAGTTGAGTTTGAGTTGAGGGTTGGTCTTGAAAGTGGAGTACAGTAGAGTTGAGGTTGAGTAGTGATTGGTTGTGTAGAAGAGATAGGAAAAGGAAGCAAGGAGAACTAGAAAGGAAAACTGAAGGTCTAAGTCGTTGCTGGAGGATCATCATTGACCCATTGTGAGCGAGTGGTAGCAGGAAATTGATGATCCGGGTCGTCCACGTGGGCCGTCCCACTGTGGCTCGGGTGACCCACACGGGCCGTTGAGTCTCAGATTCCGCCTTACAAAAGATTTTATTCTGAAACCGGTTTACGTTGGTTGATTGGGAAGGTGATTCATGAGGTGATTGAGAAGGTTTGCATGAACCCTTCTCAGCAAGCTATGAATAATTTCAAAATAAAAGAAAAAAATTCAGAAATCAATGTTACAATTATTTTTTTCTCCAAGAAAAGAAAACATAGTTTTGACATGCCACTGGGAATGAAAATCATCAAGCAAAAATTTTTGCTTCTTGAGACTGGCCTTCTTCACTTGGTGTAAACAAGGAATTCCCATGAAAGAAGAATAATCAAAATCAGAACAGGTGGTTGATTTTTCTGATGAAATGTGAAAGGAATGCACAATCTTGAGAGAATAGTGGCTCATTTTTCCTGAGAGATGTTCAACACAATATTGGAGACCAATCAAGTTCTTGAAGTCTTGCTGAGAAGTTTCAATGGCATTCTCATGGATTTTAATTGAAACTGAATGATATATTTGGTGAACCACATCAGAAAAGAAACCAGAAGAAGTTGTGATAAATTGTTTGAAATAAGAGTGAAGCCCTTCTATCCTAGATGTGATGGTATTTCCAAAATTCAGGTGCTTGTTTGCAGCATATGAAACAAATTTTCTTTTTAGAGGAAGCCAGTTTTCAAGAAGGTAGTCAGAAGTAGGGGGATTCCAGACTACAGTCAGTTTGGTAAAATTACCTTGATAAGAATTTTCAGATTTGGATTTTACCAGAATATTCCAGTTTTTTCTGAATATTATTCATTCTTCCTCAGATTTAAAGTGTTTTATACAATTTTTTTGAATGCTTTTGAAGATTTTCCAGAAACAGAGTAAATGATGGGAGTTGGGAAACACAGTTTCAATGGATTGAATCAGGGCTTTCTCTTTTTCAGTCACAATGATTTGGGTTCTTCATGTTGTAATAATTCATGAAGTTGATGGAGAGCCCATTTATATTCTTTGTTTCTTTCTTGGGAGAGGAAACAGAAACCAACAGAGCCTGTTCTGGCACAATTTTTGACCCCAAAAATGTGAAGAAGAGGCATGGAAAATTTGTTGGTTTTGTAGGTACAGTCTATCATTAATTCTGATGGAAAGAGTTTGATTAATTTTATAAAATCTGGGTGAGAAATTAATAAATAAATAATATTACCATTTTCACTATTGATTTCATATTTAAAAGAAGAGTTTCTTAATTCCAGTATTAAAGCTTCTATGGGTGATTTTCCTTCCATTTTTTCTTTTTTAATTTTTGATCTTTTGTCATAGATTGTACTAAGGGTTGTGTGAACAGGAGAATTTGAGGACTGCATTAAGGAATTAAGAATATTTAGGGGAGGAAACCCAGCTTTGGTTAAAGAATTGACCATATCCTCTTGATCAACCTGAATCCTTCTATGAACTGGATGAGTGTATGGATCAGTTGATGGTGGATGATTTTGATCAGGGTATTGCATTTTTATTTTGAAAATACCAGACCTCTTGTAAAATCTTCCAGAGAATTTTAAGGGACAGTTTTTTTTTTCTAGTTGATGAAAGTCTTTTTTTATCCAAATTGGGTTTTTTTTATCAAGACTTGTTTTTTTTTATTTTTGATTGAGTTTTTGGATTCAGGAGGGTTGATTTAGTGGGGGTGGAGTGTTTAATTGGATTGGTTGGGTTGTGTTGAGTAGTGATGGGTGATTGGTTGATTGGTGTTGAGTTGTGATGATTGGTGATGGTGGTGATGATTGGTGTGGGGTGGAGTGGACTCTGAATTTTGACAGGTGATTTTGTGGTTGAGGAGAGGATTGGACCGCCCCAAGAGGTCATTAAGAGGCAGGAGATCATTCAAAATTGTTGGAATTCTGAGTGTTTGTCTCATACCTTCTTCATTCCTTCTACTATCTCTTAAAACATACAAACAAATATATTAAAATTATACTATTTCTCATGATCAACAAGAGAACATACTAAGAAATACCAAGAAGATGAGCTGCTAATCAAGAGTATATTCAGTGGAAAATAACCTCCCTGCCTAGCCTTTTAGTGATTTCTCAATCTCAGAGTGTTCAAGAGGATGTTTCCAGTTTTATTATGCTTTCCTTATTTTTGTGATTGGATTAAGGGGATTAACAACCCTCTTTATGGATTTATTAGTATAGTGTGTATTTAATTACTTAGCTCAAGAGACATAGTAACTCAAGAGGCATGCAGAACCATTAGTTAAAGATCCAGTAGTTACAGCTTACTTACTGCTATGCTAATCTTTCCTTTGCTAATTGAATTATAATTTAAGATTTCTATAAATTCAATATTCACTTTACCTATCAACTCTTAACCGCAAGTTGTTACTCTTAAAATGGCTTGTACTTAAACTATATGAACCATCTGCGTTGCAAGCCAATATAACACCATCAGTTCTTACTTACAACAAACTTGAGTGCTCCCCCTTTACTCCTGATCCGCTCCTCTTGGCGTCATAAGACTTTCCTAAACTCCTTCTCCCTTCTTTGGCTAGAGCACAGACTCATTATTTCAACAAAAATCATATTGAATATTGCATTATCCATGTAGAAGAGCCCAAAAATGTGGACCTACTCCAAAAAGGGGTTTAACCATGGTATTTTGAGGTTAGACATTTGAGGATCAAATCAAGGTCCCAAAAATATGATAAAAATATATTTGTTTTTCATTTGAAGTGCATTTCAAAACTTTAAACTCAGTTTGTCCATAAAAAGAATCAAAATAGTATCAGAAATTGCTTCAAAACGCACCCCAAAACAGAAACTTCCCATTATTGTGGTAGATGCATCAATTTTTTGGGGGTGAATAATTGACCTAAAAACCCCCAAATCATTTTTTTGGGCCCTTCACAATGCCCAATTAAATAATGCCAAATGAAAATTTTGAAAATCTCATGGAAAAATAACAAAGTTAAAGAATTGAAAATAATGTCTGATTTTCTATGTAAATCCTATTTTCTGGTGGGAGAGTGAAATACTAAAATTCTTGAAAAATTATAATTGAATGGCGTGCCATATTTGAAAAAATTTTTTATCTTCCAATTTCTCAAAATAATTAAAGAAAAAAGATTAAAAATGTGAAAAGATTTGAGATGTGGAGCATTTTTTTCATTTTTTGAGGGCAATTTTGAAGGCCTTAAAAATGGCCAAAATTTGTCAGATTTAATCTACAGGGGTTTGAGATGCCCCCCTATCCCCTAGATTTTTTTTTGAAAACCCCCAAAAACCAGGTTTTTTCCAGGTTTACCACGTGCATTGGGGATGTTGGGGGACTTGTGGGGACGTCCAAACCACATGATTTTCAGGTTTGGGGGCATGAAAAACCCAACACCCCAAAAATTAAAATCAAAATCAAAAATAAAAATAAAATCAAAAATAAAAATAAAAATAAAAATAAAAATAAAAATAAAAATAAAAATAAAAATAAAAATAAAAATAAAAATAAAAATAAAAATAAAAATAAAAATAAAAATAAAAATAAAAATAAAAATAAAAATAAAAATAAAAATAAAAATAAAAATAAAAATAAAAATAAAAATAAAAATAAAAATAAAAATAAAAATAAAAATAAAAATAAAAATAAAAATAAAAATAAAAATAAAAATAAAAATAAAAATAAAAATAAAAATAAAAATAAAAATAAAAATAAAAATAAAAATAAAAATAAAAATAAAAATAAAAATAAAAATAAAAATAAAAATAAAAATAAAAATAAAAATAAAAATAAAAATAAAAATAAAAATAAAAATAAAAATAAAAATAAAAATAAAAATAAAAATAAAAATAAAAATAAAAATAAAAATAAAAATAAAAATAAAAATAAAAATAAAAATAAAAATAAAAATAAAAATAAAAATAAAAATAAAAATAAAAATAAAAATAAAAATAAAAATAAAAATAGAAATAGAAATAAAAATAAAAATAAAAGATAAAATAAAAAATAAAAAGAAACAAGAAAAAGAAAACAAAACCAAATAAAATAAAAAAAATAAAAACAAAAAAAGCCAAAATAAAATAAAATAAAACAAATAGAAAAGGAAGGTGTAATGTTTTCAAAGCCCATAATCACATTGCCTCTTGATGCTTTCAAAAATTCTGAAAGCAGCTTTTTTGGTGGAAATGTAAAAAGAACTATGACCAGAGCTTTAAAATAGCTCTCAAAATCCCATGGACTACTAGAAAGGCAACCCCCAACCCCCTCTGGCCTTCAAAGCACAGTAGCACCCCTTTCCCAAGTCAAGTAAAGTCATGGGAAGACATTGATTTTGGGGTGAAACTTGTGTAAAAAATTACCAAATCCATACCATGGTGTGTGTGTTTTTTTCAAGGCAAGACATTCCTAAGGGAATGATTTTGAGAGGGGGGAGGAGAAGTGCTCAAATCATGGATTTTTTTGAAAAAAGGCATGGATCTATCCCAGTTCTTTCTGACAGAATTCATTTTTTTTCTTGTTAAAAAAATATGATTTAGTTAATTCAATCATTCAATCATACTTTTTGGGGAATCTTTGTAGTAGTTTCTGCCTCCAAAGAATAAAACAGAAGTTTGAAATCCAACCTGAGAAAAAGGTCTTGTCTGATTTCATGAGGAGAATTGAATTATTTTAAAATATTTGAACAAATATTTCATGAAGTAAAGGTTGATTTTGAGAGTAATGGGAGGAAGATCAGGGTTTAGAATGATTATTTGAGGGAGAGTTCCTTGGAAAACAAGGCAGTATTTAGACTCCAGAACTAAATATTAATCCCTAAAAATATTTTGAACAACAAATAACCCTGAAAATTGAAGCTAATCAGGATATGCTTGGAGATTACTATTTTCAAATAGAGGGTTGAAAACCATTTTTGAGAAGATAAGCTGATGATCAAATTTGAGTAGATGAGCTGATGATCAAATTTCAGTAGATGAGCTGATGATAAAATTTGAGGAGATGAGTTTGAAAAAATTTATTTTTAATGAAGAAATAATACCCCAACACTTTAGGAGTAAATCATGGGAATTCATAATCCCTTTTATTCTATTTTATTTATTCATTTCTTTATTTATTGATTTCTTTTGTTTTTTTTAGTGGGCTCAAGTTGAATCAATTTGTTTCAAGATGATTTACATGATCAAATTAGTTTGTGGGGGTGTGATATCTCACTTACAAGAATATTTTGAAGGATTTTAAACAAGATTTTGTTTCTTGGGAACTGGGTGAGAGTTGTAAAATTTTGATCAGGAGCCATAGGAGGAGTGGTAGGAGCAGGATAAAACAAGTTCAATGATTGAATTCCTTTTTTTTGATTCCTAGAAGATTGATCCTAAGCTACCCATCTTTTTTTTTTTTTAGGAATATGATAGGATATTAAATTTTCACTCTTGATTGATCTAGAAAATCCTGTTTATGTTTTATCACCAGGTTTAAAGTTCTTCTGGTATGCTTGAACCATAAATTTGTACCTTTTAGAAGCTTGGTTGGCTTGGGAGGTATTGATCTTGACCAAAATTCACTCTGAGTTTCTTGTGAGATCTTCATCAGATTTCAAAACTTATGAATCATGATATGAGCATGGCTGAGAAACACAAGAAGACAAAAATGGAATTTATTTTGTAATGATCCATGATTTGAACAAGACCAGATTATCTAATCAATAGAATTATAATATGATTGATCAGTATCTACTAAAACAGGATTTTAAATCAAAGAACTCATCAAATTTTCTGCTGATCCACCAATAAAAAAAAAGTGGGTTTTCATCAAAATGTTTGGGTTTTTTTTTTCCTCACTCAAGGTAATGGTAGTATCATCAGAATAAAAAGATGTATATGAAAATGAGAACTTCAAATTAATCTAGCTCCATGATTTAAGAGATCACCTTCTGGTATTCCCAAACTAACCATCAAATGTTGTGAGGTTTCAATAAAACTCCTAAGATAGAATCAATCACTAGTTCTGTTCAAATGAGTAGAATGGTTTATTACCAATCAAGTCAAAAGGGTCTTTGATTATTATTATTTTTCTAAGAAATCAATAGATTCTTAGATGTGATTTGATGGAAAAGTATACATAAAGCAACTTCAAGTTGAACGTCAAACAATTCATCATGAATCCTCTTTCAAGGTTTGATCTGGAATTCATGATGTTTTTTTCTTTTTTATTTTTTTCTTTTTTTTTTTTTTAAAAAAAAAAAATCAGTCATCCTGATTCCCCCCCCCCCCCCAAAAAAAAAAATCCACACATGATTCCAAAGGATCTTTAAATTCATTGGATCAAAAATTTGAGTTAGGTAGAGGAGATCAAGATTTTGGATTCCGTAGATAAGGGGTTGTGTTTCAGTTGAAGGTTCACCATCAGGTTCATTGGGACCCAATTCAATCACTTTCAAACCCTAGAGAATTCAAGGTTAACCAGTTTGGATTTCACATACTCTAATTCTGAATCACAGTCAGCTAGTGATAATAATAATAAATTTTTTTCTGCCTTGGTCAGCTTGATTGGATTCATGGCCATCTGTCAAGTTTAATGAGTGATGGGGATGATGTGAGTGAGTGGATCAAATCGATGAGCCTTAGGTTGTGAAGATCTGATGATCAATATTCCAAACTCCTGATCTCCAAAGTTCCAAAACCAAATTTCGAAAAAAAAAACATGCTGGGTGGGGAAACCTGAATCAGTTAAGGGATAGGTTAAACTGTTATTGTTGTTTGATTTGATAGGTGGGATGATCAACCACCTGTATCTAGCATGAACAAGTAGATGTGGTTAGCTCTACCATCCTCACACAACTTTTAGTCCTTCTAAAGTGATCTTCCCCTTCCCTGTGGTGTGGACTCTTGGAAGTATCTAACTACCAAACTTTCTTCCTCTCCTTGGTCTTGTCAGCCATGGTTCAGTCCTTTGGATCTAGTCTACCAGGTTTGTCCTATTGGTAATCAAATCACTTGTTCTTCCACCATTCATAATAGAGTACCCCCTTGCTTCCTTTGTATGCACAAATCCAATAGACTTTGTTGTCACTCACTCTCTCTAGTTACATAACCTTCTTTTCCATAATGAGCTCTAATTTTAACAGATGGCTCATGTCTTGATTACAGTTGAAGTGGAAATTTGAATGAGTGTTTTACATGTTGATGGGCTTGATGTTTCAAACCTACCATGGCTATGAAAACTGACATTTTGAACTACACCAGTTAGGAGGTAGAGGTGGGTGTAATTCAAAAGGCAAGTTCGTCAATTTTTTTTTTTTTTTTTCATTCTCAGAATGACGGGTTTCTAAATGACAGATTTCCTAAGGCCCTATTGTTTGTTGGATCATCCATCTTGATCGGATCGATCACGCTCGACCTTAGATCAGTAGCCTGGGTAGGATCGATGACCGTACCAACTCATGAAGTTGAGGACTGATCTGATAGGTTGGAAATCAAGTTCTCAACCACGCCTGGTGTGAGTGATTGAACTCTGGTCGTATGGTTCAGTGAGTTTAATTTACTCTCTGACTTCTATCAACTTTTTTTTTCGGATCCATGTCTTTATGCTTGGTGGGAGGACTGGGTGATTGGATTGGAATGGGATAAGACCGGGGTTAGATTTGGATGGTGGTCGATGCAATCGATGGACCTTTGCCCCCGAGCGCCTGTCAAGGACTGAGACCTCCTTTGAGTCTCCTTCGAGTCCCGATTAGGTTGATGGATCCCGATCGTAGTACGTAAGTAGATTCGAACCCCAACTGGTAGGAGCTCTCCAAACGACTTGTCTCGATCAAAGGCAAACCCATGACTTGAGGTTTTTTTTTTTTTTTTTGTTTGCCTTCATTCTCTCTCTCTCTGTCTTTCGTTTACTCTTGGATTCCCAGCATGGTCGTTCCGGTCTGCTCGACTCGATCTTCCCTCATCCCACCCCTGAACCACTAGCGTGAGTGGATGAAGCTCGATCGATGGTTGAGCACCAGGTCGACCGATGATCATTCTAACTGTGAATGGATGAGAGGATGAGAGTAGAGAGATAAGGACGATCTGAGTAGAGTGCAGCGGTACGACTCCAAGTATGTGAGTATGCAAGTATGTGCTTGGAGATTGTATTCTAACTGTACAAGTCAATCCATCCACATCCACGAACCTTATCGAGAGTGAGTGGGTGTAAACTTTGAAAGATACAAGTGGCAAGGGATGTATGTACATGCCTATGTGGATAAGGATGTGCACATGCGCAGCTTGGACTGCTCCTGGTCAGAGCCCTGAGTCCTGTGACCGAGTGACCGAGACTGATGATGGGGGTGCGGATCGAGGGGTGGGATGGGATGGATTGGGTGGGACGGGAGCAGGCGGCTGGGATGGCCGGCTCGGACGAGGAAGGTCATGGGCAGACCCGAGCGAGTATGGGTGTGGAGGAGCAGGTATGGACTAGCGGCGCCCTGGATATAGCCCTCCTACTGCACGCTCATGAGAAGCAGAAGCCAAGAAGATGATGGCAGCCCGAGCCGGAGCGAGACTACTGCTCACTCCACTCGAGCCCGACCGGTTCCTTATCGAGTCGAAGATACCGATTCAAGTGTGTATCGACTTAGGATCCGATTCCTTAGATATGGATGCTTACTTAGACGCTCACTCTCGTTCGTTTGGCTAACCACCAGCCATCAGGACCATCCTCAACCGATGACGATGACGATGACGATGACGATGACGATGACGATGACGACGACGATGAGGGTGACGATGAGGGTGACGATGACGATGAGCCATAAGCCCGATCGAAAGGGATGATGACCCAGAGGGGAGGAGTCGAGTGCAAGGGGAGAGAAGACTGACGGGGATGGCTGATTACCCATTCGTGTATGTAGATAAGTAATAAGTACATATTACCTACACATCCATCTCTGCCCTCAGACTCAAGAGCCAATTCGACCGGTTTCCCCCAGGAGTAGGATCGATGATCGTCTGAGCTCCAGGAACCCCCCGGGGGAAGGGGGGGCAGGACCAGCCCATCGATCGCCGCTCAATCCATCACTCGAGTCTGCTGGCCCGAGCTCCAACCGTCTGCTCGGTGGAGGGGTATGTATGTCCATATTTATTGACTTACATACATGGTACATCCACTACATCTTCCTTCCTTATTATGCATGTATGTACTCATTTACATAATATTTCTTTATTTACAACCATCCCACTTGCCGCACTCGGTTGCGTTTATAACCCAACCATCATGGCTCACATCATGGGCTGGCAACCCCAGTCATCAGTGAGGCCCCCTGTCGAGGATGGCTTATGATTAAGATCTCACCTATCTCCTGCCACCTTCTATTCCTTACTTGAGCTTCAGTCCCCAGAACAAATTTAAATCACAAGTAATATTTAATTCAATCAATTCTAACTAGAGACAGAGACAGACGCAGAGTCAGAGTCAGAGTCAGAGTCAGAGTCAGAATCAGAGTCAGAGTCAAGTCATCAAACGGGGTGGGTTGGGATCCAGCTCGGAGTACAAATATGTATGTACGTCCAGAGATAAGTACGAAACCCAAGGAAACATCCATCGATCATCCAGCCATCGTCAACTGTCACTCGTGACTCGCCTCGCAGTCTCAACCCAACAGATTTCAATAGGAAGAAGAAGGGAGAAATTGGTTATTAGTTGGTGATCCCTTTAAAAAAATTCCAATTCAAAACTAACTCCCCGCCGAAAGAATTGGACCATACTTGAATTAACTATCAACCCAATCGGTTCCACAGTCCACCACCGCCCTTTGAGTTTGACTGACATCTGCTCCGTCAATCCATTTCATCTCTCCGGCCATTATCATCTCTGTGCCTGCCTCAAAGGATTTCCAAGCATACTTAAGACTCGCTCCAGTTTCGTTTATTTATCTCAGGACCTCTAGCACCCCCTTCCCCTCAGCCTCCGTCTTCAACATCATCGTCATCTCTCTTACTACCATTCTCCCTATTATTCACCCTACAGATTACATAGTGTACTCTTCACCCTTCTTTTTCCATCATCCATCATTGACCCCCCTCCCTCCACCTTCCGCCGCAACTCGGCCTCCGTCGTCAATTTCTCCCTTCTCTCTTGGCTCCCTTGACTTACCCCGGTCGCCTCGACTCTTCCCTTGGTGTCGGTATTGGTGCGTATCCAGATACTCAACGTCTCTATTCATCCTCCTCACGCTCGGGGTACCATTCCAACTCTCTTTTTCGAAAAAAAAAACTTGTGTCGCCCGTCAGTCTCAACCAAACGACCTTTCATCCTAACTTTATGCTCACTCCTTCCACCCACCATCCCTCTGCTCATTTGCCGTGCCAATAAACAGAAGACAGGCCGAAAGAAAGAAAGGGAAAAAAAAAAAAAAAAAAAAAAATAGAGGAAGAAAAATAGAGGAAGAAAAATGGACATGGATCTTTGGTGGTGTCCGGTATGTGAACGAGCCATCACCGAACAGGAGGATCTTACCCAAAGACCCAACCTGCTCAAACGCGCAACCCTGCCTCCAGCTCAACCACGCTACACTAGCAAGGGCGGAGTGTATGGCCCTAAAGGGAGCCTTTATTGCTCGGAAGCTTGTCGTGAGGTCGAAGAACTCAATGGTCGATTCGCTTTTGAACAGCTGGCCGCATGTCTGCCCGACCTGGCAGATCGTCAATCGTTTCAAGAGGAGCGTGAAAGCGAGAGTACGCTCAGTAGCACTGATGATACCACCGACAGAAGTAGGTCGTTATCACTCGGAAGAAGCTCTACTCATCAACCAGGCTTCGATAGTCCTCAACGTGCCCTCTCCAGCTCAGTCGTCGCTCCAGGTACTATTTCTAATAATACCCACCATCAAGGTTTAACCTCCTTGAGCGCTCAGCGTCCCGAGATCAACGAGACAGATGCTCCCCAGCTTGCTCCCCCAAATCGTCGAGTCCCCATCCTTTACTCCTCGAACGGAACCCCCCTGATTCAACCTAGCTTTCCTCAGAGACCTGGTCTAGGCTCCCATCAACGTCGTCATCATTCTCATTACTCTCCCCTCAGGCTCTGGTCCTCTCGCGCTACCCCTGCGATTCGATCCAACTCATCCTATTTACAAAAATCGAGGAATCACCCAACCGAAAACGCCTGCAACTCGGTTCCGACCTATGCTCCCAAGTCTGACGCGTTACAGAGATCTAGTACTAACAACACTCGAACGCAACTGATCCTAAACCATCGAACGACGGAGAGGAACGATATGGAGTTCCAGCCCGAGGCTCGACTCGAAAAACCTGCCTACCTTTGGCAGCACTATGGTTTGTTCTATCGATCCCGATCCGGTAGTAAACGTGGAGATTGGAACGATCCAACCGAAACTACCGACAACAACCATCCCACCCATCACAAAATCTCGTCTACCACCTTGAGTCGTCAGGGTAGTCAAAAGAGTTGTCAAACTCATCCGAAGAGTAACGCGGGAGCTCGAAAGACCCTTCATCCTCGAGTCGTACTCGACGAGAACCATAAAAGAATCACGCCCATCCGAGCCTCATCCATGAAGACTAGTTCTATCGTCGCCAGAGAATCAAACGGTCGTCCGCGTAGTACTAAGGATCGCAAGGCGTTGATCTTGGAAGAGAGCCACAAGTATTGTCGGAGCTGGAGCTGGGACCATTTACCGGCCGATGTACCTCAATATCCAGCCATGGATCTCGAACAGATCCGCCTGTCCAAGATTTTTCGAGATAGATTGATCCGACCGGCGGCACAGAAGCAAGATCAAGATGGCCGATCCGGTGCCGGCCTGATCGTCCGAGAAACTACCTTCGAGATCGAGTCCTCGCTCGACGGCGGTGGTGCGACTAGTGGCGGTAAACTGATGGGATTATTGACCGAAAATAATCAAAAGTTGAAGACCGCTCCATCGACTTCGATCACCGCGATCACTTCGAGTATCCTCAAGTGTCCTATCCAAACCAAAAAGAAATTATTCGTATTTCAACAGTAAAGAAATCAATCATGAGCATCCCTTCCCCACCTTGACCCCAGGACTCTTTGCTTGTATCATAAGTACAATACTCGACACGACCCCCCCATGGTTTCCCCCCTGTTTTGTTTTTCTACAAAAAAGGCATAATATTCCTTATTTCGTTCCCTTTACACCACGACCCCAACATGTTCCCCCCCTTTTTTTTTCTACAAAAAAGGCATAATATTCCTTCTTTCGTTCCCTTTTTTGCTTTAATCGTCAACTCAATCTTCGCATTTGCAAATCATCCCTTCCATCCCTATAATCTTATCTATGTATGTTCAAGACATTTACACGCACCCATCCAATCAGCCTCATACATAGATTATTGTTTTTTCTTCTTCGAGTCGGCTCTAATTCATCGTTTGGCTCGTCTCTCTCACCCTTCGCCTTCACCCCTCCACCTCCCCCCCCCCCTCCCAGGGGGAGGCAACCTTTGATTTGTCTTAGTAACCCACGAGTTTTCCTTCTTCTTCTTCTTTTATGGTGTCGATTACTTGAATTATCATCGTCGACTTGTTGTGGTTTCGTCTCCTCACGATCGTTTGGATCAACAATATACATAATTAAATTACTTAGTCGAGGACGATCCAGTCTGGTGTATATACATATGTGTGTGTGTGTGTGTGATGGATGAAAGGAATGAGAAACGGGTACTTTAAATAAATATTTAGGTGATTTTCTTACTTGACGATCATGATCTTCGAATCAGTTTCGTAGTCCGTGATCCCTGACGCCGAGTGAGCCATGAACGCATACGAGCGGTCTGAGGGTTTTAAGTACGTATGTATGTACATACATCCCAACGAAGGAAGAATCGAAACCCAGCACCGAGTGGCTCCTTCAATCTTCCCATCGTCCTCGAGATCACCCAGTACCCATGATCCGTCACACCACCTTCCTCGGCCTCGAGGTCTTCACGCCCCACAACCAGTCCGGGCAGCCAGCCTCAGAAGAAGTAGAGGACCCCCCCCCCTCTCTCTCTTTGATCATCGACTCCGTCCCGTCCGGCCATGGAGCCTGCGGTCATCGGTCGATGGTAGACCTTCCTCAACGGAGCAGTCGTGAGTGCTGAACAAGAGTCAAAGGACCGCCGATGGGGGGACGGGCAGGGGAATTCCATTTCAACTATATATATATATTTATATATATTTTACTTTTTTTACTTCTCTTGTGAGCAGGCAACAAGTTTTTACTTGATTCTTTTCTGTTTTTTTAGGAGTTCTTCCCCCCACCCCCCCCCCACCCCCATCGTTCAAGACCTCACTGAGATCCGTAGTGGCTCAGAAGTAGTTATGCATGTATCTACACATCTTGACGTCGTTACTGATTTGGATCTCGTCGTCGTCGTCGTCGTCGTCGTAGGAGGAGGATGAACGTTGAACAGGTCGAGATCAAGGTTCGGATCGGATTCGAAGAAGACAGATCGATTGGTTGTGTGTGTGTGTGGGGGGGGGGGGAGGTACATACATACGTACATGGGCCGACGACTGAAGATCAGTTGTTTTTTTTTTTTCTCTCTCTCTCTCTCTCTCTCTCTCTTCATCTTGAAACTTGAAACTGGATGTTTCTTTTCTTTTTCTTTTTCTTTTTTCTTTCTTTTTTTTTTTTTTTTTTTTCTTTAGGGGGTCATGATGAGGTATGAAGGGTTTAGAGTTTCTGGATGACTCGAAGGTAAGGTAACGAACTCGTGGATAGGTTGCAGATGATCGGGATTTCTCCTGACCGGAGAGACCGATCTTTAGATGGATGAGATAGAGATAGAGATCGATAGATGTGAGTAGTCGTATGTATGCATGTATGTACATACATACGTACCTATAGTCTCGATCGACTACGCCTAGTATGTATGTGCATACATACATACTTGCTAGTTTGTTTAGTGGCCTGGTCATAGAAACATCGATCGTCAAACTCTCTTACAAAGGAAGGTTTTGACCAAGACTAAGTAAAATCTTTCAAGATCGTAGATTTGATCGAATCGAATCGATTTTTTTCTCTTTTTTCTTTTTTCTTTTTTCTTTTTTCTTTTTTCTTTTTTCTTTTTTCTTTTTTGGTAGGTGATCATGGTCTCGTGCTGGTGCTGGATTTTTATGGATCGGATCGGATCCGACGATCTGGGTATTTTACTATAGATAGTTTCTTAATTCCTTTTCCCTTCTTTTTTTTTTTTTTTTTTTTTTTTAAAAAAAAAAGAGGGAAAGTGGGGAAGAAGGGGGAAAGAAAATCACTTCGACTTGCAGGTTGGAGGGTTTCGCATCCTAGCTAGAGCAACTTCTCAACGGGGGAACCGTGTGAAGCAAATCTCATCAAGATCCATCAAGTTCTTCTTCTTCTCCAGAAATCCTGATCGATCGATCATCGTCCTGAATATCATCCATCCAGTCACGTTAATATTTTTTGATGGATCCCAAGACTCAGTCTCGATCGTCATCATCATCATCGGGGGCCGTCTAGACGGCCTTCTGATCACGGGCTGTGATCTGGATCCTGATTGTGATCGTGGTGTAATAGGTTTGACTCGGTCGAAAGTTCCCGATGACTTACATCCAAAACCAACGGACTAGAGATTAACCTCAGAAAAAGAAGAAGAAAAGGTAACACGAAACGATCGACTGACTTGAGTTTAATCGATCATAATTATTCGAGTAGTTGAAAGACGAATCATGCTCGAACACTTCATCGATCCGATAATGATCCTTTGAATCGACTAAATCTCCCAGTAACCAGAGAGTGGGATCCCCCCCCCCCAACAAAAAATAATCATTCCGATGTATTCGATACTAAATCATCATCATCGAGACCTCTCTGGTTCGGCTTTTTATGACCGGTTCTCAGGTTCGGTAGATCTAGAGATCGTGACGATCGAATCTTAAAAAGTTTGAGAATTTTGACCTCCATCATCCTACGAAAACGTACGACATCAAAAAAACCCTTGGGAAAGTGAGAGAGAGAAAAAGAGATTTAGATGTGATTTTTTGATGATCTATTATTTTTTTAAGAAAAGAAAAAAAGTTTCCTTTCTTTTTTTAAAAAAAAATTATGACTATAATAATGCTGATAATACAGGAGAGAAGGAACATTCTTGGGATGATGATGATAGAGAATCATTGGAGAGTGATTTGAAATTATGAACTTGGAAGTAGTATATGTATATAAAGAAGAACGAAAAAAAAAATCTGTCAAACGGTCTTGGAGGTTGATAAATGATGGAATTGTTAATTTAGTCCTACAAGAAATTGAAAAGGTTTGGACTGTAAAAGTGTATTAGTGATGGATAAGTAAACCAAAAAAAAAAAATCTACCTCTATACAAAAATTGGTTCTTCAAGGCTTAGAAAATACCAATGTCAACCTCATTCAAAAACCATTGGGTAGCTGGTGTTGTTCTCCGCAATATGAGCCGCAAACTGGATGCAGGCCGTGTATTTACTTCGCTCAAGCTTTTGCACCAGGAAAAAGGTTTCCCTCCTCCAATTTGGGGGAAATATACATTAGTAATCAATAAGAATCAATAAGAATAAGAATAATAAATTGGGGAAAAAAATATCAATCTGATTGGTTTGAGAATATCTGAGGAGAATCAATTTAAATACATGAAATTGATTTAATTGAGCAAAACCTTTGTAAATGACAAGGTGGGTCTGGGTTTTTTTGATTTGAAGAGGAAGAAAGACAGACAAACGCAAAAACACTGGTGGCTTGGAAACCTGAAAGTCAGCATATTCCCATGCCTTGGTCCTCTAGGTAACTTTTGAAGGATCTATGTACTGTGAAGGAAATCTCTCTCATGATCTGTACCAGGTTACAACCATTTGCTGAGATGGTAGTTTAGTAGTCAGACTGAAAATTCATCTATCAACCAAGACACATGGATGATCAAACACCATTGATGAACTGAAGGTTAAAGTACTCATAAGAAGGTTCTGTGATGATGATGAAATCAGTAATCCAATTGATGAATAAGTGGGGATTTATTACACATTCTGAGGGACTGATTTTCTAGTGTTGATCTAAGGATTATGAATGATGATAGCCTTGAGTAGATTAGCTTGAGTTTTCTTTGATCAAATTGCTTTGATAATGATGACTAGTTTCAAAAATTTAAATCTTTTGAAAGTGATCAAAAAAAAAAATAAAAATAAAAAAAAGAATCAATGAATCAATAGAATTGGCTTGAAAGAATGACAGTATTTAAAGTTGAAATTCAAAAATCTAATCAGACCAAAATGATGAAGTGTAAAGCATCTAATCTCTATAAAAAGATTTAAAAAATCTTCCCACACCTCAAACAGCATCAATGTCCTTGGTTCCTATTCAATCACCAACATCACATTACGCACCTCTTGCATTTTCACTGGTCAAAGTCCATGTTGTACTGGGAAAAGTCCAAATTTGACCAGGGAAATTCCATGCCTTCTAAAATTTAGAGTGAATATATACACTAGTATACATACAGGGAATTATTTTTTTCACATCCACCACCCTTGAACTCATGGCAAGACTAAATCTCTGTGATCTAAACCTTACACTGTTAATTCCTTAAACTCATGGGTTTTTCAAGAATTTTGAAATTTAATTATTTTATAGCACAGATCCAAAGCTGGGTTTTTGAAGCCAAGGCCCAGAATGAAGTCTACAGTGAGATTGAAGTATTTGAACACTATAAAAAATCTAACCAAAAATAAAAAATAAAAAATAACTTAAAAAATTAATGTTTCACAACACATTTTTTCGGACCGTTTCCTTTGCTCTTTCACTTAATTTCTTGTTGGTATTTTGAATTGTTTTTTTTTTACAATTGATTCAAGAGCTATCAAATATCATTCTGATGGTTTTCTTTGGATGGAGTTTTGGCCTCCAAAAATTGGAACCCATCCAAAGGAAAAAAAAATAACTCATGATCCTTTTCAATATTTCATTTGGACATCAATCCTCAATATTTCTTTCAATATTTCTACTTTAGTAATTTTTAAAAATAATAAATTTTGAACTAAAACTTATTATTATTTTCTTTGAGGGGTTTTAAAGCCAAAAAAAATTGGTTAAAATGATAATAATGAGATGAAAAAAAGGAGGGGGGGGAGGGGTCTGCACTTTTGAATCCATATTTTTTCTTTCTTTCTTTCTGAACCAATTTGTTCAATTTTGAAATATTTGAGGTCTTATTTTTGAATGGAGCCCTTCAAAGGGTTCAGAAATTACTTATGGGTGATTTTTGAGGAAGTATTCATGCCTCAAAAATCAGACCAACAAAGGAGAGAAAAGGAGGGGAATGAACCCCTTTTAGGCTGGGGTCTGCTGGCTTGAACCCTCTTGGATAATAGCCTATTTAATATGATTGTTCTGAATAATTTCAAGGTCCCCCTCAACTTCTAGATCAATCCAAACCTTTCCTCAACCACTACATAAACTTTCAACTCCACTCACCAACCAACACATCACCACAACCAATCAACACCACTTACCACACCATTCATCATCACTCACCACTCACCACACACCACTCATCATCACTCAACAAACCTCAATAAAAAAAACTTTTCACTCCAAAAAGACCAAAAAAAGCCTCCTAAATCCAAATCTTCCATCAAAAATCAAGAAAATACATTCCTCATTAATAGAGAATATTAAACTTAGCAAACCAGCCATTAGAAACCCGCCATATTCTTTGACAAAATCTGCCATTTTTAATGGCAGGTTTCTGAAATACACTTACCCCTTAACTGGTGTATTCAAAATGACAGATTTCATGGAAATGGCAGATTTAAAAAATCAAATCATCTATTTATGAATCATCATATATCAACCATCCATCAACATACAAAACACTCATCCACACCTCCACATCATCCATATCAAAACCAAAACCTCATATCAGCACCCCATACACCTCCTCATCACTTCAAATCACAAACACCACCCTCCCAAAACTCTTCACTTCTCAGCATTTCAAAAATGACCTCCAGGAAGCTAGTCAAAAATGGAATCAAGCTGACTGAACTTTTATCACCATTTCAATCAAATTCAGACTCCCATTCCAACTGTGATTTTGAATCCAACTGGTTATGCTTGAATTTTCTATTGGAACACCACTACTTAATACCCCCAAAAAATCAATTTCACCATCCAATGTATGAATGAAAGAAGCTCCATTTCCTCCCTGACTTAAGATTCAATGAATTCTTTCAAAATTATTTAGCATCATTCATAAAAATTTTGGAGATGATTGAGGACAATCCTGTCTTCCAGAATGAATCTCAGAATCCCCAAAAAAAATCCTGCTATCCAAATTTCTGCTGCTCTTTGTTGGTTTGGATCCAACAGTAATGGTGCTGCTGTTCATTGATTAGAAAATATATTCTCTATTGGATATGGAACAGTCAACTTCTACACCCAATGTGCTATCAATTATGTACTAGGATTTAGTCACTCACTTCTATGCTGGCAAAAAAAGGAAGAGCACATTGAGATATTGCAGGTCTTGGGGACTGAAGGTTTTCAAGGTTGTATTGAATTTGTTGATGGAAACACCATCCCTTTGAGTCAAAAACCCAAGCTTGATGGAAACCACTACTTTGATTGGAAGAAAAGGCAATCCAATCTCTTAATAGCAAATGTTTTTTATCCAAAACTGTCCAACCATGCTTCCTTTGTTCATATAGATACTTTATTGCTGTTCAAATTATTTGCAGCAACAACAAAAAGTTCATTGCCCTCCATGTTGGCCTTCCAGGTTCCTGTCATGATTCTTACATCTTCAGCCAAATGCAGATTTCTCAGAAAACTCAGAGCTACTTTGATGAAGACCAATACCTTCTGGCAAACTCTGCTTATGCCAGTGGGAAAGATGTAGCTCCAGCATACCACAATGGTTCATCCAATGATCAAGCCAAAACCAATTTCAAATATCATATTGAAAAATCACAAGTTTTGATTGAGCATGCCATAGGAGTCCTGAAAGGAAGATGGGCCAGCTTAAGAGAAATGCAAAGCAAGCTCCAAAATTCCAAAGGAATGAATTTACTCATCAACTGGATTTTCTGCTGCGTTATTCTCCATAACTTATTGGCCAACCTCAAAGATGAATGGGACAAAATCTTTGAAGATGATGTGCCTGATAATACTCAAATCATTCCAGTCTTATCTCATCAATCCTCTTTTGGCATTAGAGAGAAAATTCTACCTATCACCTTTGCTCAGTTTGAATCATGATGTTCTGATTCCAGACTTGGTAAAGAGACAAACACACAAGTATGTACCCTTTTTTCATCCCAAACTGACTGACTTGATCTTTTAAGTCACCCAAAAGTGGACCACAGTCACCCCCTACACCATTCTCCCCCTCCTCCTCTCCCAGTTATTGGACTCCACCACTCACCCTCCTCCTCCTCTCCCACTCATTGGACTCAACCACTCACCACTCCCCTCCCCTCCAAAAAAAACCTCACCACACACCAACCCCCCATCACCACCTACCAGGTCAGTCTCCTTATCTCAACTAACTCCATTTTTGATCCTTGCTAACCACCCCTCTTTCATCTCCCATCTGTTTTTCCAGCCCACCCAGGTATGCCCTCTGTCAGCTTGCTACTTAACACAGAGCAACCTGTCACAGTAGACAAAAATAAACAAAAATAATAAATAATAAATTAATTGATTAAAACCAGAAGGAGTAGGAAATCCATCAATAATATTTCAGAAATGAATTTACCACCCAAAATTAGGTAGGGTCCCTCACTGATACCACCCTTGAAATATCACTCCTTCATATTTTAAATAATTAAAGAAAAAAAAACAAAAATACCATGGCACCACTATGGCACTTTTTGGCCAAATTAACATTCAACACATATTGTCACATATATTTTCCACACCTAAAATTCAGTCAAAACTGAGGTGTTGTGTATATTTCAGGAGTTACACGCAGAAATGTGTTGTGCCACAATTCCCGCGTGCAGTCCCACATCCCCACACAACCCCTGCGCATCTGTAACATTCTGTAACAATTAAATTACCACGCTCAGATAATCTTGCCACACATGCAGCAGATCCTACCCTGGGCTCTTTTGAATGGACTGATTCCCACGTCAGGATCCGTCATCACCAATCTGACAACAGGTACCCCTCACAGAAGCTAAAACCTAGTATGATCCACCTGGTATATGTAATACCATTACATAAAATACTCTAAAAAACTTGAAACTTGAATAAAATTAGCTAATATATAATTTTTAAGTATTTTAAATTAAAAATCAAATATTAAGAATTACCATGACAAAGGCAGATCCTAATCTTTGAAGAACACAAAACACAACAAGGAGTGGCCATAAAAATTATTGAAAACTACCTACATGATCAGCAGATGATGAAAAATCAATAAAAATCCACATCTGACCACTTTAGATCAATATCAATTGTACAAATCAAGGATAAGTGCAGGATGATCAAAATAACATACTTAGCATAATAACAGATCCTGTATCTAAAAAAGGACAGAAATCCAGTAGATCTAAGATCAGCTGATTGACAGCACCAATTGGAAGTAAAAATATTGCCCTGGATGGCTTGCTAGCCTCAGCCCATGAGCAGAAACCTCTCTATGTGCCCTGAGAAGCTCTTTATCACCCAAAAAAGGTATTTATACAGACCTTCTTTGGCTTTTTGTTCTCAATCGGTTTTTACCAGGAATTTATTATTATAAATCAGACACTGTTTAATTGTTCATAAAGTGCTTATAAAGAGATGAGCAAGTGATTCATGACTTAGTTTTCAGTATTATTATTATTTCACAAAAACAATCTACCTGATTCATTGAAGTATAGTCAAGCAATCAACCCAATCTTCTCTGAAACCCTTTATCTGAATATTTGCAGGATTTCTGTGGAATTATTTCTCAGAGTGAGTTGTTTCATTCCTGCCTTGGAATGTGTGCTGTTTTGCCTGACCATATCAGTGGATAAGTCCTTAGAAGGCACCCATAATCATTTCAAAGTCTTTACACTGCCTAAGGAGGCCCCTTGAAGAGAGGTTGTTTGTCTGTAAAGATCCCCAGTAGTATTAGAATGTGGCCTCTCTTTTCATAAAATATTGAAAAAAAAATTCAACAAACCAAGTAAACCTTGAAATAGCTCTTAAAATATCCTTTATTTGAGCTCTTTAAGTGTTTATCTTTGGAATATTATTATTGCAGTATTTTTTATCACTCTCTGTAGCTAAAGGACTGCAAGGTTCCTGGTATCAGAGAGCTGAAACCCCCCCCCCCCTCCCTCTCAATTAACCCCCCCTTTTTGCACTGGATCTAACCACTGCCCTGGCTTCCTCCCTCATTGCCCAATTGACTGCCCCCCACCCCCATTGCTGGCCAATTAAACAGCCCTCCCCCTTTGCCAACCAACTGGCCAGCTCCCCCCCTGTGCAAACTGGTTGGCCAGCCCCCCCCTTTGCCAACCAACCAAGGGATTGGCCAGCACCCCCCCTTGACAACCAACCCAAACAAACAACCAGCCCCCCCTTTTCCTTCACCGCCCAAGCGCCCCCCCTTTGCCATTGCTGCCCAAGCCACCCCCCCTTTGCTTTTGCTTCCAAAGCGGTCCCCCCCTTTTCTGTTGCTTCCCAAGCCGCCCCCCCTTTGCCATTGCTTCCTAAGCCGTCCCCCCCTTTGCTGTTGCAACCCAAGCGGTGCCCCCACCTTTTTATTTCTGCCCAAGCCAATCTCCCCCCCCTTTGCTGTCATTGCCTTGGGCCTTTTCCACCCCCCCCCCCCCCAACTGACAACCAACCCAATGGAAAGGCCAGTGCCCCCCCTCCTGCCATTTCCAACCAACAGATTGACTTCCCCAACCCCTTTGAACAAGAAATTTACTGCCCCAACCCCCCTTTGACAAACCAATTGATCATCCCCCCCCCCTACTTGAGTGAGCAAACCCACCTCCCCCCCACCCTTGACCAACAAACCCACTGACTGATGAGCCTTCCCATGCTTTCCCCCACCAATTCCTTGGCCAAAGCAATGGCTCCATTTTACTAACTCCCACAACCGCCATCCTCCCCAAGACCCATTGGTGATGTGGTGAAGCCTAGAACCAAAAAATGGTGAGTGAAATTACCCCAATTTATTCCTTGGATGTCCCACCTGCTTCATCTTACCTATGGTTTCTGTTGACTTGATTACACAATCAGGATAATGGCCATTGGGGGGTGATTCAGTCAAATAATTGGATTTCCCCCCTGCTTCATCTTCCCTATGGTGTCTGTTGACTCAATCATACAATCAGTATCACTGCCATTGGGGGGGGGGGGGAAGATTCAGTTGAATCCTTGGATTTTCCACCATGCCTTATTTATAACTTATTTATGTATTTTTTATTTTTGGAATCAGTTACTATTGGTGTAAGCAGAATAAATATCTTGATTTTACTAGATTTTCAGGTGTTACATTAGCTGTTTTCAAATCCAAACATTTTACTCATCAAACTTGTAGAGGATTATCACCATCCATGAAGTATACAAAAATAGGCTTCTCTTGCCAAATATCCAAAAGAATGGCACTAGCATTCCAGAAATATCTTGATGGGACTTCAACATTCTCAAACATTGGTGGATACAAAGAAAAGATAAAAAATGCTTGTAAATAAATTAATTGGTATTTTTTTGTGAATGCATAGCAGTATATTCAAACATATTTACAAGCCAAAAAGCTGAGAAATCTTTTCAATCTCTGCCATTGGTCAACCACTACTCACACAGGCAATTGCCAATGACAACTTGTCCTTTTTCTCTGATTGAACACAATCTCTGTCATTTTCCTCTTTCTGAAAATCCAACTCATCTTTTTTCATATTTCTTTCAGCATAAATATTCTTCTGTTGGGTTTCTGTCTCTGCCTCTATTTGTCTCTCCTGAGCTATAAGATCTGATCCCCATTTTTTCTCTTCAATTTACAGATTACACTCCCACTTTTCCCTCTCAAAGTCAAGTTTCTTGCTTTCAACAAAATTTTTCACTGTTTTCAAAGTCAATAAATCAATTTGTTTTGCATTTTTGGAAAGATTTAGCAATCCAATTTATTTTCCTTACTTGAATCTTGCTTCTCAAGGATTTCTTCAAAGCCTCCAAAGCTAGAAGTGTCTCTCCTCTTTTGACAAATTTTTGGTTTGATGTTCATTTAATCAGAGGCCTTGTGCTTTCCCTTGGCTGAGGCTTATGGAAGCTGACTGTCTTCACTCAGATCAGAAGGTGATATAGGAGGCCCCATAGGCTTAAGGTTTCTGTTATTTTCAAAAAAAAGGATGAGGCTTCTCATACAAAATCAGTTAAAATTCACTATTCAAGAAAAGAAAAACCATACTTACTTGAGGTGAGGTATGTTTGGATTGTGAATTGGGAAAGTCTTCCCCCAATTTTGTGGTACTGTTGGGTTCATCCATTCTAGGAAGTGATGGATCCAGGAAAGTGTTTGAGATGCTTGTGGACTGGATTGGGGATGATTGAGATGTAATTTCAGCAACATCATTCTTGGTGGCTGATGCTGGCTCTGATGGTGACCAATTGTATGTTTCCTTGTTATTGGGTTCACTAGGCTGAGTATCATCAGGAAGTGGCTCCACATCATTTGACTCTGCTGTTTGAGCATTGAACTGAGACAGAGGGGTGATATTTAATTTTTTACAAAATATTTCATCCATGTGGTTGTAGAAAGTGCAGATTGAATCCAATTTCTCAAGCAAATAGTTTATCTCCTTGGATTTATCAGCATCAGTTATGCCAGAACCAGTTGAGATGGGCATGGAGTAGGCTTTTGTGTAATTGGCCTGGTAGCTCTTAAATTGATCTTGCATTTGCTTTGAAGACAATTCTAGCCTAACTTTTTTTTTTTTCTTGAGCTCATTAGCCACCAGGAGATAACCATTTACCTTTGAAGATGGGGGTTGACCAACTCTTGTTTCTTTGTTGGACCCAAAGAAAGCGGTATAGTTTGACACAAATTTGAGCCAGTTGACCAGGATTAGGTGATCTTCTTGCTTGAGTTGGTCAGATGATTTGGAAGTTGAGGGAGGAGGATTGTTTGTTTTTGAATTTCTTGGAGATGTTTTTTTGGTTAGGTGGTTTTTGGTTTTGGATTTCTGAGGGGCCATTTTGATAGGGTGTGGTTTCAGAGGATAGTGTGATGAGCTGTGGGGATGATGAGATGTCCAAGGAGGTCAGAGTTGGATGGAAGTGGGAAGCAAGGATGAGATTCCCAAGGAGTTCAGAGTTGGATGGAAGTGGGAAGCAAGGATGAGATGTCTGAGGAGGTTGGAGTTGGATGGAAGTGGGAAGCAAGAAAGGATGAGATTTCCAAGGACGTCAGAATTGGATGGAAGTTGAAAGCAAGGATGAGCAGTGAGGATGATGAGATGTCCAAGGATTTCAGAGTTGGATGGAAGTGGGAAGCAAGGATGAGATGTCCAAGGAGGTCAGAGTTGGATGGAAGGTTGGAGTTGGACGGAAGTGGGAAGCAATGGATGTATGGTTTAGTGCAGGGTGTGGTTGATGCTGTGGGTACCTTTATATACTTTACTTGAAAAAAACACTTATTTCATGTTAAATTTGACACATCTGATATGAAATAAGCGGGTTTTTTGATTTTTAATTTAGGGTTTGAAATGGAGGATTTGGGTTGAAACCCACCATTAAAAAATGGCGGGTTTGGTTAAATTTGATATGCTCTAATGTTCTTTGAAATGGTTGAAATGTTTAAATCTTCAACCAATAAACAAAACTCAATAAAAACTTAAGAAGAGGAATATCTCCACTCTATATCAAGTGTCTTGATCCATCTTTTCACTCAATTTCTTTTGAAACTCTTTCTGAAGTTCCATTTTATATCACTTCATTGCATCTCAAGATTTAACTCCAATTTTCACCTCATTAAAAAAAAACTTATCAGAATTTCTCCCAAAAACATCCACCCAATTTTCCAGACTGTTTCTGAAGCTCCATCCCCCATTTCATCATCTAATAAAACTATTTATTCCACCCCTATGGCCCTTCCTCCTCAGCTATCATAAAATCAAAGGGAGGAGCTGGTTGAAGCCATCCAATCATTTAAAAATTCCCATGGATATGCAAAATGTACCAAATTATCCAATACCATGAAACAAATATACACATACCAAGTTTATAAATATGGGGAATATAAAAACAATAATTATTTAAAAAAGTTTCCAAATGGGAAAAATTAGTCAAACAAAAAGAAGAAAAAATGCCCTTTCATATTGAGTGGTCATTTTCCCAAAAGATTGGGTGTCTGGAGGGTCAAATGTCAATTTTGAGACCACAGCCATCCACCTTCAATCAGTACTTCAACTGAACAGTACATAGAAGGATTCAAGGGCATCAATAGTAGACAGAAAATAAGTAAAAAAAAGCTGGTTTACCCCCTTTAAAATTTGTTTTTTTGGAGCCTCCCCTGTGCCCAGACCAAGAATATATTCCCACCGTCCATACTGGGAAGCACTCCAAGGTTAGACCCACCACCTCAAATTTTATAATTCCTGGGAAGCCCCCCCTCCATTTCCACTACCAAAGAAAACAAGGTTCCCCTGCACAACCTCAAACTGCAGAGGATTTTAAGCTGGAACACTCCAAACACCACTAGAAAACCTCCACTACAATAAAAAAAAATTGGGGCCAAGAAAAGTGGAAGCAAGGAACAAGACTATTGTCAAGAATCCAAGGGACAACAGGATTATTTAGCAAATAGCTTGCTTGCAGTCAATAGAAAATTCTCTCATACAATCCGCCAGATCCCCTTTTCATACAAATCTTGGCACAATTTACAATAAAAGATCATAAATTAAAACAAGATTATCTTGATGGGCAAGCTCCCATTGAAGCTTTTTTAATTAACCTTAAAAATTCTGATTTTGTTTACCAAATGGATAATGTGAATGGCCACATCTGATCTTGATTTATCTCCCACCCTGATTCCATCAAGCTGTTCAAAAAAATTCCTAATTATATTATGATGGACTGTAAATATAAAACAGATAATTATAGAATTGTCCCACTTCATATCATTGGGTTAAATAAGTTTTCAAGAGCTTTCTCTTATAATTTGCTTTCTTTGTCTTATCTCAAGACCTAATCCTATTAATTGGCCCTCAGTTAATTACAAAGTATATTAGAAGATCAAGAACCAAGGGTAAGATTGACCAAAAAATAAAATGAAATGATCATTGAAATTGAAAATGTATTATAATCATAAAATAATCTTCCCTGTATCTGGTATATCTTCCAAAAAATTCAAAACAATTTCCAGAAACATTTCACACATAAAGATGACTGGATAATCTTCCAAAAACAGTGGAATCAGTTGGTCCATTCAAAATTATAATCATCTTATCAGGAAAAATTTAAAAAGATTCATGTTGCCTGGAATTAACGCACTTCTTATCATCTCCTTGAAAAGTACGTTCCCAAAAAAAAAAAAGAACTTTCTCTTATTTTTTCAAAACACATTTTCACTTTGGAAACACAGTACTTCAAAAATAGAATTAATTTTTTCTTTTATGAAAAGATTCATCAATTACTGTACTGAATCCTTTCCCATGTATTTCATAAAATATATAATTTAATTAATATTCAAATCAATGAAAGAGCTAATGAAGCCTCTGAGGAGAATTCAAATAGCTCTTTAGTTTCCCTCACTGTCTGTATCATCTTTTTGAAAAAATCAGTCACTATGCCCTCAAAATCCTTCATTCATCACATAGGGTGTCTGATTCCTCTATTTCCTGTTGAAATTCAATTACTCCCCTTATTTGGGTAAACCATGTATTCAAAAATTGAAATCAGCTATCAGCAAGGGTGCAATATTACAAATTGAGGAGCTCCATCCTAAATGGTATGTCAAACCATTGTTTGAGGTATGTTTTTTTTTCCAAGTAAGAATAAATATTTTTTTGATTGATTTCTATTATTATTCATCAATTGAACTTGTATCCCTGCTTATGATGAAGAATCCAGAGCTCCTCAAGTTCCTTCAAAATAAACAAATGAAAATGGATACCAGAAACAAACTTTATAACACTTCCAGAAAATCCAACCTGCTGAAAAATAATTTTATCTTGGTGAAATTAAGAATCTGATTGGAAGGAGGTATCAAATTTTTCAAATTCAAGAGAATGATTCTACTCAAAGATCAAAAGCAACACAGAGACCAAAAGGAGCAGCCAATAAGTTCAAGAAAATATCTCAATTGTAAATTAAAAGATATAAATCCGTTTTTGGATATTTAAAAGGACAAAAAAGCACAGGAAGTTCAAGGAAGAAATCTGTGTGAAAATCAATGGTCAGTAATATTTTTGAAAAACAGAACTCATCAAATTAAAAATTTTTTTTATTAAGGTTTTGAGAAAGCAGAAGGAAAAAAAAGGAAAATGGAATGGGAAATCAGAATAAGGAATCATAGGAAGAGGTCAAATTCTATATATCCAGTTTATTTTCTGAATAGAAACTGATTTCTTTCATAAATTCAGTACCTTTTTTTAAGATAGGATGGTTTTTGACTAAAGATGAATTTGTAGAAGATGAAGAGCTCCAAGATTGGAATTTTATTAAGACAATGAGTATTTATCTTTATCTTATTTTGTATTTTTTCCCGTTAATTTTGTGAATTGATATTATTCAGAGGCCTAGAAAAATTTACAATAGGGCGTATCAAAGTTAGAAAACCCGCCATTAGAAAACCGCCATTTTTTTTGACCAAACCCGGCATTTTTAATGGCGGGTTTCTGAAATACACATACCCCCTAACTGGTGTATTTTGAAATGGCAGGTTTGATGAAAAAGGCGGATTTAAAACATCAAACCCGCCATTAAACCCACCATTTATGCATCATCATCCATCCACCATCCATCACATCTTAAAAAGACCCATCCACATCAGCAAATCCATACTGGTTGCATCTCCATTGCATCACACACATTTAATCTCCATTGCTTCACATCTCTATTGATTTTAACATCTCCCTCTCCACACAAATCAAATCCCATCATCATCTCATCACCCCACATCACATCACCATCTTTCTCAACATGTCCAATCAAACTTCCCGCCAGCAAGTTGAAAATGCAAAAAATCTGACTGAAATTTTGCTACTGTTTGACTCCCATTTAGACTCTGATTCAGACTTGGATTTGGAATCAACTTGGTTAGCTTTGAATTCTCTGTTAGAAAAGCAATACATGGTTCCAAGAATACACACCCTCCACAACCCTATGTATGAAAGGAAAAAGCTTCATCTCATCCCCAACTTAAGCTTCCAGCAACTATTCCAAGCTTTGTTGCCTTAATTAATGAAACTTTTGGAGATTATTGAAGACCACCACATCTTCCAGAACATTTCTCAGAATCCTCAATGCAATCCAGCCATCCAACTTGCTGTTTCTCTTTGTAGATTGGGATCAAATGGAAATGGAGAAGCAACCCATCAATTGGAAAATATATTCTCAGTCAGTTAAGGAAGCATTGAATTATACACTAAAAGAGTCATGATTGCTATCCTATCTTTCTGTTTCTCAGTCCTTTCTTGGCCAACCAAAGAAGAAAGCAAGGAGATTTCTCAAGTAATGGAGACCAAAGGCTTTCCTGGTTGCATTGGGTTTGTTGATGGAACCACCATCCCCTTGAGTCAAAAACCCAAGCTAGATGGCAACCACTATTTTGATTGCAAAAAAAGGCAACTTATTCATTTCTTTTCCAATGAATTTGATAACACCTTTGATCACACCACTGACCAAATATGTTTCATCTTTTTTTTAGATGCTCCATGGCTCTACAACTTGTTTGTGATAACAACAAGAAGTTCATATCCCTTCATGCTGGCCTTCCAGGTTCTTTTCATGATTCATATGTGTTCAATTGGATGCAAATTGCCCAACAACCGGGGAACTACTTTGACCAAGATCAATAACTTCTGGCCAATTCAGCTTATGCTAGTGGCAAATATGTGGTTCCAGCATACCGGAATGTTTCATCTAACAATCAAGGAAAAACCAATTTCAACTATCATCTTTCCCAATCACAAGTTTGGATTGAGCATGCCATAGGAGTCCTGAAAGGAAGATGGGCCAGCTCAAGGGAAATAAAAAACCAGATTCAAAAACCCAAAGACATGAAGTTCCTCATCAACTGGATTATCACTTGTGTAATCCTTCAAAATCTTTTTGCTAAAATCAAAGATGAATGGGACAAAATATTGAAGATGATATTCCTGACCCACCTCAAGTCATCCCTGTCTCATCTTGTCCCTCATCTTCTTCTATGAGAGAGCAGATTCTTTCTCTCACCCTTGCTTGCTTTGATGAGTAATGTTTGAATTTTAAATAGGGGAAAAATAACTTCACAGTAAGTTTTATTTTTTTTGGTTTTTCACCCAAGTTTCCAGGCTGAGTTGGTTTTTTTTTTTTTTTTTTTTTTTTTTTTTTTTTTTTTTTTTTTTTTTTTTTTTTTTTTTTTTTCTTAGTGGACTTAGAAAAAATCAAAAAAAACCTCCACCTCATGCCCCACCACTTGCCAGCCCACCCACCTCTCCCCTCCACCTCACCAATCCAACACTTCCACCTCACCCCACTCACACACCGGTCACCTTCTTTCCTCCTCCTCATCAAACCACCTCCTTCACCTCAACAACCTGACCAGCCTCATCAGCCTCATTGACCTCACCAAGAAACCTGCCTCACCAAGCTCCCCAAAACATCCACCATCAAACTCACCAACAGACTCAGGGAGTCCCCTTCCCTCATTCTTTCCACTCACTAAACCACCCTTGCTTACCTCTCCTTTGAACTCCCCCCAGGTCTTCTCTCTCAGCTCCACCTCATCTCACTTGCATCCCCCTCCTCATCTGGTAAGCCCCTCCCTTCTCTTTATCCCCCCTTCCTCCTCCTCCTCCTCCTCCTTCCTTGCTCAACCAACCCCCACCAATTTATTTGGTTTTGATTGGTCCCCAATTGATTGCTTGATTGATCGCAATTTGATCAACCAATCAATTGCAAATCAATTGCTTGATTGGTTTGAAATTGATCAAGCAATCAGTTTGCATTAGATTGCTTGATTGTCCAATTGTTTTTCAATCAATCAAGCAATTTTTTTGCAATCAATCAAGCAATCAATTGCCAATTTCTTCTGCACCTTTTTTTGGAGATTTCTTTGGAGCTGACCTCCAGTTTTTTTTTTGATCTTTTTTTCTTTTAAGGTGTCTCTGGACTGCACTGGAAGCCAACAGGGTGTTTTTTGGTTATTTTAGGTGTTCTTTGCCATGGAAGGTAGGTTTTTTTTTAATTTGAGTTTTTTTGATAACTTTGCTTGTTGGTGTGTTGCATGGGCCACTCATGCCAATTTATTTGGGGGGGATTCAGCTTCTGGTGTCCCTGGGTTCAAGTCCAGGTTTGGTTTCTTTTTTTATTCAATCATGTTTCACCAATGATGTCTATTGGACTGACTTTTGTTTTTTTTTTTTTTGGAAAACATTTGACCGCTTTTGGGGAACATCCAATTCTTCTCCCACCCCCCTCAAAATGTTACACAAACAATTGAATCCCGCCTTGTTCCTCACCCCAGTCTAAGTATAGGATTGGGAGGGAACAAGATGGAAGGAGATGGCTTGAAAAATATACAGAGAGATGGGAAGAGTAGGGCTGCTTGCCAAAAGAGGCTTCAATATTGAGATTCAGAAATTTCTTTAGAAGTAACTGAGGAAGGTATTAATGAAAATGTGGTCTGGTCTGGTCAGAAACCATGTCATTTGAATATGTACCCTTCAACTGTTGCCAAAAAGAAAAAGAATAGTTGAAAACCCACCCAGGAAGAGTTTGAGCAAGCAAAACAAACAATCAAACGGTTCCATTTCTTCCACTGTGGACAAGTAATTGTCCTCAATTAATCTGATCACCAAGCCCTGGTTGCAATAATTGAATTTTTGCCCTTGGATAAACTCTCAGAACAAGATAAGAAGGACATCAAATTTGTCACCACTTTCCTTCATGGTTCAAAAAAATTTGTCAACCCAGGTGGTCCTTCAAGATCTTGGGGTGAAAAAATGTGGGCAGTTGGATGGCAAAAATTGATGCACCCTTTGGAGTTATTTGGAAATTATGTGAATAAATCATCTATTAGATCTTCTACTCAAGAGTATGCTTTCCTTAACCTTAAGGCCAACAAAGTATCCCAAATTCTAGGACAAATTTTTTGCATTTAGGCCAAAATTACCTTTGAATCAAACCGTGATACCAGGAAGGACAACAACATCCCCTCTTTCTCTTTTTTGGAATTTGGTTCCAAGCCTACACCTTTTGATTGCTCCCCACATTTCAATTTCACCTTGGATTCTTTTTACAACTCTCCTCATGTTGGCAAAGGAAAAATTTCTGGCTACTCCTTTTTACTTGTGGTTCCAACCAAGAAATCAAATGGTTGACTTATTGAAAATAAGGACAAATATCAAGTATTGGATGGCCAAGTTGTTTTTCCTGACCTTGGCTTTGGAATTGATTTCAAGCAAAAAGGTATAGTCAAAATGTTTTGGGAAGCTTATAAGTACAAGCACTGTACCTTTCCTTCTGTGGACACAGCAACCCATGCCAGAATGGCCATGTCACTTCAAATTAATAAAACAACTAGAAACACGTTTAGGGACTGTAATAATGGCCAAATTTACTCTAGGACAAAAAATATAAGTAAAAACAAAAAAGATCTGTATGTTGGTGGGGTTAAGAATACTCTCAAATGTTGTAATCAAAAATAATTTTTTTGTTTTTCTTTCACCCATGAAAATATATTTACAAGCCCAGAATTTGAGTTATCTGCTGTATTTCATCTACTGTTCTACTGCTAACAATGCAAGACAAGGCCACTGATACCTTATCCTTTTTTTTGGTTGAACGTTGTTCCCTCTCATTTTCCAGTTGTGCTTGCTGTTGATCCTTCTCCTTTTCCTCTTTTGGAAACTCTAGCTCAGCCTGTTTCAACTTCCACTCAGCATCCCATTTTTGTTGATGAGCCAAACTCTTGGCTTTCTGCTTTTGAAGATCCATGGCCAGTTGACCACCCCACTTTTGCTTTTCAAACTCAAGTTTTTCAGATTCAATTTGTGATTTGACTGTTTTTTACAGGGGAAAAGCAATGAGAATGATTTTGAAAGCAAGTATATTCAACCAATGGACTTAAGTGAATCTTGCTTCTCCATGATTTCTTCAAAGCCTGAAAAAACAAAAGTGTTTCTCCTCTTTTGATGACTTTTGGGGTTGATAGTGATGCAATTGGAGGCTTTTTTCTTACCCTTGGCAAAGGAGGTTTGAGTCTGAAATTTTTCACTAGCGTTTGAAGGCAATGTAAAAGGTCCGATTGGCTTGAGTTTTTGGCCATTCAGGAATGGATGAGCCTGTTTTTTTACAATCTAAATCAGTCAGGATTGACCCGACAGACAGAAGAGAAAAGACCTTGGTTTGTTACTTGAACCAATGTTGAGGGTAATGGAGACTGAGGAGTATCTTGTTCCGCATCAGCAAGGTTGATGAGATCTGCTAACCCAGGAAGAGAGTGATCCAAAGAAGGAGGGGAGGGGTCCAAGGTATGGTTTGACACATCAATCAACACCAAAGTAGACTTGATTGGAGCTGATTGCGTTTGAATATCCTCCTTTGCACCAGATGGGGGCCACTCCAAGGAAAAGGTTCCTCCAGGATCACCATTGCGAGGCTGAGAGCACCCAGCCAAGTCCTCAGCGTGGACTGAATTGGATTTTTGGGCATCAAAAGCGGCTAAAGGGGTGATGTTGGCCTTCTTTCGAAAGATTTCATCCATTTGAATATAAAAAGGACAAATGGAGTCCACCTTATCAACCACCAAGTTGATTCCCTTGGTTTTGTCAAAGTTGGTGATACCAAAGATGGTGGAGATTGACATGGAGTGGGCCTTTTTGTACTTGGCTTGATAATTCTTGAATGGCTCCCTCATCTGTTTGGATGACAGATCCAGCCTACCTTTTGTTTTGTTCTTGAGTTCATTGGCCATCAGGAGATGACCATTGACCTTAGAGGATGGAGGTTGCCCAACACATGTTTCATTGTCAAATCCAAAGCAGGCATCATAGTTGGAGGGAATTTTGAGCCAGTTGACCAGGATGATGTGAGAAGCTCTCTTGAGCTGACTTGAGCCCTTGTAAGCTGATGGGGGAGGATTGTTTGTTGTGGAGTTCCTTGGCAATGTTTGCTTTGGTGTGTTGGACTTTTTTGTGGACTTGCGGGGGGAGGTTTGCTGAGGAGCCATTTGGAAAGAGTAAGGGAAATAAGGTGATGAGAGGGATAAAGTGAAAAGAAAGATAAAGTGATGAGAGATATGAAGTGATGAGAGAAATAAAGTGAAGAGAGAAATAAAACAATGATTGGATTCTTTGGATGATGTTGGAGGTACAAGTTCTTGTTGGCGGAAGAGTGATGAGAGCAATGAAGCAATGAGAGCCATAAAGTGGTGAGTGATCAAGTGATAAGGGTGATAAATTTATCAGAGTGATGATGAGAGGGATAAAGTGATGAGATTGGTGAATCTTTTTATGATGTGGCTGGAGGTAAAAAAATTTACAATGAGGTCAGAGCTAGAAGGAGGTGGGAAGCCAGCGGTGGATGACATGGACAGGTGGAGGAAGCCTTTAAATACTTTATTTGAAAAACCCACCAATTTCATGTTAACTTTGACACGTCTGATGTGAAATAAGTGTTTTTTTTTTGATTTTTAATGGAGGGTTTGAAATGGCAGATTTGGGTTGAAACCCGCCATTGAAAAATGGCAGGTTTGGTTAACTTTGATACGCCATAATAAGAGGGTTACTTAGCATGGTTAAAAGCCTGGGATAGGAATCAAGAGAAAAAATCAATTCATATGATGAAGCTCCTTATGATCTTCCTGAGGAAATTTCCTTTTCACAAAAATCAACAACTGGAAGTGAGAAAGTGATTCAATCTTTTAATTTTTCAATTCTTTCAGTTTTTCTGAATGATTTTTGATTTTATTATCAATTTCTTGTAATTTATTTGAGATTGATTCAATGGAAAAATTGAAAAAAATATTTCAAAAATTTTATTTTGGAAATAATTGGGATTTTCAATTTCAGGTCCAATACAAAGACTTCATTTACCCTGAAACTTATTTTACTCATGTATCCAAATTTCAAGATAATTTAGGATATGAAAACTTTTGATTTAGAGAAGAAGATTTTTTTATGGGAAGGAAATCTGAAATTTGGACTGAAATCAGGAAAGAAATGGTCAAATAACTGGATTGAAACCCAATCTTCAAGGACCCAAAATTGATGCATGAAATCTGGGGTGAAAAATTTCAAGAAGTAAGAGAAAAACTAAACCAACTTTCTTGAACAGCTCCAATGAATTTGTGGATGAAATTTTCATACAACGGTTTACTTGCTGAAAGATTGAAGTGTCCAGTGGTTCCATTTTCTTTCTTAATTCATTTGAATTTTCATACTCTCAATTATCCACCCAATCCAAATTCCTGGTTTTCTCCCCTCTTCCTGATTCTTTTAGAAAATTTTTCACAAATAATCTCCTTCAATAAAAATTCTGATTATTGGACAGCCCACAGACTAGATCCACTTTGGAAAATTTCTGTGATCAAGGATTTGAAATCTTGGAAGAAAATTGTTTAGAAGAATTTGGATCTTTGTAATGAGGTCCTGTTTCCTAAAAGTAAATCAAGTAGAAAAATCAAACAAATAGAAGTGAATTTATCATTTGATTAATGCATATTTTATCTTATTTTTATTTTTATTTTTTGTTGTATTTATCTATACATAACAGAAAATAGATTCAAAAATGCAGACCCTCCCACTAAATATTGAATTATTATCATTGTAACCAATATTTTGGGGTTTAAAGCCCCTAAAGAAAAATCAAAATAGTTTTTATTTTAAAATTTTGATGTTGTTCTAAAGGGCTAAAAAAAAATTTAAAGAATAATTGAAGATTGAATTTGAAATAAATATTGAAAAGGATGTGTTGATTTTTCCTTTTATTTTGGAGGCCAAAAATCCATCCAAAAAATCATCAAAAATTATTTCAGATCTCTTCAAATGATTTAAAAAAATTGTCTTAAATTCAAAATTAAAAAATAAATTAATCAAAAAGGCCAGGGAAATTGTCCACAAATGTGTTGTGAATTACTGATTTTGTGATTTTTTGCGATTTTTTGGATGGATTCCTGAAGGACTTCCAATCCCCCAATTTCTCTGTAGCATTTTTACTGGGGGATTAAAACACCCAGCTATGCAGCTGAAGTAACAAATATTAAAAATTAAAGATAAAAAATGGTTTTAAGGAATTAAACATGTATTTTTTATATTTCAGAGACATAGTATAGCAATGAGTTTCAGGGTAGGGGACCTGAAAAAACTAATACCCAATATATATACATACATAATAACTATGATTACAAAATTATTTATGGTAAAAAAAGTAAACAATTACTGATATGCAAGTTTCATTTTTATTATGTTTCAAAATTCTGATCAAATAAAAAATAAATGAAATAAGGACTGTGAGAGAATGAGATGAATTTTAGCTTGGTGAATGGTGAGGCTAAGTGGGTTTATTGTATGTATCAAGAATGAATGATGAGAGATTCATGGGTGAATGATTTCAAGCTCTTATGGGATTGAAGTATGATTGAGAATCACTGTCACAAGGGCTGCTGATGTGCAAGAAGAGCTGGCACAGGCATTCTCTACTCACAAAAGAATTAGGGGAGTTTTGGATGAGAGGTTTCTACAGGGAGAAGGTTAAGTTTTAGAGTAAGAATAGGGTGTAACAGAGTTAGCAAACCCGCCATTAGAAACCCACCATTTATTTTGACCAAACCCGCAATTTTTAATTGAGGGTTTCTGAAAGAAGAATACTCCCTGTCAGCTTGCTACTTACATGGAGAAACCTGTCAAAGTAGAAAAAAAGAAAGCAAATGAAAAAATTATTATAAATTAAGAAAAAGTGATAAATCCATAAATATTATTAAGGAAATGGATTTCCCACCCAAAATTAGGTAGGGTTTCTCACTGATCCTACCCTTGAATTCTTACTCCTTCATATTTCAAATAATTAAAAAAAGGAACAAAAGGTCATGGCACCAATATGGTACTTGTTTGCCATTTAATAGCTCAGGCGTGTTGTCATGTGGGTTTCACACCAAAAATTCAGTCAAAAATGAGGCGTTGTGTATATTTTAGGAGTTACACATGGAAATGTGTTTTGTCACAATTCCTGCGCGCAGCCCTGCATCCCTACACACAATCTGCGCGCTTCAATTATGCCCTACCCACATCAAGTAGCCAAAATTTCATGCATTATACCAAAATCCCCCATGCAAGATCCCTGCATGCAGCAGATCTGGCTGCTGCACGTGTTGCAGTTTATCAAAAACCAACTGACAGCAGGTACTGCCAATAACAGCTAAAAACTAAAAGGATAAACTGTGCATATGTAAAAATGTGACACATGCATGGTAGATGATCCAAAAACATAATACATCAAATAAATTATAAAAAAATAAATTTTAAAGAATTTTAAATTGGAAAGCAAATACTAAGGATCACCACAAAATTAACAGATCAAAGATCAAAAAACAGATCAAGGAGTGATTGTAAAATTTATTGAAAATTAGCTATGTGATCATCAGTTAATAGAAAATTAATAAAAACCCACCAATATTCACTTTAGTCAAATAAAAATAGTCCAAATCAAAGATATGTGAAGAATCATCAAAATAACAAATAAACAAATCAACATATCCTGAAGCTAAAAAAATGAAGAAATACAGAAGATCTGAGATCAGCTGATTGAAAGAACCTTGAGGACGTGCTAATCTTGCACTTTCTGGCTTACTAGCCTCAGCCATTGAGCCTTACCCTCTCTACATGGCCTGAGGAGGTTCTTTCCCACCCAAAAAAGGTATTTATACCATGCCTTCTTTGGGTTATTGTTCTCCAGTTACCTAGAAATTTATGAATTATTGACCAGACATCTTTCAATCCGTAATAAAGTGCTGCAAAGAGTTAGGCAAGTGATTTATGGCCCAGTATTTTATATATTAAAGTTATTTCTGAAACCATTATTGTTTCATTGAAGATTAGTCAGCAATCAATCCCACCTTTTCTCTGAGAACCTTTATCTGAGTCTCTGCAGGTACCTTGTGTCTGATTACTCATAGAAGTAAGTTATTCAGCTCCTGCCCTGGATTGTGTTCTTTTTTTTGTGGCCATTTTCACCAATCAGTTGGATAAATCCTTCTTGAGTAATTCATTAAGGTTCCCATTGATTCCAGGGTTTTATATGGTCCAAAGTGATCCCCTGAAGAGAGTTTTCTAAAGCAATAAAGATCCCCAGTAGTATAACCCTGCAGCCCCTCTTTATTGCATGTTGAAAAACATTTAACCAAACCAATTAAACCTTGAAATAACTCTTAAAATATTTATTATTGGAGCTTTTTACATGTTTATTCTTCGGAATATTATTATTCCATTATTCTATCACTCTCTGTAGCTAAAATACAGCAAGGCATCTGGTATCAGAGAGCTGAAACCCCCTAATTGGTGTGTTTTGAAATGGTTTTTTTCATGGAAATGGCAGATTCCAAACATAAAATCCGCCATTTATGCATCATCATCCATCCACCATCCATTTCATTTAGAATACCCATACACACCTCTGAGGTTTCATCATCCAATTATCAACAAAAACTAGCCAGCTTGAGTATAATAGATCCTCATCACAAGAAAAAATTCTAATTAAATTCTTCCAAGTTGAGTCTTCCTGTCCTATTGTCTCAATTCACTGAATTGTGTACTGATAATCATCCAAAATTTCAATAAACAAATTAAAAAAAGAAGTCCTTCCCAGTGCAATTGCAGAATACCACCAAGTTCAACTCAACCCTACAATTGTTGAACCTATCCATCAAACCAAGTTTTTTTGCCCTCCAACTCTTCCCATTTGGAGATTGAAGAATTACCAGTATATCAGATCCATCATCCAATTCTCATCACTTTTGACCAATCAAAGTACCCAATCAGGTTCACATTCAACAAGAAATCAAGAGGATTGATTGTATACCCATTTTTGATTTTCACAAGATTGGGGCCATTTAAATTGGTCCCAGTCAGAAAATCAAACAAGATATCCTGGCCAATTGAAAAGGTTCTAAGGCTTATATCAAATTTTTGAGCTCACTTCATCAGTTGGTTTGATTGAAAGGATGCAAAAATTATAATACCAGCGGATTGGATTCTAAGAACAATAAAAATGGTAATTTTTCTTATATGTGAGGTGATTGTCAGCTGGCTACTAATTAGAACCAACTGACTAAAGCCTCCAACAAAAAAAATAAATAATAAATAATCATAATAAATATATATAAAATAAATAAAAATAAAAAGTACAGAGATAATAATCTAAAATAAAATGAGATAAAAAATCTTAATTAGTAATAAAACTAGGGATATTATTGCAGAGATGGATTCCTGAAGCTAATATAGGTAGGGTCACCCACTGGTGCCACCCCCCATTTCCTGCTCCTTCAGGTAGAACCATGACATAGCTGTGTAACCCACCCATCAAATCTGCAGATATGGGTTTCTGACTAAAAATTTGGTCAGAAACCCATAATTATGTTTAGTTTTGGAGTTATGGACAAAAAAAATGTTTTTTTCATAACCCCACAATCAGCCGTGGACCCTCTGAATTTGTGTGCTGGAGCTATGGCATGCACCAGCCCTGTGAGCAGTTGAGTGATTACCTCGCGCTGGTCTGATGTAGTTGCTAGATAGCAGCAAATGCGCAAGGGAGTTGCTACCAACAAACTGGTGGTTAGGCAAACAACTACCCCACAAGGAAGTTGCTACTGAACAGCCCATGGGTGTTTGAGCAAATAGCGCGCCCAGTGGTTGCCACCATTTGACTTCCTGCAAGTAGTCAACCAACTGCCTTGCGCAGGCCATTGTTCCAGATTGCCCCTCAGCTCCCAGAGACACCACCATCTACCAAAAAGGGAAATGGGGCTGTGAGGTACCTCACATACACCCCAAAGCCCTGCTCCAAACCACATGGGGCCCAAAGAGTGCCATCATGTGGTGGGGAATAGTATGAAAATTGTTAAACAACCCAAAAATCCGGAAAAATGGGCCCTGCACCCTTTTTGGAACTGTAACAAAGTTTGTCAGGGCCCCTGTAATGGGACCTGTATAGAGGATTTGGACCCCAAAAGGGTAAATAAAAGTTACAGTAGCACCCTGAGAGTGTGAACTGAGGATAAAAAGAGGCCTACCTTTGTGCTGAGTAGCTCACACAATACCAGGCATCCATGCAAACTCCTCTGTACCTCATACAAAGTGGACTGTACGTAACTAGTCACAACCAGGGGCTTACTGCCTGATTAAGTGACTTTAATCACACCAATATAGAAAGAAGAGCCTCAAAATAAACATAATCCTTCAGGATAAAGTCTCCAGAGAATGTGCTCAAGCCCCCAGCCTCAGGAAGCCATGGGTTATATTTTTAAAAATATTAGTTGAATATTGCCTCTTTGGCCAATAAAGTGAGGTCATTAAGGGTACAGAAATGTGTATCAAGCAAAAAGTATGATGACATATGGCTTTCCATAATGCTTTAGTGGCTAAAGCAGGTCCAAAGGAACACATTGATGGTCCCTTGGCCTCAGAACTAGCCTTTTCCCCCCTCCTTTAGCTGGTAAAAAGACTGTACCATGAGGGGACCCAAAAAATATAAATAAGGGCCCCTCCCCCAGCCATTTCTAGCTCATTCATTCCAGTCATATATTCATTAATGCTTCAGACATTTTTTCCCTCAAGCCATCAAACCTTTATGAGAAATAAGTGTGTGATCCTGGACCACTTTCTGATAAAATTATAGACCAAAACTCTTGAATCCTTATTTTTTGGCCAAATCAACATCCAACCATTCAGCCTGCCCCAGTACCGAATTCCAGCACCCTGAATCCTTGCATATTGGCAAATCCATCAATAATAAGTCCGGATCTAGACTTAGTAAGTGATCCTGCTGACTTATACCCTTTTTTTAGGTTTTGGCATAACCCAACCTCCAAGGAAATCATCCATACCCTTCTTGAAAGGAGTCCTTGTCAACCCCAAAGGCATCAAAATTGCTTCTATATTGTCCTAAAAAGGCATATAACTGTGTTCCGGAGGGCTCAACAACCCCATTAAGGTCTCTGACCCTCCCTTTAAATATATTTTAATAAATATATAAATAAATTTGACTCTTATAGCCAAAACATATCTCTGGCATATTTCCCTATTTTTACTCCAAACTTTTCATCACCTCTAGTAGCTAGAAAGAGCTAGTTAATTGGAATCTAGTAGGCTGACAGTGATGATATAACTCAGATATGTTTTAATATTGCTCCCCCCATTCCTAAAACTCAGGAGGAACAACCTTTGGGACCGGATCCTGTCCTAGCTAAGAAGGGCTTGATTGGTAACAACCTTGTGGTGATTTTCTTTAAAAATTTGGGACAAGAATATTGGTTCAATTGTTGGAATATTGAATTTAAATTTATCAAAATCATCATTGAAACCAATAAACTGATCAACCAAAGCTTAAAACTTTTAAGCTCAATTCCAACAGGATCTCAAGTTATTTAAGATTAGTCTTCAGAGGAGACCACTTTTAACTAGGATTGGTTGTCCAATTGCTGAGAACTTTAAGATGATCTCTAACTTGTGCATCTCAGAGCTTGTCAGGAGATTATCCTTAAACTACAAAGCCTTCTCACACATCTATCTAGCTTGTCTTGGTACTGTGAAACAAAGGAAAAGTACCACTCATTGTCTCAAGGAATCTTCAGCTCTTCCTGAAAGCCTAGCCATCAACCATCTTGTTTGGTTCATACCTTTGATTTCCACTTTATTCTGCCTGAATCATTGGCCACCACACATTCTACAGGATCACCAACTCCCACAATTTTTCCACTTGATTTCCATCAACCTGCATTTAATCCTGCTGTTGCTCCAGTCATTCATGGTCTTTCCAAACTCCACATTACCAATGGTCAATCTTTCTCAGATCAATCTACAAAAGTCATCCTTCCATACGGGCCTACCTCCTCTCACAATCCTACTCCCCCCAATTTTCTTGTTGCTTCCACCAACCTATTAACCATCAAATATTATTTGACAGACTCTATCTTGAATATTCAATGTCATTACTATCATCACCATCACCATTGCTATCAATCAATTGGTCCCAATTCCAATCCAAAATCATCCCTAGCTAAATCTCATTCCTCCCAAGCTCATACCAACCCTGTGCTTAGTTTTTTTTTTTTTTTTTTTTTTTTTTTTTTTTTTTTTTTTTTTTTTTTTTTTTTTTTTTTTGGTTCACTTGTTGGTATGTTGCATGGGTGACTCATGCCTTTTTTTTTGGGATTTATTTTTCACTGTTGTTCTTAGGATCAAGACAAGGTTTTTTTTCATTCAATCTTTTTTCACAGAAAATAATCACATACCAGAGTTTTTTTTTTAATTACACCATTTTCCCCCATTTTCTGGACTGCCAATGCTTCTCCTACAACCCTCAAGATGTTATACAATAAATTTCATCCCTTCTTAATCCTCACCCCAAGTACAGTAGGTGCCTGGGAGGGAAAAATATGGGTGGGGATGATTTGACAAACACACAGAGAAATGGCAAGAATAGGGCTTTTCAGGAAAAGAGGGCTCAAAACAGAGATTCTGAAATCTATTTGGAAGTAGCAGAGGAGGGGATAGGGGATTTATTAAAAGGTTGTGTGGTCTTTGAAAAAATAAAAACAACTACCTTTTGTTTTATTCCTCAGTTCATTGGCCATCAGGAGATAACCATTAACCTTAGAGGATGGAGGTTGGACAACTTGTGTTTCATTGTCAGATCCAAAGCAAGGATCATAGTTGTATGGAATTTTGAGCCGGTTTAACAGGATGAAGTGATCAGCTCTCTTGATCTGAATTGAGCCTTTGGAAGCTGATGAGCAAGGATTGTTTGTTGTAGTGTTCCTTGGCAATGTTTGCTTTGTTGTATTTGATTTTTGTATGGACTTGAAGGGGGAGATTTGCTGAGGGGCCATTTGGAAAGAGTAAGGGAAATAAAATGATAATACTGATGAAGTGATGAGGAGAGAAATGGTGGGATGAGAGATGAAGAAATGAGGATATAAATGAAGATATGAGAGTGATAAAGCAATGAGAGTGATGAATTGACAAGAGAAATAAAGCAATGAGAGTTATGAAGTGATGAGAGCAATAAGATGATGAGATTTATGAAGTGTTGAGATCTGAAAAGAGAAATAAAGTGATGAGAGTAATCCAGTGATAAAAGCAATGAAGTGCTGAGAGCCATAAAGCACTGAGAGTGATGAATTGGGTTTTCCTGATGAGGTTGGAGGTAAAATTTTCCCAATGATTTTGGTGGTAGAAGAAGGTGAGGTTGGAAACCTGGGGTGTATAAAATGGACTGATATGTTGTTGAGGTGGCAAAAGCCTTGAAATAATTTATCTGAAAAAACCAATTTATTTTCAGGTAAATATGACATTTCTGATGTGAAATAAGTGGGCTTCTTTAATTTTTAATGGTGGTTTTGAAATGGCTGATTTGGGTTGAAACCCGCCATTAAAAAATGGCATGTTTGATTAACTCTGATACACACTAATAAGAGTGCTTGGAAGACACTTGCTTGGATGGATTTCCTAGTAAGAAGGAGTAAACTGATTTCTTGAGGTAAATGAATCAGGAAAGGAGGAGATGAGGCTAGTTTATATAGGAAAGGATCTGAAAAGGAGTTAGTAGGGAGTATTCATGGGGGCAGCATCTAAACAGGGGTAAAAAAGCCAATGATTTAAGACTACATTGGTAGCAAACAGATCATTCAAGGCTAAAGAGAGGAACTGACATTAAAGTACTACTATGTTGGGGTAGGCTTTCTACTTAATTGGGGAAAGCTCTTGGGCCTGAGATGTCTAATTTTGGAATGTACAGTGTACATGGGAGTCATGAAAATATGTACTAATTAGGAGAGATTATGTGATAAAATATGAAGAAGGATGAAAATAAGGATTCCCAAAGGATAGAACCTGATGGAATATACAATAGAAAGATTGAATAACGTTAGAGTCTGCGCAAGTCTGGGAAATTAAGTACTATCAGTTTCCGGAAAACTGTCCAAATTTTTTCTGGCACACATTTGTGGATGGAAAAGAAGCTGAAAAATGCAGACAGCATTGGGAAAAAATGGAAACTCCCGGTTAAGATTATTTTCACAAAATATCTTGTGAAAGCTTGCCTTTATCAGGATTCCTGTCCAGGTTTGTCTCAAATTTTCCAAGAGGTAAAGCCATTGCTTTAACTCCATAAAACAACCCACATTGCTTTGAATCCATCAACCAACACATCAAATCAAGTGCTGGTAATTAAGTAAATAAGTTTTTCCACTCACTCAACCCTCAATTTACTTCAGTAAGTCCTTCCATCCTATTACTTAAGAATTTTTTTTGGATCAGGTCAGCATTGAAAAAAACAATAATAGCCCCAAAATACACCATGATGAGAAAGCAAGTAAATATTAGTAAGAGAAAGAAGAGAATTAAAATTCCATCCAATAGGCCCATTAAAACATTCTTTCCAATCAATAATTTTTTGCAGCATTCAAAAATCTGAAGAAAAAAAAAGAAAATAAAAAGGGCAATGTTAAATTTGTGGCCTGGGGGTTGCAAATGGTTGTGAAAAGCCATTCACACCCCATATAAGTCGTTAGCAGAGGTTCAAAACCCATATGAGGTGTGAAAAAAAATAAAAAAAAAAAGGGTAAAGTTAAATTCACAACTCAAATGGGCCGTGTGGCATGCTACACAACTCAAATGGGCCATGTGGCATGCTACACATCCCATTTGAGTTGTGTGGCCTGCTAAAAAACTAAAATAAAGTTGTGTAGCCTCCACTAAATGATAAATAATGAATAATAAATTATAAATAATAAATAATAAATAATAAATAATAAATAATAAATAATAAATAATAAATAATAAATAATAAATAATAAATAATAAATAATAAATAATAAATAATAAATAATAAATAATAAATAATAAATAATAAATAATAAATAATAAATAATAAATAATAAATAATAAATAATAAATAATAAATAATAAATAATAAATAATAAATAATAAATAATATGGTTGTGTAAAGGGGTACAAAAATCAAAAATGCCCATTATGGGGGGTATATGTTGCCCCAGGGGTTGCGCGTGTTTAGAACAACCCTTTGGAGTAGTGTATGGGCCCTCAAGCATTGAGGGGCCCTACACAACTCCTACAGGTTGCATGGGGCCCTACACGACTCCTACAGGTTGCATGGGGCCCTACACGACTCCCACAGGTCGTGTGGGGCCCTAAGCAACTCCCACACGACTGGAGTCATGAATTTATGTTCACCCTAAAAAAAATCAATAAATGAATGAATGAATGAATGAATGAATGAATGAATGAATGAATGAATGAATGAATGAATGAATGAATGAATGAATGAATGAATGAATGAATGAATGAATGAATGAATGAATGAATGAATGAATGAATGAATGAATGAATGAATGAATGAATGAATGAATGAATGAATGAATGAATGAATGAATGAATGAATGAATGAATGAATGAATGAATGAATGAATGAATGAATGAATGAATGAATGAATGAATGAATGAATGAATGAATGAATGAATGAATGAATGAATGAATGAATGAATGAATGAATGAATGAATGAATGAATGAATGAATGAATGAATGAATGAATGAATGAATGAATGAATGAATGAATGAATGAATGAATGAATGAATGAATGAATGAATGAATGAATGAATGAATGAATGAATGAATGAATGAATGAATGAATGAATGAATGAATGAATGAATGAATGAATGAATGAATGAATGAATGAATGAATGAATGAATGAATGAATGAATGAATGAATGAATGAATGAATGAATGAATGAATGAATGAATGAATGAATGAATGAATGAATAAATGTATGAATGAATGAATGAATGAATGAATGAATGAATGAATGAATGAATGAATGAATGAATGAATGAATGAATGAATGAATAAATGTATGAATGAATGAATGAATGAATGAATGAATGAATGAATGAATGAATGAATGAATGAATAAATTTATGAATGAATGAATAAATGAATGAATGAATGAATGAATGAATAAATGAATAAATGACTAAATTAAACAAACAAACAAATAAATATTAAAATAAATAAATCAATCAATAAACAAATAAATAAATAAATAAATACATAACTAAATCAATAAATAAATAAATAAAAAATTAAAAAATAAATCAATCAATCAATAAATCAATAAATAAGTAAGTAAGTAAGTAAATAAATATATAAATAAATAAAAAATAAACTAATAAATAAATAAATAAATAAAAATAACTAAAATATATCAAAAATAAAAATATAAATAAAAGGGAAATGTTAAATTCACGGCTCATTGAGCCGTGCACACAGTTCAAAAGGGGCTGTGTGGCACGCCAAATGGTCCAATCCAAGCTTTGAATGACCCCCCATGGCTCAAAGAGTTGCGTGGCCAACCCAGCCTGGTCCACTGGCGTGTTGGATTCCACACACCACCAGACCGCGGTGAGCCATAAAAAAATGAAAGGAAAGGGAACTAACATAACCCATGAATCAAATTAACCTTCCAAAAAACAGGAATCAACCAAAAAATAAAAGAAATCAAAAAATTTTAATTTTTGGGTTAAAAAATAAATAAATAAATAAATAAAACAGAAAACTGGGACTATCCAATGGAATATCCCTAAAATTAAAAGAACCCCCCAAAAAAGTAACTGGACTAGCCCTAAACTAAAAACACCAAAAAAAAGACAAGAAACTTGACAAGCCCTAAAGTAAAAGCACCAAAAAAAAGACAAGTAACATGACAAACCCTAAAGTCAAAAAACCAAAAAAAATACAAGTAACTTGAAAAGCCCTAAAGTACGTTCAACTTGACTAGCCCTAAAGTAAAAGGGCCCAAAAATCAAAGAAGTCTTTTGACCAGTCCTAAAGTAAAAGTTCCAAAAAAATACAAATCTTTTGACCAGCCCTAAAGTAAAAACACAAAAAAAAACAAGTTCAACTTGTGTTACGCTGATCCCATCCCAAGCTTAACATAAGTTAAGCTTGTGAGGGAATCAGCCAAACACAATTTGAACTGAATTACAATTAAACTCTCATTCAAAACACTCAATATAATGATTTTAATTCAAAACACTCAACATAATGATGTTCAAAATGTGATAACCCTTTATATTAATAGAACTTGTTAGCTGCATTAGAATTACAATTTATATGAAACCCAATGATGAAATGAAGTCATAGTCTATAATCTCTATTTTATAGAATACATTTGCAGTTGATCTTTGAGATGATCAACCCAACCAGAGGCTTTTTTAGAAATCAAGGAACTTGGTTTTTCTACAATGGGCAGGATTGGAATCATTTCTACCTCAAGTACTAATAGAACCCAGTGATAATTTTTTCCAAAGGAAATGAACATTGGATCTGATTGATCAGTAAAACCATTTTTCATTGGAGTATAAGTATTACATGACTCCAATGAAATGAAATATATGGGTGTGGAATATGTGTCTGCTATGATTTGACCCATGTCCAATTTAGCCAGCCATTTTGAGGAGGGAATCTTTTCAATGATGTCTCCAACATCAAGTCTTTGTTTAATATTTTCAACCTCCTTTGCACCACCAAGCATCATAATTTAGCATGCTTTATGTTTCTCTAATGTTTCAATCATTTCCTTCCTAACTTTAAACCAACCATGTTCTTCATAACCAAGAGATTTAGAAATGAATCTAACTCCGCAATTCCCATCTCAAATTGTATCCCAAACCTCACTGAAGAGCTTATGCAATTTCTTGGGTATTTGATTGAGGTATTTCACGTTTGGTTACTATCATTAAAACTAACTTAGTATTCATTTCTTTGATTGGATCAATGAAATGAATACTCACCAAAGATGAGCTTCTGGTTGAGCTTTGCTGCATGTTATATTCCTCTGAAGAGGATTCTGATTCCAAATTAAGTGATCCCAATTCAATTTCAGTCTCTTCCTCTGAACTATGGGATTCAGATTCAGATTCTACCAACTTTGACTAACAATTCATCATTAGTTAGTAACTAAGTTTGTTAAACTAAAGAAATGAACCTATCCCAAAATAAAAGACTTACAAGCTTTTGTCTTTTCTTATGTGGAGCCCTTCTAGTCCTTTTTTCTCCCTTGAGTTGTTTTTCAACATTCTCAAACCATCATGGTTCTTGCCGCATATCTTTCAATTTTTACCTGCCCCTACTTTCTCATAAGACTATAGGTTCAAGTCTTGGCTTTAATCAATATTTTGTGATCTTCAAAATGATATACTTCAATAGGCCGCTTTGCTCATGATGTGGGGATTCCAAGATCATTGCATTCACTTTTTCATGTAACTGAGGAATGCTTAGCATTTCATCAACATTGAACTTGAAAAATTCAAAAGGATCAACCATTAGTGAATTAGGATTCATTAATCAAAAAGCATTAATCAAAAAGCATTAATCAAAAAGTAATAATCACATAGTGATTTGAAAAATCCAACTTAAGCCAACTTACAGAACTAGAACTGCAAGGGTCATAGTCCAACCTCCACCGAGGATTAACATCCTTGGGTACCATGGATCCTCTGAATGCTAGATGGTCACCTATTTGGTGGGAACATGGAAAACCAATAGTCTTGGAGTATGACTTGGTGCACACTTTGCCATCATGATCATGTTGGAATTTCCAAAATTGTTTCCTAATAAGATGAATTGCCTCTAAAGACAATTTGTAACCCAATGGTAACATTTCAGGTAAAATTACAGTGATTTGGACCTACTCTGAGTTCCGCATCATTGAACTCCGTCTCCTCCTTTGTCTTTGAGGCCCCATAATTTGCCCACAGAGTCATAAAGCTTTTCCATCCTTCAACATCATTAAAAAAGCGCGCTTTACAGTTTGCTTGTATGTTTTTAGAAAAGTACCAAGTGCAACATTGTCTTGATGAATCAGGGAAACTAGATTCAATAGCATAAATCAGAGATTTTTTAAGGTCCATCAAAAAGAATTGTGGAAGTATCTCAGGATCATAAGCCAACTCCTTTAATGCATTTAGAGACCAACTGTAGAACTCAAAAATTTCTTTTGTTATAAAAACAAGAGCTTTTGTGAAAGTTTTCCAATTGGCTGTCATTCCTAAAACATGGAATAGCTGGGTTTTGTACTTATTTGTCTTATAAGTACAATCCAACATAGCAATATGATGGAATTGTTTTGAAAGCTTTACTGCCTCAGGATGTGCTAAGGACAGGGCCTCCAAGTGGCCCTCTCCACTGAAATTTGACCGGTGAATCCAACTTTTTTCTTCAAGCTGTTCATAGAATACCTCCATAAAACTTTTCCCCTTTTGTTCTGCAAGCTTTACCTTTTGCTGTGGTAGGCAAAACCTGTCCTATAGCCATCAGAATCACTATTCTAGTGTAAAAACAGCTCAAACCCTCAAAGTAACATCAGAAATGGATTCTACATCACAAATGACTTATAGTCACTCAGCCAAAGTACCCCTCTATTCCTCATGGATTAGAAGATACAGCCCAACAAACCTCCAACTGTGGCAAACCCATACCCAACCAGGTGTCACAGCTCCGTGGAAGGCATGAATACATACATTGGAAACCCTCAAGTACATACCAGTAAAAGCTTACCCTCAACACCAGGACCATACAATCCTATCACCTCAGCCAGAATACAGCAATACAGATACAGGAGGCAGTGCAGCTAGTTCACCTCCTGTCACCTCACCAAACAAAAAAGCAAATAAACATACAGGAGGCTGTGCAGAAGTATACAGGAACAGTTCAGGCAGTAGTAAGTGACACCAGTCTCAACCAGAACCAAACAAATAAGCAAATATACATACAGAAAGCTGTGCAGAAGTATAGGGGAGCAGTATAGGCAGGGGAAAGTGGAACCAGTCTCAACCAGAACCAAAAAAACTCCCAGTAAAAACCCACAGCAGCACAAAGAAATTTATTAAGTCAGAAGCATGTGATACCAAACAAACCACAAGTACAAGTACCACAGGGCTACCCAGAAATATATGCAGGCAGCCAGAACCATGCAGTACCAAACAACCACAGCACCACACAGCAATTTATGCAGCCAGTAGAATGTGATGCCAAACAAACTAACAGTACAAGTTACACAGGCTAACCCAGAAATATATGCAGGCAGTCAAGACCATGCAGCACCAAACAAACCACCAGTAATGCACAGAAATACATGAAGGTAGAAGCAAGTAGCACCAAATAAACTACCAGTGAATGCACAGCAATACATGAAGGAAGAATAGTCAGTACCAAATAAGCAACCAGCACCAGATCAACCTTATCAGCACCTCACAGCAATTTATGGAAGGTTGTGCAGGCATGAAAACCCTGTACAATCTTTCCCAACCAGCAGAGTTGCCTCAGTTTCATGCAGTGTCTTTTGTCTAACCAGCAGAATTTCCTCAGTTTCATGCAGTGTCTTTTTCCAACCAGCTAAAATTTCTCATGTTCCTGTATCCCACTGTAACAAGGGAGGCCCCAGGGCGCCCTCAGGGGCAGCCCTGAGCATCCCCTGAGGACCTGATTTTCTATTTTAGGAGGGCCTCTCTGCCCTATCAAGGTTGTATCATCATGCCCTCACATGCCATGAGGCCTACCATGCCATCCACTTCCAGGGCCCTCACAGGTCACTCAATCACCCACCAACTATAAGGCCCTCTTGGACCAGATAAAAATTGTATCAGTGAATCAGTTATAAAAGGAAAAAAGAAATCAGAAACCAAGTTATGACAAATATTTAAACAATTAAAACACCCACAAGGTGCTTGAATAAGGGTTCTTCTGTGACCTAAATATTCAGCAAAAGATTAAAGAAAAACCACCCCTTAATCAATAAATAACCCTTACAAAGAAAGAGAGCACAAAAAAAAGAAACCACCAAGCTTTCCTCTACTCAGCCCCCTGTGGATACACCCATCCTTGGGTCTTCTCCTGAACCATCCCTTTGATAAACCCTTGAACCCTTTAATATTGGGATTTTGGATAAGATCAAACATATTTGATCAATAACTAACCAATGACCCAATACATATGGTCTATTCTTCAAAAAAATCCTATCAATAAAAATTAATAACTAATCTAGGTCTGATCTGAGACCTATGTTGAGTCTCAAAGAAACCAGCCATTAATTTAAATAAATTATTGTGCAGACTTAATATAGTACTAGAAGGGCAGGAAATTTAAAAGCACTTTTAGTATTTACCAATACTCCAAAGGAGTAGAAGTAATACTAAATTCTCCTTCAAGGACTGCCAGAAAGCTATTTGCTACTTTATTTATATACTCCCACAGGAGTCTCTACACCACTTAGTGTTATAGATTGTTTGGTCATCAACATAATCCCCCCATCAATCTTGCTCAAATTTCTCTTAAGTTGTAATGTATTGAGCCCATCTTTCATGCCTTCATTGAGTAGAGCCAAGGCTTTCCCCAGAGATTCTCCTCAGTTGAGGATGCACAGAGGGATTTTCAGATGGTTGATGGTTATGTTGGTTTTCTTTATAGGAGATTTGCCACAAGGGGTCTGCCTTTGTGCAACTTGCATGGATTAAATACTTGCACCCAACCTTCCCTGTGTGAGTTTGTCTAGAACATTTGGTGAGAATTTTTCCTGAATAGGAACCATGGCAATCACAGGCCAAATCCACATATTTATTCTTCTTTGAGTTAAAAATTGTCAGAGCGTAACAATGCTTCATAGCCCATGTTTGAAACTAGTTTTGTGCCTCTTCCCTAGTAGGAAAAGCTCTCACAGGAGGTGGGTTAAGTGGATCTGTCATAGTTACATAGTTATATTTATAGTATGCACTCCATCAGTTTCAATCAAATTAAATATGGCAATGACCAGTAACATAAAATGTTACTCACAACCAGAGGTAAAATCACGCTTTGAAACATTTTGTTCCTCAATTTTCACCCTTTATGAGGATGAAATTGGGGCTTCCAATGTTTCATTACCCAAATCCTTTTTTTCTTTTTCCAAATCTTTTTTGATGGCACCATCAATGTAGAACTTCCACGCAGACATGTCAGAAGGAGGAGGGATTTCCACTGTTCCCATGAAAAAAAATGCAAAGGTATACTGTAGTATTCAATCCAACTTTTAATTGAAAAAACAAAGTTCATAACTTTTGAGTTGAGAAAGAATTGTTTGCAGATTTTTATATGATTTCAATTTTCACTTTACCTTCAATTTGGTTTCACTTTAAAGTCACTTTGGTTTCACTTTAAAGTCACTTTGGTTTCACTTTAAAGTCACTTTGGTTTCACTTTAAAGTCATGTTTTGTTTTCACTTTATAGTCATTCTGGAATGGCTAGGTGTGGAACAACAGTCCCAAAAAGTATGCATTGATCCAAAATTTGGGTTGACGGAACCCAAGTGTGGTCCAGGGGGTGCTTGAAATTCTGGCACCACTTTGGGGGGGTTGTGCACCCCCAAAAACGGCAGTTTTGAGGTATGTATGGGGTTAAACGGCTTTAAATTGCTGTGTTTGGGGGGTAAACGGCTCCTACACAAACCCCAGGGGGTTGCACATTTTTGAAACAGCCCTTTGTAGTTGTCTATGGGCCCCCACAGCTCATTTTATTGGTTAGGGCCCCACACGACTACAACACGGTTTGAGCCTTGAATTCAACATCACCCTAAAAAAAACATAAATAGAAATAAAAATAAAATTTGCAACCCTACAAAACCTGTTCACACCTCAAAATGGGTTGTGTTTCATGGTTTGCGACCCATTTTGGGGTGTGAATGGCTGTTCACACCTCAGATGGATTCCAAACAGGAGTTTAAAACCCAGATGGGTTGCAAAATTTCCACAAGACCCATTTTGGGGTTTGAAAAGGACATGTAGGGTTGAAAATTCAACATTTGCCAAGAAAAATCAGGCCAAATCCCAAACAAGCCAAGCCCAAAAACCACATAAACCAATTATTGGTGAGGTGAAGAATCTTATGGAGCAAAATATATAGAATTAGAAAAAGAATCAAGTTGATTTTGAAAAGATGTTTTGCATATTGGATTGGCAAGTTTGAAGGAGAATCAATCAAGAAAGGAATGAAAACCATAAAAATCAACTTCTTTGAGAGGTGCAAAATTTAAAGATAGACCAAAAAATTATTGCTTGAACCTTGATGCACCTTGAAAAAAATCCTTCCAGTTGATTGAAGGATATTCCCATTCACATCAAGAATGAATTTAAAATCACCATCTTGATCCCATTTTTCCAGAAGCTACTCAAGAGCCTCAAAATAACCTGGAAGATGGCGATTCCGGTCCCTTGCAAGTGGAACAAAACTTCATTCCTACAACAGTGAAATGATTTTTTGCTCAATTGGGTTACTGATGTAGGAAGGAATTTAATCTTAATTGATGAGTCTGGGTTTAATCCCAGGTTCATTTTACTCATGGGTTTTCACTTTCTGGTAAGAATGTTTTTAATAATTATTAATTTTTTCAAATTATTATTACTTACTCACTTACTTACTTATGTGCACTTAATTTTTTGATACTTAGTTATTTACTTAATAATAGTCCAGGATGCTTCCCTGGTAACAACAGGGGGAGCATGATTCATCTCATTGGAGCTCTGGCCAACTCTAGAATTATCTATTAAAAATTACTCAGTGAATATGGAAAGAAAAAATGTGGCACTGTTTTTGAACATTGCAAACATTCTTCTCCACCTCCATTAAAATTTTCCACCAAAATCAGTCATAATCATGGAAAATGAAACCATCCATAGGGGTGAATATTTCAATCAAGTCTGCCGAATCATGAAGGATCAAAAATGCTCAATCAAATTGGGCTTGTCTTCAACATCATCAGGATTCATGTCAAGAAACAAGATATCCAAAGTCACATTGATCTTTCCACATCAATTTGTGGTTCTATTGAAGAGAAGATAACTGGTGAAGTGGTACAAAACTGTTTTTCTAATTTTAGAAAATTTCATAAATAATGTGGTGACATGCAACCAATGACAGGAAAAATCATCAAAGAAACCAGTAGTTATCTCAATTAGGGCTGGATCCCAACCCGTACCCAACCCCCCCAAAAAATCCCAACACCCAACCTGCAGGTATACCTTCTGGTTGTGTATCTGATTTTGATGTCACAACCAAATACCCATGGGTATCAGGTATATATCCAAGGCCCAACCACCAATACGCCTATTTGATTGTACTTTCTAGCCATCATCTGCATATTATCATCTGGATATCATTATCCAGATGATTTCTCAGAATTCTATAGTAAATATCCCCCTCTTCCACCCAAATCCCACCCCATCTCCACTTTCTTCAGCCTCTCCCCTTCACCAAAACCTCTTGCCATGAACCTGACCTCCCTCACCATCAATCACACCACACATCCTTTATTTGTATCTCCTTATCTACCTTGCCATTACCCTCCCACCCTCATGATTTATCCCCATAACCTCAAACATCCAATATTGATTTCCATGGTTCAACAGTAAATCATAACCCCTCTAATCCCCCATATGTGTCTGTGTGGCAAAATTTAGGTATTGTGTTCCTTACTTCCCATCCAACGCCAGCCCCTTCATTTTTTGGTGTATGCCCTTTGAATCATTTAACTTTTTTTGGTGTTTATACCTGTTTTATATAGTTTTGTTGTGACTTGAAGGGTCATTTGAAAAAAAAAACCACCAACAGAGGATCATATTATGGCTCCAAAGCTCCCAAAAAGCTCCCTAAAACCACCCTTCTCCAAACCCCCCTCATTGTCAGCTTGCTACTATTGCAGAGCAAGCTGCAAAAGTAACAGAAATAACATAAAAATAATTATAATAAAATTAAACTAAGAAGGAGTAGGAAAACCATAAATATTTTTGCAAAAATGGATTCTCCATCAAAAATTAGGTAGGGCCACTCACTGACCCCACCCTTGAAATCCAACTCCTTATATTTTTAAATAATTAAGGAAAGAAAGACCAAAATACCACGGCACCACTATTGGAACTTTTGGCCAATTAAATATATCACATGTATTATCACGTATAGGTTTCACACCTAAAATTCAGTCAGAATTGAGGTGTTTTGTATATTTTAGGAGTTACATATGGAAATGTGTTCTGTCACAATTCCCACACGCAGCCGTGGCAGCCAATGCACCCACGTGCGGCTGAGCTACAGCTCTGTCACTCTGTCAAAGTTGTGCATGCAGCACTGGGCCTCTGACAAGTATGCAGCCGCGGGAATGTGGGTTGACAAAGTGACAGGCGGCCTGAGAAACTTAGGTACTGCGTAAACATGCTACATCCCACACGGGAACATTCTACATATTTAATAAATGTTCCCGTGGATATAGATAGTCTAAAATTACATAAAATATATAGAAATACTTAAAAAACCTTTATAAGTATTTTTTATTAAATATAATTCAAAGTACCAAAAATGTCGAAAATAAGACAATCACTACTTCTAAAAATATGCTAAAATACTTTAATAGACTATTATGAGAATCTCTAGACATCAAAATTTTAGTGACATACTAAGAAAACTTATGATCTAAAAATATTACATGAATACCCATGACTTACATTTTGAAGTAATTATTTTATTAAATCAACTGAATTTTGAAAATAAGGAGTAAAATCAATATCATGACTTTACTCCAAATATTTAATACATAATGAGAAATAACCTGACACCAGAATATCCATAGGAATTTCTATTAAATTAATTATTAACTTACTGGGAACATTTACTAAGGATAATTAATTAAATAATAAATAAAAAGGACAGATTAGTGCTATTCACATGTCCAAACATCAATTATAAAGTAGAATAATTCCCATAACCTGTATAATTAGATGCTAACCGTGTTACAGCACCAAGAACACGTGACAGGCTACCACTGATTACCCTGCTAGCCTCAGTGTCCGTCCCTTTGAGCCCCTGTACCCCTCAGAAGGACAATATTGGGACACTCAAAACTATAAATAAAGAGCTCTTTAGAGGATATTGATACACAGAGACCCAGTTATATTTATATCCAGACACTGTGCCAAGGTAATCAAATACTTATAAGAGATAAGTAAGTGATTCATGGCTTATTCTGATTAATAATATCCTTCCTAAACCCTCTTTTATCAATTTAAACTGCTGAACAAGCTTATAACACCAGTATACAGGTTTAACCCATCAGTGAACGTCCCAAACAGATACCCAAAGGATTTAATAATATAATAGTGAGTCTTATTATCCTTTCTCTGTCGTGGCAGCTTGGTTACAAAGCCCTGCCACTCCACCATGTATTTTATATACATATTATCTTTGGTCAAAATATCCTTTAAACTAAAGGGCCCAAAGTAACCAGGTGTACGTGTTTTCATACTGAATTCCCTGAAGAGAGGTGTTAAAGATCCCCAATATAATTGTGGCCCCTCTGTAAAAATATTTAATAATCAATTTATCTATATTTATTTATAACAATAAAACATATCCAAACCAATTAACCTTGCAATAAGCTTTGTCCAAATATTTCACAAATTTTCACTGCATTTATTACATAATATCTTTATTATTTATTCTATAACCTCTGGTAGCTAAAGGATAGCAATTGTCTTGGAATCCAGTAGGCTGACAGATATACCCATGATGAATATGATGGATTTCTTTGGATCAGGATTGGATGAGATGATGATCATGATAAAATGATACCTATATGATGGTATGATAGGATGATGGGACAAACCGGCTGGGGAGAGCCCCTCCTTACATGGGCAAGAGACCCTGTTAGACTACTTACAAGAGATAACTAAAAATGAAAGTGGGAAAATATATATCTATATTATTAAGATGATGTTTCAGGAAAACAAGTGGTGAAAAATAACAAAATTGGCAATAGGAAGCACATGACATGTGAAAAAAAAGATGGTAAAAAAAATGATAAAAAAAGAGAATTGGCTTGCATCAGTGATGAAGGCAGGGAGCGGATGAATGTGAGAAGAGCAAGGTGCAAGCAGTTGGATGGGCAGTCACAGACAATGTGCGCTGGAAATAGTAGGTGATTGGCCACAAGATTGGTTGGGAATAGATGGATGGCCGGACAAAGGAGGATCAAGGCCAGGTTTTCAGGGTGGCAAGCAGCGCTTTGCAATTGTTTGATGACCGCGGGATCCTGATGATGAACAACAGCAACATTTTTCTGATTTGGGAGGCTGTGATGATGGCAATAGAGGGATGACTTGAGGATGGGAAGATGGATGTTTGGCAATGTCAGTGGTCTTTGTTGTCCAGCCAGATGAAAGGGGGGTATTGAGGGCTGATGGCTTTCAGCAAGCTTACAGAGACACTTGCTTGCATCAAAAGTTTGTCAGAGATGGGATGGATTGAGGATGCGGGTTGGTGGACAGTGTTTGGATGTAGGATGTCAGATGATTAGTGGCAAGGATGTTCAATGGCTGTCAGCAAGTTGGAAAGAGGGCCACAATGACAATGATGGTGGGAGATGGTGTGGATGACCGTCAATGGTTTGATGGGCAACAGCACAAACAGCCGCAAGTGATAGCTTGCTGGCCTGTCAGATGAGCAAAGAAGGGGTAGAAATTGGTTGATGATGATTTTGGCCATTGGCCAGCCAGATGAAGGGGGTATTGGGTTTGGTCTTTGTTGCCAATGGCAGTTATGATGCTGATAGATGAAGGTGATGGAGACTTTCCACCCATGCTTGGCCAAAAATTTGGAGGCCAAGCGCAACAAGGAGGAGTTGACCAGAGGATCTGAAAATTTCCAGCACGCTGAAGGGCCCTTCCCAGACCACTAGGACAGAAGAAAGTTGGGCAAAAAAACTAAAGGGTAACCATGATAATAGCAGAAAATATTCTTTTTTTTTATGATAGTCAGATGAAAGAATACATATATAAAAAAGTTTAAAAAATTTCCCCCTTTTTCTGAGGTGTCCTGGATTGGTCACCACATCTCTCCCCAACTTAGAGACTTTCCTTATTCTGCATCTTGATTCTGAAGATATTAAGAAAATGAGGAATACAAAGAAATTGAGACAGGAGAATGGCCATTTCATGATCTTGAGAGTGATTGAAGAGTTGAAAGATTTTTTGATGCATCCAAAAGACCCCTAGAAGCAGCAGAGATAAACCAAAGAAGGCATCCCAGGTGCTCACTCATGTGGCATACATTAGAGGTTCACAAAAAATGCAGCAAATGACCCTAGTGGTGCACAATTGGGAAGACTTACTTCTGAGATAAGTTGCCTCCATGAAAATGAAACTTCTCAACTTCATCAGCAGAGAACCTTCCAGCCAACTGAGTACCATCAAGCTCTTCCAAAAAATAAGATCCACCACTAACTTGGCAAAACACTCAATAAGGACCATTCCAGGGATTCAAGAAAAGCTTTCCCCATTGGGTCTCCAAGGATCAATTATAAGCTAAAACTAGGTCACCAGGATTTAAGGGATGCCTGATTTGATTTAAGTGCTTATCTTCCCAATACTGAATCAATTTTCCTTTTGATTCCATCATCTTCTGATAAGCTTTATCATTAAAATCTTCACTTTGCTCCAGTTTCTTAGATCTGGCAACTAACAGATCAGTGGTTGAAGACACCTGCTCCCAAGAGATACCCAAGAAAGATTCCATTTGCAGATCCAAAGGAAGAACTGCCCTTTGACCAAAGATGATTTCATAAGGTGAGTACCCAGTGGTCCATTTGGTTGAGATTCTATCAGAGAAGACAACAAGAGGAAGGAATTTGCAACAATTCTTGCCACTTTCACCAGCTATTTTAACAAGTGCAGCCTTTAAAGAAGCGTGGCCTTTTTCCACCATGCCGTGTGTCAGAAGTCATATGAAAAAAAATGAACACTGTGGGATTTGAACCCACAACCTCAGACTCTTTATATGAGTGATGCTCTTACCAATTGAGCTAAGTGTGCTGTTGAGTAAGAAGCTGTTGATTCATAGCTATTTGGCTGACCACCCCGGAAGAGGTGTACTTATCCCAGCATTCTATGATGTGGGTGGCACATACCAGTCAATGAACTGCTCATGGCAATTATTTAATCTAACACCCCTCTGTGCTTTGAGCAGAAAATCAACCATTTGATTTCATTGATAAAGACGGATTGTTATTTTTGACAGCTAGTAGGCTGCAGTCTTTTTGATTGTATAACTCTTGCTACCATGTCAGAAGTCATATAAAAACAAATGAAAACTGTGGGATTCAAACCCACAACCTCAGACTCTTTATATGAGAGATGCTCTTACCAATTGAGCTAAGTGCGCTGTTGAGTAAGGAGCTGTTGATTCATAGCTATTTGGCTGACCACCCCAGAAGAGGTGTACTTATCCCAGCATTCTATAATGTGCGTGGCACATACCGGTCAATGAACTGCTCATGGCAATTATGTAATCTAACACTGTGTCCTTCAGGATAATAAGGGTTAGTAACTTCATGTTGTCCAGGAAGAGATTGGATCATTTCAGCAATTTTGCCACCAAATTCAGAGCCACCATCAGTAGAGTAAGATCAAGCCAAGCCATAAGTCATTGTCCAAGTCTCATACAGGAAAGCTGCCAATGATTCAGAGCTAAGATTCTTAAGAAATTTTGCTTCAACCCATCCAGAAAAATAGTACCTAGCCACAATGAGGTACTTAGCACCACCTGCCTTAATATGAACCACATCCATAGAAATCCTTCCAAAGACAGTGGACTCCCCAGTAGGATAACTAATTTCAGCTGGACACCTAAGATAATTTTTTTGAAAAACTTCACAACTCTTGCATCATTGGGAAACAGATTTATTCAGAGATGGCCACCAGAATTGTTTGAATAATTGTTGATAATTTTTGGTTTCCCCACAATGATCAAGAACTTCATGGAGACTTTCAAGGATCAAATCTTGTTTAGAAGTAATGGTAACAACAATAAGAGCACAATTATTTCCTCCTTTCATAAGTCTAGAGCCTTGTACAAAGAAATTAGAGGACTTTCTTTTAAGAGATCAAAATTCTTTAGCAGAGAGATCAGGAGTTCTTTGAAAATTTAAAAGGTAAAGATCTAGTTTAAGCCAGAAACCTTGCTGAAAGCCAGAATAATCCTGAGAGGAGAAGTAAAAGACAGGTTGGATTAAGGGTTCTTCTCCATTGAATTCCATTCCAACATCAGATTTTCCATCACCAAGAGGATTTTGGGATAAACCATCAGGCATGGTGAAACATTTTCCAGGCCTGTGAATAATATCAAAAGAAAAAAGCTGGATGAAGGCCACCCAACAATTCATAGTAGCATTAGGGAGGCTGGGAGCATTGATCATTTCAATGATGGATCAAGCATCAACTTTTAATTCAAAATTTTGACCCCAGAGGACGGTTTGGAGCTTCTTCATCATTTGAGCCACACCACAGAGTTCCAGTTTTGGTTGAGAGTATCTGTATTCTACATCTGAAAATAACAAAGATTCATAGAGAGCAGGACAGTCCCAACCATTTTCATCTTCCTCAGTAAGAACAGCCCCAACAGATTGATAACTAGAATTGAAAGCAAGCTTGATCTTGCCAGCTCCAGGTCCATAAGAGATGGTTTCAAAACTAATTCTTTACCAACAATCATTTTGAGAAACTGAGACAAATTTTAACAATCTTGGGTCCCAATCCCTTCAGTATCTTTCCTTGTTAGACAATGCAAGGGTGCACAGATTTTGGATAAAGATGGGATAAAGATTCAAACATAAGTCACAAAACCTAGAAAACCTCTAACTTCAGTAGGATTGCTTGGAGTGGGCCAAGAGATTTTCTTGTTATATTTGACTGGTGTCATCCTTCTTCCTTCCTTGAAGACCACATGAGCAACAATTTCCAGAGCAGGGACACAAGCAGCCAATTGGGATCCAGAGACAGTAAGTCAAGACTCCTTGATTTGAAACAGAATACTTTCCAAAGTAGTAGCATATTACCAGATGAATTGACGGATTCCTGAATGCCAAGATAAGATCTCATTATCATAGTGATAAACTGGAACTCTAATTCCTCCATTGTCAATAAAGATACTGGCATGATCAGGGATTTCATCCTGGATGATCCACATCATCTGAGCCTGATAGACTGCAACTGAATTAGTGGCACCTTGAGGCAATAGATTAATTTGGCATCAACCAAGAGGAGTCTTTAAAGTACTAAGATGGCAAGAGATAGGATTTAAGGATTATTTTTCATAACCACCCATAATTTCCCCTAGACAATAGCAATCTCCCACCAGAAAAGATTCAACAAATTCTTTGGTGGAAGGAGGAGTACCAGAGTCTTTAATAGTAACTTTGTTAAGAGGTTGAAGATCATGAACTATTCTAAGTTTACCATTGCTATTGAGGAGACAGAAGACAGGGCTGGAATAGCTAGAAGTTGAATGTTCATATAGACCAATACAAACTTGTTTGCAGACCAACTTGATAAATTTGTTGAATTCAGCAGCAGGTATTGGAATCTTTTTCTTTTTCCAAGGATCATGTTCAACTACAGGGATGATATAAGGGAGGCCATAGGATTCTTTCAAGATACCTCTCTCTTCTTCAAAGAAATCAATAAATTTTTCCTTTAGAGATAGGAAATTTTTGATCAAATTTAACTCATCAGGAAGAAGCCACACATCTAGACCAAAGTTGACCACTTTCAGATTTTCTTCAGTGACACAACCATTAGGCACAAAGGAGCCAGTAAGAGATTGAGAGAAACCACAGTAAGGATTGCAAGATGAGGGAGGACGGATGAGAGGAGGATTTAGGTTGAGAGGCATAGGCTGGTTGACTGGTTGGACCTTTTTTTCAACTGTTTTATACTTGGTAGCAAAAGAGAGAAGTTCTTGTTTCCTCCAAGAGTTTACCAGTGAGACTTGAATTTGAAAACTGAGACCAAGTTCCAACATCTTCCACGTCTGATGTTTGGCATTATCCTCAAAAGGTGCCTTTTACATAAAGGAAGAACCAGGGGATAATACTTTGCTTGCATGTGTGGCACTAGTTAGGGTTTCAAAAACAATTTTAGAAGATTGCCCTGGCGGTGCACAATTTGGAGGACTTACTTTTACCCCAAATTGCCTCCACTGAAGCCCATATTCCTCCATACCAAAACCACCAAGAATAGAATTGAGATTGGGATATTGTTTATAATAATTGCTGAGATTCAAACCAGAACTGAGAGGAAATTGATCAGGCCTAAGAGTAAAAATAAAAGAACACACAAAATATCCAGAGAGAGAACAAATATTTTTGGACATTTCTATTTTAACATGTTTTTTCTTTTTAATACTTTCCAGATCAGAAGAAAATGATGAGAAAAATAAAAAATACACCTCAGGGATGAGATTTGACCCTTGAGTTGAAGTCCAAGGCTGAGAAGAACTACAACTATCAGTAGGATCAACTATTACCATAAAAAATGAGAGGAATTAGAATTATCCTTCTGATTCCCCTTTAAATACAATTTAGGAGGATGACCAGGGAAATATCTTTCCTAACAACCTGAATTCAAAGAACAGATATTAACTTCAATTTTTCTATTGTCAGCATCAGGGAGGAGAATTCTCTCCCCAACTTGATCAGAAAACATCAGGGTAGAACAAAAATCCATCAAGAAGGGTCTACCCAAGAGCATAGGGCCTTCCAAAAAAATGATCCCAAAATGACAAGTTCCAAAAATATTTCAACCAATTATAACTTGGAAATCTTCAGCAATACCAACAAATTCACAAGATTGATTCCTTATCCCATAAAACGCAGAATTGAAGCTGGCCCTAGGACTCAGCTTGAGTTTACAGGCCATGGAATCCAAAATTAAGTTGAGCTGAGAACCAGAATCCACAAGAGGAGAAACATTTTTAGCTGAATCACCAAGATAACAAGGGAGAAAACCAAGAGGACAGGAGTAAAGGTTGGAATATGAGGAGGGACTTGTTCCACCAGAGTCCTTGATCAAAGTGCCAGAGGAGACCTTGAATTTGTCAGGACCAATCTCCACACATCAACAAGAGAAACATTTCTTCATTCCTTCAGAAACAGATGGAGAAATCAACAGTAGTTCAGCAAAAGATAGATCAGAAATTTTGAGATCAGAAGTTTTCTTTAATACCCCTTCCACAGCATTGGGGTGGTCCTTTGAAATTCCCCTCTCAAACCAAACTTTAGGCTGGGTGGAGGGAGGAAGTTCAGGTGAAGCAGGAACAGGATCAGAAGTTTGAGGCAATTTAGATGAATGATGAGGATGAGAGTGATCTTGAAACCTTTCCATGAGTGGCTCCTTTTCCACCTCCATGTCTTCTACATCAGAGGAAGGAGGCTCAGGTGAAGATCAATTTTTAAATGTTTTTCAAAGGATTAAAGTTGGCAAGGAAGAAGCCTTATGAGGTTTGTGTTCCTCATGTTGTTTCCTAGCTGGTTTGGATTGATAAGCCACAGAAAGACTGGAGGAGGAGATGGCTGGAGGATACCAAGGTTGAAGGGTACCACAGGAAGATCAGAAATTGAAAGAAGCCAAGTATGCCTTCATAGGAGGTTCTGGATGATAAGAGGCCACCACATGATGGATAGGGAAAGATGAATTCAAAGGGATCAGAGCACCATTAGTAAGAAAGGAATTGTTCCCCTTCTGTTCCGCCAATGTTTCCTCTTTATCCTTCTAGATTTTGATAAATTTTCAAATTCCATGGCCTTCCCTATGAGAGTAGTAGCAGACCAGAGTAGATTTAGGAACAGAGGTAGAGGGTTTAGGAGTAGCAAGAAAAGAAATCTTTTGATCAATTTTTCTCTCAAAAGCTTGGAGTATTTTGGTGATTTCATCTATAGTAGGAGATTCCTGGTTGGACTGGGGATTTGTTTTAGGCCTGCAATCTGCCTGCATCTTATTCATAATTTCATTAGATTCTTTGAAAGAAGGAGCATGGACTGTTTCAGTGTTTCTAGGCTTTTCAAAAGTTAAAGCAGTTTGAAATTTAATAAATTCATCCACAGTGCCTCTAAGGACAATGAAAAAAGGGAGCTTGAATCAATTATCCCTGGTGGTGATCATTGATCCAGACTTGACCAATTCATCTCTAATCCTTTCCTGTACTGCTAGCAAAAAACATTGAAAAAATTACACTCAAACTTTTTCCACCCTTGTAAGACTCCAAACAGTGCTAGGCCGTGGCAGTTCTGTGGAGGGGAAAGGTGCTGTTTAGGCTGCCCTCCTGAGTGTTACAAAAATATTTAAATGTAACAAAGATCAAGGTCCAGAACCTGGTAAATGAGGAATCAAGTAGTAAAGGATACAGATGATAGTAGTTTGGTAGCAATGGAACAGCACTATCTGAGCCAAGATTATGTGGGAAAAACTTGGACAACAGAAGCTGAAGTTTGTTTAAAGTTCAAAGACAAAGCTGTTGCATGTAAACAATGCCCACAAGCTAATAACTCTGGTTGTCAGAAGAAGATTGGGGATGATCAACTCAAACCCAACCAACCTCCAGGTTCTCAATGAACCTGCCCAACTCTCCGCAATCAAGCGCTTGAAGGGTACCAGATAACTGAGGGTGGCTGTACAAGACAAATCACTATGCTTAAGAAGCTCTAAAAGCAAACAGTGACTGATTTTAAGCAAGGATAAACTCAAAACTTCTCAAGGAACTCAAGAGTAGGATGGCAGAATGAAACTCCAACAAAAATAAGGGACGTATAACACTCCAGGCCTTAAACTTAATAAGACCTCTTCAATCAATTGTGATTGGCTCCAGAAAGATGATCAAGGAGGGATCAAGACCAGTATGGTCAGAGAAAGGGATCAAGGAGTGGTATAACACACTCAAGAATTCCAACAGACGGAATTCTCTTCAACCGGCAAGGCTATTGGTTGGTGATAAGGATCAGGCCACAGAGGGGAAAAGACTAAGGATCAATGGATCAGGGGGCAATCATAGATATACCCAGGATGAGGATGAGGATCAGATTTCAATTATAACCGGGGGGGACATATGCACACACTCCCATGGATTTTTTTAAAAAAGGCAGGGGAGAGCCCCTCCTTTTATGGGCCATGGGTCCCTGCAAGCTATTTAGAAGTGATGACACAGATAGAGCGGAAAAAAGCAACGATTGAAAAAAAGTTTTTTTTTATTTTTTAGGATTTGATTTAATTTGATCATTGGAGAACAATGAAAGGACAACTGAAAAAAAGAAGGAAAAAAATCAACAATTAAAAACAAATTAAATAATAAAAGGAAATGAATGAGCAGGGATGAAAAGGGACACCATCCCGTGCCAATGGTGGGCACAGGCAGGTGAAGGGGAGGTGACGGGCCGCGCAAACAGGCTGATGGGCCTTGGAAACCACTGGACTTGATGTTGATCCTTTGGTTGGTGGATGAGCAGCTACAATTGAGAACTAAGATGGGTGGGTGTGAAGGGCAAGCAAACAAAGACGGTTGGAGGTCTTCACAATGCTGGTGTAAGAGCACAAGAATGAGTTGGTCAAGTTTGTTGTTGGGTAGTAAACCAAGATAGGATGAGTTGACAAGAAGGGATTTCAGGTGGTCCGTTCTATCATCATCATCCCAGTTTTTCAGGATGGAGAGGATAGCTTGAATGAATTTGGCGGAACTCAGCTGAGTTGAAGAAGGAGCAATGATAGATTGGGATTGGTTGGAGTTTGTTGAGTTGGGAAACAAGTCTGAGGTAGAGGATGATGACAATGATGATGAAGAGGAGGACGTGGGTTGGTGATGAGGATGATGATCAGTGGGTAGGTTGAGGATGGACAATAGGAATGAGAGGGTGTGGGGTAGTGGGGGGGGGGGGTGAATAAATGGATGATGGTGATGGATTGGAGGATTGGAGCAAGCAAGTGTTGTCCCAGTGTAGAGACTCCTGTGGGATTGGGTAAAGTTGAGAAATAGCTTTCTGGCAGTCACTTGAGGGGGAATTTAGTACTACAACTACTGATAAGATAGATGAATACTAAGGGTGGTTTTGAATTGCCTGCCCCTCTAAGTACTATAGTAGTCTCACAACAATAAAAGAAAAGAGATTGGTGGCTGATTTTCAGATAGAGTTGCTACTATAGTAGTCTCTATCAGACCTAGGATCAATGTATTCAAGCTTGATGAGGAAGAAATGGTGGAACTGATAGTTGACTGTGGCTATAGAAGCTGAGTAAGGGAAGAATCCTTTATCTAGTCTTATCCTTCATGTATTTTATCTTGTTTTATTGGTGACTGATGGATACTCCTTCAATGTTACAGGTTGTTGTTTGATAAATATAAGGTTTGATCATTGTTGGTAATGGTTGATATCCTTTATAAGGGTTCAATATCTTTTGTAAGGGGTGACCACCCCAGGCTGGGGGCCTGGGGGGATGATGATGGGCCAGGTAGCCTGATATGGGATGAGGAGTGATGATACAACTTGGATAGGGAAGAGAGGCCCTCATTAAATAGACAAATCCTGCCTCAGGGGGTGCTCAAGGCTGCCCCTGAGGGTTCTCCCTGTTCTGGTGAGGAACAGTGAGATACAATCACATGAGACATTTCTGCTGGTTGGAAAAAGCTTGTACAGTTACATGAGGCATTTCTGCTGGTTGGGAAAAGCTTCTACAGGGGTTTCCTGCATGCACAGCCCTGCATAAACTGCTGTGAAGTGCAGATAAAATATATTCCTGTGTAGTACTGGTGGTTGGTTTGGTGCTACTTGATACTTCCTACAAGTGTTGCTGTGCATTCACTGGTGGTTTTTTTGGTTCTACTTGCTTCTACCTTCAAGTATTTCATTACTGGTGGTTTGCTTGGTGCTGCATGGTCTTGACTTGCTGCATGTATTGCTGGGTAGCCCTGTGGTACTTGTACTGGTGGGTTGTTTGGTATCACATGCTTCTGACTACATAAATTGCTGTGTGGTGCTGAGGGTTGTTGGTACTGGTAGTTTATTTGGTATCACATGCTACTGGCTGCATAAATTGCTGTGTGGTGCTGAGGTTGTTTGGTACTGCATGGTTCTGGTTGAGTCTGGTTTCACTTCCTCCTGCCTATACTGTCCTGTATACTTCTGCATAGCCTTTTGTATGTGTATTTGCTTGTTTGTTTGGTTCTGGTTGAGTCTGGTTCCACTTCCTCCTGCCTATACTGTCCTGTATACTTCTTCATAGCCTTGTGTATGTGTATGTGAATGTATTCTGGGTGATGTGACAGGAGCTGAACTAGTTGCACTGCCTCCTGTTTCTGTATTGCTGTATTCTGGCTGAGGTGACAGGGTTGGTGTATGGTTCTGGTGTTGAGGGTTAGCTGCTACTGGTATGTACTTGAGGGTTTGCAAGCTATGTCTTTATGCCTTCCACAGAGCTGTGACACCTGGTTGGGTATGAGTTTGCCACAGTTGAAGGGTTCTTGGGCTGTATCTTCTAATCCATGAGAGATAGAGGGGTACTTTGGCTGAGTGACTATAGGTTATTTGTGATTTAGAATCCATTTCTGAGGTTACTTTGAGGTTTTGAGCTGTTGTTACATTAAAAAAGTGAGTCTGATGGCTATAGGACAGGTTTGGTCTACCACACCGGTCATCTTTTGGACAATTGGGATGGGATGACCAAAAAGGGGATCAAGGGAAGCCAATTGGGGGTGCCAGTGCCGGATAGAAGCCCACAAGCCAAGCTGGTCTTCATCCGCATGTTTGCCAAAAGGGTAAATAGCAGCGCAAAGCAAGGGAAAATTGAACATAGCACTGGTTGAGGCACCCAAGAGATGATCCTAGACAACTAGGAGAGTGGGAGCTGGAAGTTTGGGAACTGGATATGGGAATCATTCCGGATCAAAAAGTTTTTTTTTTTTTTGGATCTAAATGGAGGCTATAGAACAGTTCATAAAAATTTTACTTTTTCTGTACTGGTCCAGAGGTGTCCCAGATTGGGCACCACATCTCTCCCCAACTTACAGAATTTCCCTATTCTGCATCTGAGTATCTTTGATAATATATATAAAATAAGAAACTGAGGAATTGAAACAGAAAAACACCCGTTTGATCTTGAGGGTGATTGAAAAGGGAGCTTGATACATCCAAAGAAAAGGTCCTGGAAGTGGCTGAGATAAAAGAATGAAGAAGGCGTCCCAGGTGCTCACATATGTGGCATAAAGTAGAGTTTCACAACAAAATGCAGCAGATGACCCCTGGTGGTGCACAATTGGGAGGACTTACTTCTGGAAGATGTTGCCTCCATGAAAATGAAATTTCTTGACCTGATCAGCAGAGAACCTTCTGGCCATCTGAGTACCATCCAGCTCCTCCAAAACATATGATCCACCTCTGACTTGACAGACCACTTGATAAGGACCATTCCAGCGGTTAGAGAAAAGCTTTCCCCACTGAGTTTTCAAGGATTGATTATATGCTAAGACTAGATCCCCAGGATTCAAGGGATCCCTGATTTGATTGGAGTGCTTATCCTCCCAATACTGGACTGATTTTTCTCTTGACTCCATCATCTTCTAATAAGCTCTGTCACAAACATCTTCACTTTGCTCCAGTTGCTCGGATCTGGAAACTAATAGATCAGTGGTGGAAGAAACCTTTTCCCAAGAAATACCTAAGAAAGATTCCATTTCCAGATCAAACTGGAAGGACAGCCCTTTTTCCAAAGATAATTTCATAAGGTGAGTAGCCAGTGGTTTGTTTAGTTGAAATTCAATTGGAGAAGAGGACCAGAGGAAGAAATTTGCAACAATTCTTTCCACTTTCACCAGCCAGCTTGACAAGGGCAGCCTTCAAAGTAGCATGGCCTCTTTCCACCATGCCTTGACCTTCAGGATAATAAGGAGTTTTCACCCTATGTTGACCAGGAAGCAATCTGATCATTTCAGCCAGTTTGCTGCCAAACTCAGAGCCACCATCAGTTGAATAAGATCAAGCCAAGCCATAACGCATTGTCCAAGTCTCATAGAGGAAGGCTGCTACTGATTAAGAGCTGAGGTTTTTAAGGAATTTTGCTTCAACCCATCCATAAAAATCATCTCTAGCCACTATGAGGTACTTAGCTCCACCAGCCTTAATATGAACCACATCCATAGCAATCCTTCCAAAGACAGTGGACTCTCCAGTGGGATAACAAATTTCTTCTGGGCGCCTAAGATCACATTTCTGACATACTTCACAACTCTTGCACCATTGAGAGACTGATTTATTCAAGGATGGCCACCATAATTGTTTGGATATTCAACAATAAATTTTGGTTTCCCCACAATGACCAAGGCCTTCATGGAGACTTTCAAGGATTGAATCTTGTTTAGAAGGGATGGTGACAACAATAAGAGCACAAGGGTTTCCTCTTTTCATCAGCCTACTACCTTGGACAAAGAAATTGGAGGACTTCCTTTTGAGTGATCAAAAATCTTTACCAGAGAGATCAGGAGGCCTTTGGAGAGTGGAGAGATATTGCTCTAATTTAAGCCAGAAGCCTTTTTGGAAGCCAGAATAATCTGGAGAGGAAAAGGTGAAGACAGGACAAATTAAGGGTTCCTCCTTGTCAAAATCCACTCCCAAATCCAATTCTTCATCTCCAAGAGGGCTTCAAGATAAACCATCAGGCATGGTCAAAGATTTTCCAGGCCTATGAACAATATCAAAAGAGAACAACTGGATGAAAGCCACCCAACAAGTCATTGGAGCGTTTGGAAGACTGGGGGCATTAATCATTTTGATAATGGATTGTGCATTGACTTGTAACTCAAAGTGTTGACCCCAGAGAACAGTTTGGAGCTTCTTCAACATTTGGGCCACAACACAAAGTTCCAGTTTTGGCCGGGAGTAACTGGATTCCAACTCTGAAAAAAGAAGAGCTTCATACAGAGCAGGACAATCCAAACCATTTTCATCTTCCTGAGTAAGGACAGCCCCA
>CM062632.1:36284011-36369011 GCA_025617555.3 Puccinia polysora | reverse complement strand
TGGACATTTTTGGATGTAGGATGTCAGGTGATTAGTGGCGAGGATGATAGGATGGTTTATGGCTGTCAGCAAGTTTGCAAGACAGCTACAACAACAATGATGTGGGTGACTGTTGACTGGTTGACGGGAAACGGCACCAACAGCTGCAAGCAATATCTTGCTGGCCTCACAGATGAGGAAAGCAGGGGTAGCAATTGGTTGATGATGATGTTGGCCTTTGGATGTCCAGATGAAGGGGGGATTGGGGTTGGTCTTTGTTACCAATGATGGTGATATAGACGGTTTGCGCACGCTTTGCCAAAAATTTGGGCCCCAAGTGCAATGAGGAGGAGTTGAACAGAGGATCTGGACCTTTGGGCATGCTGGAGAGCCCTTCCTAGACCGCTAGGACAGAACAAAGTTGGTAAAGAAAAAATTAAAGTGTGACCATGATAATGGCAGAAAATATTCTTTTTTTTGATGATAGTCAGATGAAGTAATATATAGAAAAAAAACTTTAAAAAATTTCCCCCTTTTTCTGAGGTGTCCCATATTGGTCACCACAATGGGCAAAAAAAGCTTTTTGCAACCCATCTGAGTTGGGAATGGTTGTTTGAAACATTTTGTTATATTATATATAAATATATGTATATATTTTTAGCACTCTTTTTAGTTTTTTTTATCTGTTATTTCTTTTTTTGATTTTAATAAAAAAATAAAAAATTAATTAATCAACTCAATCAAAAATATAAATATAAATAAGAATAGATAAATCAATAAATAAACAAATAAATAAATAAATAAATAAATAAATAAATAAATAAATAAATAAATAAATAAATAAATAAATAAATAAATAAATAAATAAATAAATAAATAAATAAATAAATACATAAATAAATACATAAATAAATAAATAAATAAGTAAATAAATAAATGAATAAATAAGTAAATAAATAAGTAAATAAATAAGTAAATAAATAAATAAATAAATGAATGAATGAATGAATGAATGAATGAATGAATGAATGAATAAATAAATAAATGAATGAATGAATAAATAAATAAATAAATAAATAAATAAATAAATAAATAAATAAATAAATAAATAAATAAATACATACATACATAAATACATAAATACATAAATAAATACATAAATAAATACATAAATAAATACATAAATAAATACATAAATAAATACATAAATAAATACATAAATAAATACATAAATAAATACATAAATAAATACATAAATAAATACATAAATAAATACATAAATAAATACATAAATAAATACATAAATAAATACATAAATAAATACATAAATAAATACATAAATAAATACATAAATAAATACATAAATAAATACATAAATAAATACATAAATAAATACATAAATAAATACATAAATAAATACATAAATAAATAAATACATAAATAAATAAATAAATAAATCAAATGGAATGGAATAAATAAAGTAATAGGTAAATCAATAAATAAAGTGCATTATCCTTCTCACACATTTAACCCTTTATTTCCTACATTTTGATGTTGCTGCGCAGTTGCGCCCCTTTGGTATTTCATGCAAAAATATTTTATGTCAGGCAACTTTCAAAAATCCATTTTTTTGAATTCTGACTTTGCAGCCCCATAGCAGGGGTTGTTAAAATCCTTACCAAAATTTTTGTTAATTTTGGATCCATTAGAACCCCTTCAAAAATGCAATCAAAAAATGAAACAATTCAATAGAAAACAAATTTTTTCATGGGTTTTTGGATCATCATTTTTTCCATTTTTTTTTTTTTTGGTTATTTCAGCTTCCATAAATTTTGAAAACCATTGAAAGATTCTTGTAAGATTTTTTTCCATATTTTTTTGATGTATCCTTTCACCTTAAAAAATTTCTTAAAAAAACACAAAACAATCAAAACAATCAAATTTTTCTATGGACATTTGAATCCTTTTATTTTCCTTTTTATTTAATTTTTTTCGGGTAATTCAAGCCATCAAAAGGCTAAAAAAAAATTCAAAGATCATCAAAATATATTTTTCAGATTTTTTGGATGTATTATTTTACCTTAAAAAATTCCTTTTAAAAAGCAAATAAATCAAAAAATTCAACTTTCTCATTTGAGTTATGGATCCTTATGTTTGCCATTTTGACTTTTTTTTTTTGTTTTTTCAAGCTTTGAGGATTTTGAAGCAACTATTCAAGAGCTTTTTAAAAGTTTTTACAGGATTTTTGGATTTCATTTTTGACCTTTTAAAATTCCATCAAAAACCAAAAAATTTGAAAAATTCACTTTTCTCACTGGATTTTTGAATCCTTTTGTTGGCCTATATAGTTTTTTTTTTCGTTGATTCAAGCTTTCAAAATTTTTAATTTTGAAAAACCAAAAAAAAGTTCATTAATACTTTTTGAAGATCATCTGCATTCTTGCATACACCTTACAAGCATCATTCAAAAAAATTAAAAATAAAGAACAAATATGGATACAAATATCAAAATTTATTCAACTATGATTGGTTTTATTTTTGTACTTGATTTTTGTGGAGCGAACAAAACCTCATTACCAAGATTCAAATTTCTCTGAAAACTTGTTTTCCAATATTTGGAATCCTTTGTCACAAAGCTTTTCCAAAGTGAATCTAACCTGGGAGCTGGCCAATGATCAGACTTGAACTTCACTGAGACTATATGTTTGGATCCTTCCAAAAGAATGAAGCAAATAGGAGAAGTTTTGGAATTTGGAGTGGGAGGGGAATTTAGAGGAAGATATGTGCAAGGTATTAAAGAAGAAAACATAACCACTGGAAACTTTTATGTTTCAGCCAGCAGGAAACCATGGCATGGAAATTTCATCCTTATATTTATGGGAGCTTGGACATAAAGGTGGCTCATTTGCCTTCTTTCTTCTTGGAAAGTTTCACCCCAGATATCATGCGGTAATCTGGTTTACTTGAAGATTGGGTTTGAATCAAGCTCTTTCACCATTTCTTTCCTGAATTAAATCCAGTCTTCTGAGATCCTCCCCAAGCAAATTGCTGCTGCTCTATAGTCACATTTCCCATCATCTATGACATCTTGAACATGGGAGATATGTGGAATGGCTTTTTTGGTGGAAATGGAATCTTTTTATTGGAACTAAAACTAAAAATCAGAATTTTTTATAACAGAAAATATGGACTAAAGATAATACTCACTTCTTCAATTGATACTTGGTCCAATATTCCAGAAGAAGAATAAGATAATGTGCAGGAAACCTGGAGAAAAAACCCAAATAAAATCAGACAAAATTAGAAAATGAGAAAATACCAAACATACTCACTTTCTCACTGATTTTTGGGGCTGCTAATAAATTCCCCCCAGGAGGATGATAAGGAGCATCACCATCTTCATTGGGTACCTTTATTCTCTTGATTCTTGTCACAGGGTTGTATTCAGGAGAAGCAACTTGCTTATTCACAATGGTTCTAGACCTCTGATAAAGGTTTGAATGAAAAAAATAATGAAAAATGATATCCAAAAAATTATCCAAAAATCAAAGAAAATGAAAGCTCACTGTCTTAATTACATCCACATCTTGCAGCTCTTCATCTGCTGAATCTTCCCCTTCATCCAAATCTGGCACTTCTTCATCTTCTGAATATTTCTCTTCAGTCAGAAATTCTTTCTATGTTAAAAAAATGAGAAGGACTCATCAAAAGAAATAACCCATTGCAGAAAAAATAAGTATAGTTATAAAATTACCTCTTCCTCTGATTACTCCTTCTTTTTTCCCTTCTGCTTCCCTTGGATGGCCTTGCACCTTCTTGAAACCTGAACACCTAAGAAAAAAAAGTAATTATGAATGTTGATATATTTTTTTCCAAAAAATTGGTGACTGACCTTCAAATTTGCTGTGAATTTCTTCTTTGGCCTTCCTCTCCTCTTGGGTTCTTCTAAATATTAAAAACCAGATGGATCTCTTTTGCTTGAGGACTGAGAGATATTCTTGAACTTATTGGCTGCTCCTTTGGTTCTTCCTCTAACTTTGGATCTTTGAGTGGAATTTGGCTCTTCAATCAGGGTAAGTTAATATCTTCCACTGTACAGCTTCATGCTTTGCCCAGATAATATAGTGATTCTCCAGGTGGCAACTTGCTGAATGCTTTAAACAGTTTAGTGAAATATAGGTTTTCATTAATGTCTTTGTTTGGAAATTCAAGTTTTTCTGAATCTTCAATTGATTTAGGTTTCACAGTTAACTAAAGAAAGGAAAATCCCTATCAGGAAATTATTCATTTGAGCTTTAATCCCAAAAAAAAAAAGAGAAAAACATACTGAGATGAAAGCTTTGACATGCCATTGAGGATGAAAATTGTCAAGTTGGAAGATTTCACCCTTTCTGATGGCCAATTTGACTTTGTGAACAAGTGGTATACCCATTTAAGAAGAGTAATCACAGTTGTTGCAATTGGTGGAATAATCAGGAACTTGTTGAGATGAATGAATGATTTTGAGGGAAAATTGGCTGATCTTCCCAGAAAGATGATCCACACAGTGAGGCAAACAAATGAGATTCTTGAATTCTTGCTGAGAGGATTCAATGGCTCTCTCACAAGTTTGGATGGTAATGGAACTGTAAATTTTTTGAACTACATTATAGAAAGAGCCAATAGAATAATTGATGAATCTTTTAATGTAGGAGTGAGAAACTTCTATTCTTGATGTACTTGTGTTTCCAAAGTGAAAGTAATTTTTTTCCAAATAGGAGACAAATTTTCTTTTTAGAGCAATCCAGTTTTCAAGAATTTAGTCAGAAGTAGGAGGATTCCACACCAGAGAAAGTTTTGTGGAGTTTTTGTGATATCTTTGTTCAGATTTTGAATAGAACAAATGATTCCGTGGTTTCTGGAATAGCTTCCATTCATCTTCAGATTTAAAGTGCTTCCTGAAATGAGTTTGAATATTCTTTAAAATGTGCCAGGCACAGAGAAGATGATGAGAGGAAGGGAAAACTGATTCAATTGAGCTAATAAGTGCTTGTTCATTGTCTATCACAATCACACTAGGTTCTTTATCTTCAAATACTTCCTGAATTTGAGTCAGGGCCCAATCATAGTTCTGTTTTTTCTCTTGAGATAAGAAACAGAATTCAACTGAGAAGCTTCTAGCAGAATTTTTTATCCCAAGAATATGAAGAAGGGGCATTCCAAATTTGATGGTTTTATATGTACAGTCCATCATAATGTGAGTAGGGAAAAAGTTGAGAAGTTTCATGGAATCAGGTTGTGAAATGAATAATGAATTAATTTGATAATCCACATTGTTCATTTTGTAGTAAAAAGAAGAATTCCTGAGTTCCAGTATGAGTGCTTCCACAGGAGTTTTGCCATCAGGGGCATTTTTATGTATTTGGGATCTTTTGTTGTAAATTTTAGGGAGATTTGTATGGATAGGTAATGATGAGTTGTGTATTAGAGAGTTGAGAATTTTTAAAGGGGGAACTCCTGCTTTGGATAAATTTTCAACCACATCCTTTTGCTCCCCTTGGATTCTTCTGTGAATGGAATGGGTGGAAGGATTGATGGAAGGTGGATGGTTGTTCTCTGGACATATAACCTTCACCACCCAAACACCCAATCTTTTTGAAACATTCCCTGATAACCTGAAAGGAAAATTGGTCTTTCTGGATTTTTTTAATTTGGAGGTATCTTTTCTGGGTTTGTATTCCCCAGATTGATCACATTGGTAGTTTTAGGCCTGATTCTTGCAATTTGATACTCTGGTGGATATGGCATATCTATGGGACTTTTCCCATGATTGGATAGCCTCAACCAGCTCCTCCTTTTGATTATATGATAGCTCAGGAGGAGGGGCCAGAGGAGTGGAATCAAGAGTTTGAGTAGATGAATAAGGAGCAAGATGATTTAAATCACTGGTTTGATTATATGAGATAATGGAGGATGGGCCTGGTGAAACAGTTGAAACAGTTCTGAAAAGTGGGTGGATGTTTTCTTGAGCCATTGGAAAAAGAGATGTTCTTATTTTGAAGTATCTGGAGTTTTAAGTTGTTTTGATGAGTGGTTGGTGGTGCGGTGTGAAAAGGTGTGGTGTGGTGTGGTGTGGTGTGGTGTGTTTTTATGTGGTGTGGTGTGGTTTGGTGTGTTTTTATGTGGTGTGGTGTGGTGTGGTGTGGTGTGGTGTGGTCTTGTGTGGTATGGTGTGGTGTGGTATGGTGTGGTGTGGTGTGGTGTGGTATGGTAGAGGGATGGTGTGGTGGGGGGTGATGGGGGGGTGGAACAGGTCAAGGGGGTGGTTTATAAGATAATTGGGGTGCTCCAAGATGGGTGGTGGTCCCAGAAAAAATTTTTCAGTCATATTGAATATATGCATGTGAAGGGCTAAAAGAAGAGTGAATTTATCATATTTTTTGGTTTTTTGATGGAATTTTTGAAAGTCAAAAATGAAATCCAAAAATCCTGAATAAAAGATTAAAAATCTCTTGAATAGTTGTTTTAGAATTTTAAAAGCTTGAAACACCAAAAACAAAATAAGTCAAAATGGCAAACATAAGAATCCAAAAGTCAAATGAGAAAATTGAATTTTTTGATTTATTTGCTTTTTTGAAGGAATTTTTTAAGGGAAAATAAAGCTATCAAAAAGTTAAAAAAACATTAATATTTTTTTCATATTTTTTTGGATGTATTAATCACCCCAATAAATGAAACAAAAAGGAAAATAAAAGGATTCAAATGTCCAAAGAGAAATTTGATTTTTTTGATTTTTTGTGTTTTTTGAAGGGATTTTTTAAGGTGAAAGGATACATCCAAAAAATATGAGAAAAATTATTAGATTAATCTTTGATTAGTTTTCAAAATTTATGAAAGCTGAAATAACCAAAAAAAAACACACACACACAATAAAAATAGTCAAAATGAGGATCCAAAAACCCATGCAAAAAGTTTGTTTTTATGGAATTTTTTTGTTTTTTGATTGCATGTTTGAAGGGGTTCTAATGGCTCCAAAATTAACAAAGATTTTTTCTAGGGTTTTAAGAGCTCCTGCTACAGGTCTGCGCAGTCCGAATTCAAAAAAGAGAATGAATTCTTGAAAGTTGCATGAAATAAAGTATTTTTGCATGAAATACCAAAGGGGTGCAACCGTGCACCAATGTCAAAATGTGTGAAATAAAGGGTTGGATGTGTGAGAAAAATAATGCCCAAAATTCAAGTTTTGGGACACCTTTTCAAGTTTTAAGAAGGGGCTTGGTGTGGGAAAACAAGCCCTTTGATGCATTTGCAAGAATTTTAGGGTTCAATGGGCTCCCTGGGGTGGGAAAACACACTTTTGAAGGATTTTTTGGGCCTCCTAAGGCCATCAATGATCAATTTAGGCCTTGAGGGACTTTAATCAGGCACCCAAACCCCTGTGGGGTCTGTTGGGGATAGGATTGCTTTGGAAAATTCAATTATAAACATTTCTTGAATCAATTTGAAATTTAAAAATTAAATGAGCATTCAAATTTTCCTGGAATTCCAATCTGAGTTCAAATTTTCAAAAAAAAGACTATTAGGGTGTAGCAGAGTTAGAAAACCTTGTATTTCATTAATGGAAGTTTTATCCCAAATTGGCCATTTAAAACCCACCATTAAAAAACCAAAAAACCCACTTATTTCAAAACAGGGGTGTCAGAGTTAACTGAAAATAAGCGGGTTTTTTTCAGATATGGTATATCCAGTTACCTTCCCAACCCCAAAATCTTATCTTGAATGTCCATTTAATTCAAAGTTTTTGAAATTTTGATGAGATGCAAGGTTAGAACAACTATTAACTTTCAAGTCTGAGTGCAGAAATTTTGTTCATTGAACAATTAAAAAATTCAGTCCTATATAATATAACCCAGAGTGAATTTGAGTTTGAAATTGACAAAGGGATTGGAAGATAACCTAAATCACCTTGAGAATCATCCAATGCTAGTATAATCATCAGCTTACCCTTCAACTCTCCACCAACCTCAAAGTACAAACCAAATCATCCAATCACCATTTCATCCTCCTCACCCTCTATACACATTCTCATGATCATGGTTATTTACCACCATACCTTATTTATCCAAGAAGGAATTAAGTAAACCCTTGAAGGTGATTTTTAAGATAGTTGATGATCTGGCATCTAAATCCAAATATATGAATCATCACTGCAAATCATCACTTGATTATCAAATTTTTAGTTCATTGAACCTGAGCAAATACCATCAACACCATCCCCATCATGCAGATCTCAATCCTAAGGATTTCAAACAGATCAAATCCCTCAAACAAGCCAAAAAGTTGGCTAAGCTATAAACCCTTTTCTCAATCTTCCAGACCCTGGATTCCAGAGTGTTTGAGAATTTTCTGATCACTCATGATGGTGTGATTTTGAAAGGTATTGATTTGTTGCTAGAGATTTCCAAAATAGTTGGCTAGAAATAACACATGATGATGTTTTATAAAAGCTATCAATTTGTTGTTAGAGATGTCCTAAATTGTTGGATACCAATCCAACCCACTCAAATTTGTATCATCATCCTTACCCCCCTCCTCATGTGCCCCTGTACCTAGGAAAGCTTGAGTCATCTTTTGATATCTTGTTTGGATAAAAGAATTGAGCCTATGGCAACATTTCATTTTTTTCTTTTGCATCATTGGGGACTGACCCATAGCAACATGTCATTTTTTTTTCCTTTTGCCTTTATGAGTACTGAGTCCAACAAGGACTACCATCAAGTCTCAGGGTTGAGGGAGGGGACTCCTTGGAAGCCAATGAAGACATGTATGCACAAAAGTTGCAATGATGTATATTGATATGGTTGTTGGGATCTCATCACCTCCTGCTCAAAGAATTTTAAAATGTTAATCTGAAAAGAATCTAGCTTCAATGGTGAGAAGATCTTAAATTGGATAGCCCAAAGAGAATCTTTGGCTAAGTTTTTTGTTAGTTAAATCAAGATGATGTTGTTAATTGGATTATGAAAAGTTATGTTGATGATAAAGAAGATGATAAGGAGGATTGATCAAGGTTGTGAGAAAATATTGAATTTTTTTGCAAACTAGATACACAGTGGATTGTCCCTTTAAATAAGGACAATAATGGAAAAATGAACTGATAAAGGAAAGATGCCCCAGAACCAATTCAGGAAGTTGTGCCTCCTGTTTTTGGTTTCAACAAGCTTTGAAGTGTGACAGATCCTGGGTAGTTGACTTGTCATCTTTCATATGGACCGGCTTTTGTGTCTGTTTGGGTTTTTGGCGCATGGGGATGATTGATTCATTGGTCACTTGATGAGCTTGAGGATCCAATTGATTTTTCCAACAAGCAGAACCATTGGTTGGATGAGGAAGATGATTGGCCTCATCAAGGGTATGATGCACTTTTTTGGGGATTGTGGCCCTAGAGATAGAGATCAAGGGACTTGTTTGAGGGAAAATGGGAAGCTTTGGATAGCATGGATTGATGGGATGAGATGAAGTGTTTTGGAGTGCATGGGTAGCAAAAATGAAGAACATGTGTGCCACTGGAGAAGATGAGTGTGACTCCAATTCACCATTGCATGACCTGATCTTTGGTTTCATTGACTCCAACCAAAGAATTCTGGTTTAAAGGTAACCAACCACCAGATTGGTGTTGATTCATGGATGAGAATTTTAGAATAAATGAGAAACAGGCTTATTTGAAGAATTTTTCTTCAAGATTTCTGATGCAATGTAGATAATTTTTTTATCAAACATCAAAAAAAACATATGAGAATGCTCCATATACCTATTTAATGAGAAGAATTCAAATAGTTTTAAATTTTTCAAAAAAAAAAAAAAAAAAACTTATCAAGTACAGGAGGTAAAAATCAAGATCAGGAATTGGGTTTTTTGAAGAATTGTTAATATCTTCAATGGGATGTAGAAACCTTAATACCAAACATAAAAAAGCTTAGCAAAATTCTACATGTACCTATCTTATGAAGGCTGTTCCACCTTTTTGAAATATTCTCACATAGAATTCAGTGAGTTACCTGATAGTAATAATTAAAGAAGGGTTAATGTTAAATTCATGACTCAAATGATTTGTGTACACAACTCATTTGAGTTGTGTGGCATGGCTACACAATTACATTTGAGCCGTGTAGAGCCCCACATGGCCCAAATGTAGTTTTCTAGGCCCCACATGGCGGTCTGGTGCCATGTGGCCTACAGCCCAACCACATTTGGGCCGTGTGGGGCTCTATGTGGCTCAAATGTAGTCATGTTGCCATGCCACACAAATAGAACAACCAAATTTGGGCCATATGAGGCTCTACACAACTCAAATGTAGTCGTGTAGCTGTTCCACACAAATACAAGCCTTGTGGGCCAAATAATAATAATAATAATAATAATAATAATAATAATAAAATAATAATGAACTAAATAAAAATATAATAAAAACAGAAATCACCCAAAATATTGAAAAACATGGATTTTCTTGGTTTAAAAAAAATAACAAATAACAAATAAAATCAAAATAAATAAAAAAATGAAAAATAAAGAACACTTAAGACAACCAACCCAAAAAAAAAAAAATACAATTTCACTGGTACAACCCCTGGGGGATTGTATACCCCCAAACATGTGTCAAAACCGCTGTGCACCGGGGTACATAACTCAAATACGCCATGTATGGGATGTATAAGGCCCCCTGGGTGTAGTGCGGGTTTGAGATGACCCCTTGGGCGCGTGTAGATGTGTGTTTTGGCCAGCAAGTGCGTTTTGGATGCGTGTATGTGCCCCCAGGAATCCATTGAGCCTTGTAGGGCCCTACACAACTCCCACACGACTGGGAGTTGTGAATTGATCATCACCCTTAAAGAAGATATTGATTTATTAGAAATAAAATTATGGTTTATGATGGAATGTACCCATCTTTTTATGAAAGAAAAAAAAATCTCACATACATCAATTTAATGCAAGGGATTAAGGTATCATCAAGAAATATGTAAAAAAAAAAAAAAAATCAATCAAGTAAAAGAATAATCAAATAAATACTAACATTTGATTGGATCAAATGAATATTGATATTTCCCATGGAATTTAAATCACATTTTTATAAATATATATATATAAAGAAAAAAAAAATTTTACCTAAGGATATTTGTTCAAAAAAAAAAAAAATAATAATAATTGGTTAGAATCTTTTGATAAAAAAAATTCTATTGAGTGCAGGAATTCTAGAGAAGATATCAAAAATTGATCTTGATGAATCAAATTTCAATCCTTTTGATGGGATGTAGATGAATTTTAACTAAATATGAAAGAATGGTTGAAAGAATGTGAGATATACCTGTTTTTAGATAGGTGTTTGAAACTTTTTTTTTTTTTTTTTTTAGTTATGAAAAACAACATTAAGAGATTTGTCAGGTATGAGAAGGATAAGAAAGATTCATTGATTTTTATTCTAATAAATCATTCTTGGATCTGACTCATTCTAATTTCTCTGTAATTTAATGGTTGCAAAATTTTCACATATCTCAATTCATTTGATAAGAGGGACATGTTTATGATCCTTTCACATTTTTTTTTTCATCTATTTCTTAAAGATGTATTTAAATTCAATCAGGAATATTAATTTCTATTGAAATGAATCATTTTTAAATTTTTTATTTTATCATCATAATGATGTTACTCAATGAGTTATTGTTGGGAATTGTTCAAAATATTTGAATTGAACCAACCAAATAAGTATTTGTTGTATTTTTCTTATGTTTCTTTATTTTTGGTATAAAGGTATTCACATATTCCTGTAAATAGGAATTATTATTCAAAGAAATCAATTTTTGATATCTAATGTTTTTATGTTTTGTACTTGATGAATTCCTTTTTGATGAATTTTGAACATATTTGAATTGGCCTCATGAAATAGGTATGTGTAAAATTTTTCCACATGTTCCTTTTTCATGTTTGTTACAAAATATTTACATTCTATCATGAATCCAGAGTTTCCCTCAAGGAAATCTGCTTTTCAATTTTTTTTTTCATAACTGTTTTTCTTCGCAACAAAAAAAAAAAGGATCCTATAATCATGCTGTTTTTCATAGGAAGGTGTGAATTTAGCCAGGGTATTTTATTCTTTGATTTGGTCTATCCAACTGGTAAGTTGTACTTTCCACTCATTCCAAATCCTTTTTCTTTTTAAAAGAGATTCTTGTGGTTGTTCTTTTTCTTTTTATCCAAACGGCTCGTTCAATTTTCTTCCTAGTCCCGAATGACGATAGATTCATGTCAAATAATTTTTTTTTTTTTAAAAAAAAAAGCTATTGGATGAGATCAAGCCACAGATCGTGGGGATGGACATAGAAAGGTGGAACGTTAGGTCATAGGATCAGTGAGGACTTAGAGCTCGACCAACAAAGAATCTAAAGCCTTCTCAAACACTAAAAGGGACTATTGAAAAAACAAGATCGATTTGGCTGACCATCAAAGCTGGTGAAGGAGCATGTTTGACAGCCTGCAGGTCGTGTGTGGAGGAGCAAAGAAGAAGGTCTGGTTTTGAACGAGCTGGTCGAGTTGATCTTGACCAAAGTCTCGACGAGGATGATCTCTAGCAACGTCAGCCCATCGACTGAGTTCATCACTGCTGAGTGAGAAGCAAGAAGACCAACCTTGGATGGCTCCCGAGAGACTTGGTGACTTGTTTTTGTTCGCTCGTGCGCAACTCCGTTCGACGGTTGATGATGGGGTGGAGGTCTTCTGGAGCCATGAATCCTGCTTTGGAGTCGGTGAGAGTACCTAGCCAGTCGATGTGTGGCAACTAGCGCATGAGAAGTGTTGATCAATCAGCCCTTGGCCCACGTTCGAGAGTGATCCAACGACGCCGATGAGGAGGTGGACTTTGATGGGCGAAAGCATCTCTCCGATCGTTCTAGGCCAAAGTGCTCAAGGAGTAGCAAGAGGAGGAAGGCTTCGAGCGGAAGACTAGGATGGCTAGGTCGATGATCAGACCACCATCTATGGTACGATTGATTTGTTTGAAAAGGAAGAGGGGGTACAAGAATATTACTTCAAGAGGTGGGGTGAGGTTTTGAGACGCCTGGGATCCTGATGGGTAGACCACCTGTACCCGCGGTGGAGTAGTAGTCAAGCTCGAGGCTGCGATCGATCGAGAGAAGCGGAAGGCCGCGGGTAGGAGTAGGAGGTGTTCATGAAATTTTCAGATGATCGGTTGGATGGATGAGAGGAGAGGAGAGGAGAGGAGAGTGTTAGAGGCAGAAGAGTTACTTGGGCCGAATTCTAATTAAGAAGTAATTCTTTAGCCCAAGTGCTGGATGATCATCACTCCTTCGAGGCGAGGAGGGAGATCTTGTACTCTACTCTACTCTACTTCTACTTCTACTTCTACTTCTACTCTACTCTACTTCTACTTCTACTCTACTCTACTCTATCCTCCATCGGATTCACGACTCTAGACTCATTGGTCGAACTCTGCCCATGAGCATAGATCTTCAGCCTCGATGGAGAGTGAGAGTGGAGGACCGCCGAGCCTCGAGCCTCCATCCTTGCTTTCGATCGATATTATTGATTCCTCGCCCGAGTCTTGAATTCTCTCATCCTACTCATTCCATTCCATCCCACCATATTCCTTCCTCTCTTTCTTCTTCTTCATCACCACTTCCCACCTTCTACATTTCGTAGATCTAACTACCATCGACTCTATCGATCATGAGACCATCCCCATCCCATCAGTACCAGCCCCCCTCTTCATCATCTCCCAGATCCTGGTCTCTCTTCATCCTCTACTCTCTATCATCCCTCCTCCCATTCTATCTTCATCCCGTCATCGCCATCAGATCCTTCGAGGATGGCTCGACCGCCATCCCCTTCTTACCCACCGTCAGTCTCACTCACTCCCACCACCCCTCCCCCATCTATTCTTTCATCCTTCAATCCCTCCTCCCTGAGCCTCCCTCTCCTCTACCCTCTCCCTCAGGTCATCCCTCTCGCCGTCCGTTCTCCCTACCTCGGTACCTATCTACAGGATGGCCCCGATAAGGATCTCACCGAGATGAGTCCCAGGTTTTGGACCGGAACTCCCATCGGTTGGAACGGTCTCATTCGAGTCGACGGTCACGTGTTCAATTGGATGGGTAACTACTCTCACTGTACGTACAGCCTTCTTACTTCCTTGACCTCCATCCAACCTCCCTCATCCTACTCTCATCTCCACTTTCATCATCTTCATCATCCCATCCTCTCTCCAACCTGTGCTCATCACTTCTTCCTCTTCTCTATCATCCAAATCCTTAAATAGGGCCTGCCGCCAATAACACAAGGTTTGAGTTTACTCCCTCCTCTTCGAAATTCACCTTCGCCATCGGTCCTCCTCCCTCCCCCGAGGATCAAGATCAATCGGTACCACAACCACCCAAGCTCTATCTCACCGCCAACTTCCTCTCTCCCATCACCCCCAACGACCCATTCCGTCAATCGTTGCCATTCTCCTACTTGAGTCTCACCGTCGAATCTGCCGATCAAGAGCCCCATCAGGTTCAACTTTATACCGACATCAACGGTCTCTGGTGCGCGGATGATGAATCCTTACCGGTCGAATGGTCCACCCATCATTCCAAGGATTCTGAGCAGAACTTGACCCCTAGATCCAGTTGGCAGGCCATGGAGATCCGATTGGTCGACCAACAACCTTTTGTCGAACGCGACGATCGAATCTTACACGGTGGCGTTTGGTTTAGCTCGATGAGTTTTGACGAGGATAGGATTCAGACCACTTACACCGCTGGTCAGGATGCCAATCTGACTCGCACCCAATTCAGTCAACTCGGTCGATTGGATCTTCCCATCAACCAAACCTTCCGTCCCATCCGTACCCGTTCCACTCCACCACCACCCCACCATCATCCCAACGCAGATCGTAGGAGGCACGAGAGTGATGAAGAGTCAATCATCGATGAACCCATCCTGGCTTGGGCTCATTCCTTCGGTCGGATCTCCCCACAACGCTCCCTCAACTCTCGATCGATCCTCTTGACGATCGGGCACGTCAGGAGTCCCTTGGTTCGCTACATGACCGCTGATGAGAACGTCGTCGAACTCGAACCACTCTGGACTTCCCGGTTCAAGAACGTGACCGAGATGATCGAATTCCACCTCTTGGATTACTATCACATCCTCGCCGCCACTCAGAGTTGGGACTCTCAACTCTACGCCGATGCCGATCGAGTCCATAGTCGAGCCTACGCGCATATCCTGGCCGTCTCGACCCGGCAGATCTTTATGGCCATCGAGGCCACCCGAGCCGATTACGATGGTACCGAGACCCTCACGTCGACCGATTCGATCCTGGTCGATGGAACGAGCACGATGATGATGTTGAAGGAAGTATCCTCGAACGGGAACTGTCAGACGGTCGATGTGATCACTCCGATGCTCCCATTCCTGATCTATGCGATCCCAAGGATGATTCCTCAACTCTTAGAGCCAATCTTTCGATACATCGCCACCGGACTCTACCAACCCAAACCGACTCCCCATGACCTAGGTGATCATTATCCCAACGCGACCGGCCGGAACGATTACATCTATGCCAATCTGCCCTTGGAGGAATCCGGTAATCTCTTGGCCATGGTCCTGGCCTGTCTACGATTAGATTCTTGTCAGGATCAAGCTCAAACCTATTATCATATCTTGGTCCAATGGGCGGATTGGTTGATCGAGAACACCCTTTACCCCGATGATCAAAGTTGGCCCATTTCTGCGCCTCTAGAGGTTTTCCACACCCCTTTGACTCAATGATGGAGAGCCAAGGGAAAAATCACTGATGTCTAACCCTTTTGCGTGTTTTGCTCTCCCCCCCCCTCCTTGCTTGTTGACTTATGATTCAGGATCTACCGACGATTGTGAGTCATCAGCTCGAATTCATAAGCAAAACAATTTTTATTTTTATTTTTTCTTTTTCATTTCTTTCTTGTTTTGACGGTTTGCTTGTAGAACCAAAAGCGCAATTGATCGTTTGTTTTACTCCCCTCATCCTAATTCTTACCCCACTCACCCATTAATATTTCTCTTCCCTTTTTTTTTATCTATCTTGGTGTACCCTTTCAGTCTTTGGGCCAACCCCTAATCAGACTAGCTTGGTCGTCAAAGGCATCATGGGGCTGAGATCCATGTCGGAGATTTCGAGCTCGCTAGGTCAGGCCAACGATTCGACTCGCTACCATGTAAGCCGTCACCTTACGAACCCACTCGTTCTTTTGTTCTTTCAACTTGTTCCATCCATTCAATAAAAAAAACCCCCTCTCGCTGATCATGATCCTATCCACATCAAGAGTAAAGCGATCGAGTTTTCGAAAAAACTCTTAAAGCTGGGCGTTTCTGAGGATCGTACTCACATGCTAGGATTCTATGGAAATCAATCCTCTTGGAGTACCCAAGTAAGCATTCGTTGGTCACACTTACCTAAATCTGACTGTATTTTTCTTTTGTCTCACCAAAGACTCGTTTGAATGTTGTTGGAGATGTTGTGAGGAGAAACTGATCTGCCGCTTACAAATTTCCTCACATGTTTTCTTGATTGAATTTGGTTCGATTCTCAAGTATAATCTCTTCTTCGATAGGTTGTTCAACTTCAACCTTTTCCCTAACTGGGTCTACGAAATGCAAGATCAATGGTACCTTGCCAAAGCTGGTAAGTATCCAATTCGTTTTTTTAAATGCTGGGTGCCCTAGTCCTACTACCTAGCGGGCCGTGGGCTGATCGCTCTTTTTTCATTTTCTTTCTTCTAACCAACAAGTTCCAGGAGGTTTTGGGCCTCCCCTAGACTCTCGCTCTGAAAATCGAGCGAAAACCGATTGGCTCATGTGGGCCGCCGGGGCTTCTAGGTCCAATGTGACCCGTGGGATGTTTGTAGATGGACTTTACAAATACGTCAGACAGACTGACAACATGGTATTTGGAGACCTCATCAGCTTGGACGGCGGCTGGTCGGTAGGTTTCTTGACCCGACCGGTGGTCGGAGGACATTTTTCATTATTGGGATTGGATACGATGAGCTCGAAACCAAGTTTCACGAGTCATCGAAAGTTGTTTGGAAGTTTGGACGTGGATGCACTGATCGATAGATTAGGGCGTCAGAAGGAGAAAGTCCTCGGATACGGTAGAACCCCCAACGGGCAAAAGTTCATCAGCTGTCTAGGTCTAGTCTTTCTGTTCTTCTTTGGTTACCGAATTCTTTCTCGATGGCTAAATCGCCGGAGGTCCAGAAAATCAAAGGAGTTGTATCGATCGGTTATTGAAAACTACGGCGATGATGACGACGACGGGGATGGAAATGGAGATGATAGGGAGGTGGGATACCTCCATCGGGTCAGAAGGCGGTCGAAGTCGCTCCTGCGATCGCTTGGATCGACGGGTCATCAGACTAAACATGGGATCACCAGCCAGGAGGAGGAGGAGGATCGAGATCGATCGAGGAGTTTGAAGTTATTCGAACTTGGGGGATCGAGAAGGACACGTAGGAGATCTGACGATCGGGACGATCAACAGGAGTTGAGCATCGGGTTGCTGAGTCGAGCCCGAGGGAGAGGCGAGGGAGACGAAGAAGGTGAACCGAGAAGATCCTCGAGGGTTGTTATACCCCTCAAGGATGATACTCCGTTTCGATTGACCGATGAGTCCGATGATGATGATGATCGTGATGGCGTTCGAGACGACCAGGATGATGATGATACTGATCCAAGTCGTCATCGTAGCCGTAGCCTTCAATCGCAAGCCGATTGGGATCTCGGTTTGGTCCCGGCATCATCATGACTAGAGAGGGAAAAACAAAAAGGGAATACTTGCTTGTGTTTTCTATTGAGCTTGGGAAGGAAGTTCATCCCACGATCCCCCGAGCTCTTCTCGTTAGACACCTCTCCTTAGACACCGGCTTCAAAAATTCATCTCTTCTATTCTCAATTCCCTCCCTCTCTCTCCTCTCAAACGCGACGAGCGACAGCCATGGTGGCCCTAAGAACTAAACGATCGATATCACCAACAACAAAAAAATGGGAGCTACCCCCCCCCGCCCGCCCTCGGGAATAGAAAGAACGTCCCCCTACCCTCTCAGCTCCCCGAAAAAACAAAAAGTCGCTCGATATAATATGTACTACATATGTACTCTTCGTACTCGTTTGCTTATAGAACCTGTGATTAGAATCTCGACCTATCGTTTTCATCATCATTATTCAATCGACCTTTTTTCCGTTTTGCTCTCTCTCTCTCTCTCTCTCTCTCTTCGCTCGCTTCTGTCCGCATTCCCTGTTCGCAGTTCTTTCGATCTTTGTTGACTTACGTTGTTGTTATGGTATGTACTTATCTAGACCTTATCCATGCATGATGATCTTTTGTTGGTGGGCTCGTTGGGAGTCGGTCGGTCTCGATCGACCATGGACTCGGTCGATGATGATTTCTTCGTCGATCCTTGCATGGACAAGCACGCGCCTAGGCCGGGCATATTTACCTATGTTTTTGTTGTTGTTGTTGTTGTTGTTGTTGTAGAATCTACCATTTACTCTTCTCTTTCTTTTCTTTTCTTTTTTTTTTTTTTTGTGGGGGGGGGGGGGGGGGGGAAGCGTTGCTTCAGGGTGGCTCAAGAGAAACTGGAGCCAAATCCAATCGTGCTCGTGCTTGAAGTAAGTACGTGGGTACGTACGTCAGGCCGAGATGTATGGACTCACAAACTGCCAAAGTAAGTAAGCACCGATGTACTTGCCAAGTCTCAAGCTCGACCGGACACCGATGAATGATCATGAGAATCGTAAGGCTGCGCAAGAGGGTCGGTTGGATCGGGTTGAAGATCGGTCGAGAGCGGAGGATCGGGCGCAGTCGGAGTTCCGCCCCCCCGCCCCCCCCCCCCACCCCCCAAAAAAAAAAAAAAAAAAAAAAAAGCGCGCGCGAGGGTGGCTTGTTAAGATGATGTGATTGGGCATATGCATAGTATGCATATACCAAGTCAACTCTAACATAGAATATTCCAGAATCATGTAGATACACAACAACACCTTCTTCGACACAACAATATAAAAGGAGGCTCAACAATCAACCGTGGTTGGAGCCTCTTGTGGGAAATTAACATGATTATTCTTACTGTATAGTCACAACAGGTTATGAGCCTGCGCTAATTATTCTTTGTTGGAGCGCCCCTCCGATTTGGATGGTAACCTTTTATACACACAAAAATGAGTTTGGTCATGACTTTGCTAAGAACCTTCAGATATTGTAACTAAAGTATTGGCTTTTGCAAAAAAAAACTTATTACTCAAACGATGACTTGGATCACCCCCCTGTAATGGCTCAAAGTAGATGGATATGCATACTCACCAAGCAAATTCACTACAGAACCAAATCTTTTTTTCACAATGTTCTGAATCATTCTATTCTAAATCACTTTGTTACAAAAATGGGGAACCTTGGGAAGACAAGATGATCCATATTTGTATCAATCTAGATACCAACAGAATGAATAATAAGATCAATCATAAACTTGTCTTCCCTAGGTAAGATTCCAATTTCTATTTTATGACTTGTATCTTATATATTAAAAAACTGTTGATTGAATATTCTTATAAGATAAGATAATCCACATTTGTATCAATCTAGATACAAACTGAATTAATAATAAGATCAATTATAAACTTGTCTTCCCTAGTCTGTCATTACAACCACCCCCCCCTGCCCCCTGTTGTTAGGCTTGACTGCTTCAAAGTAAGTTCATTTATTAGCCTGTGAGCCACCAAAAATCTTGCAAACTACCCACCAAGTTTGTGATCATTAAATCCCTTGAACCTGTTGTCTCCCCAGGAGGAACTCACCTTCTGGTCCTCAACAAGTTCTCACAAAATCTTTCAACCTTCTCAATCAAATGAGTCCCAAAACCTGGCTTGAGAAGACCCACCCGATTAATCGGGTTGGATATACCATCAGAATTGACTTCAGTGGTTTTGATGGATGATTTGACAAGTATCCTCATGGCTATCCAGACCCAGAGTAATCTTACCAGTAGGGACCAAGGCACATCTTCAGTACAAGAAGATCACTTGAGGTATCCAACCCAATCTGAAGGCCAATGGATTCAATTTTGCCAAATGGGCAGAAGCTATTCAACTCAAGGCCCTATTGCTCTTTTGCATGTCAAACTAATTTGAATCCAATCCATTGGATGATTTGGAGGAGCGTACCAGGTTCACAGGGATGATTGTTGAATACATCATAGATCAGTCTCTTTCTGCCTTTGTTGTGTCATTAAGCAGGAGAGATGGCTATTGACTCCTTCTAGATAGGTTTGGATTGGTCTCTTGGTCATACATAATGACAAAATGGCTGAAAGTCATAAATTCACCAAACATCATCAACCATCCTAACCGTCCATATGATGAGATGAAGCTCACTACTCAGGAAATTAAAACTCAGCTTGGAGGCTTTTTGGTGGACTTGGTTCTTTCTCTGCTTCTTCATCCAAATTTGGGTCACCTCTTCCACAACATCTCAAATGTGTTAGACAGTCACCAGGCTATCTATAAGGATCTCAGGATCACCTCTTGGGATATATTGGAGTTGATCTACCAAGAGGTTCTTTTACATCAGGACATACCAGCTAGCTCACTGTTGAGTTACAGGGCAGCTCATCCTCATCCTTCCAAACAAGAATTTTGTGAATATTTGGTTCCTTGAGATACAAAGTTGGTGGCAAAAATCTTAGAAATTGATTTAGATTAGACTGCTTCTTTAAATGACACCTGACTAGATTCCCAACATCAAGGTTAATGTTGTAAGAGACATTGGTTTATATGATAAAGGAATAACATGAAAAATGGGCTTACAATAACAGTTCCCCAGAGCAATGAATTAGGAGCAATGGGGAACTGTTACTGCACCATCCATAGTGCTCCTTAAAATGGTCATAAGAAAAGAAATCATAGGTGTGGAAAGTGTAGGTGTGGTCTGTGACCTATTTTTATGATGTCATGTCAGTGCAGAGGGATCAATGCTCCTTTTTGTTTACTTGTGATTTGTCCAAGGGAGGTAGATTTAAAGATGTTGATTATTGTTGGGCTCATCTGGCCTGAATTCCAACAAATTGGGATACACACTTGGGCAGCTGTTTACCAATCTCAGTAAAGTTGATCCTGTAAAGTTATTCAACCTAACCATCCACCATGTCAACTGTCAGCCCTCTGATACCAGGAACCTTGCAGTCCTTTAGCTACAGAGAGTGATAAAAATACTGGAATAATAATCATAATCATTATTCCAAAAATAAACGCTTAGAGGCTCAAATAAACAATATAATAAGAGCAGTTGCAAGGTTTAATTGGTTTGTTAATAAAAGTTTTTCAATGTATATATAAAAGAGAGGTCACAGTATTATACTAATGGGGGTCTTTACAGACAAAAAAACCTCTCTTCAAGGGGCCTCCTTAGGCAGTTTAAGAACCTTGGATTCAAGATGGGTGCCTTAGAAAGGACTTATCCACTAATATGGCCAGGCTAAAAAGCACAAGGGCCAAGACAGGAAGGGAAACACTCAATCTGATCACTTCAACACAAAAATCCTACAATAATAAGAAGGGTTTCAGAGCTGTTGGGGAGGATTGCTTGATTTAACTTCAATTGGTTGATTGGTTTAAGAAATAAATAATGATACTACAGACTAAGTCATAAATCACTTGCTTAGACTCTTCATAAGCACTTGACTAACAATGAAATGGTATCTGATTGATAATCATAATTCCTGGTAAACTGATAATCTCTGGAATAATGGATCCAAAGAGGTCTGTATAAATACCTTTTTGGGGTGATTTTTGAGCTTCTCAGGGAACCTAGAGAGGTTTCTGCTCATGGGCTGAGGCTGAAAAGCCAGTCAGGGCAAGATTAGCACGTCCACTTGGTTCTTTCAATCAGCTGACTTGAGATCTGCTGGATTTCTGCACTATTTTAGCCACAGGATCTGTTAATCTATTATGGCCTAAATTTGATCATTCTACACTCATCCTTCATTTTTACTATTAGTATTGCTTTAAAGTGAACAGATGTGGATGTTTACTGATTTTCCATCATCCGCTGATCACATAGATCATTTTTAATAATTTTTATGAACACTCCTTGTAGTGTTTTGTGGTCTTCAAAGATCAGAGTCAATGATTTATGTTGTAATCCTTGATATTTTATTTATTATTAAAAAATGTTCTAAACTTAATTTTTATTAATTTTAATTAAGTTTTGATCTTTTTAGATTATTACTAATGCATATGTCAGTTTTTTACATTTACTAGGCAACCCTAACTAGGTTGTAGCTCTTCTGAGCGGTACCTGGTTGTCAGATTAGTCACAACTGATCCAGACGCGGGGATCAGTTAGTACAGATGCGCGTGGGGTAGGATCTGCTGCGTGCGTGGCAGAATTAGCTGCGGGCGGGTCTCTAGTACGCAGGAATTTTCTACTAGGAGTACGTTGGGATATGTAATGATGTGGGGCTGCGCGCGGGAATTGTGACATAACACATTTCTGGGTGTAACTCCTAAAATATACACAACACCTCAATTCTGAGTGAATTTTAGGTGTAAACCCTATATATGACAATACGTGTGAAATATTAGAATGGCCCAAAATTGCCCTACTGGTGTCTTAATTTCTAATACTTTTCTTATTAATTATTTTAAAAATATAAGGGCTTCGAATTCAAGGGTGGGGTCAGTGAGTGACTCTAACTAATTTTGGTTGAGGAATCCATTTCTGTAATAATATTTTTTATGGATTTCTCAATCCTTATTTTGTTAATTGAGATATTCTTATTTTTCATAGTTTTGTGTTGCTATTGACAGGTTGCTCTGTACATAGTAGCAAGCTGACATTCCCCCACTCCAAGATATGTCTATATCTGAAAAACAAATTTGGGTTAATGCCTCCTGCTGGCTCTGTAGTTCCTTAGGTGTATGGGTCTATCAGGGATATTTTGTTCAGGCAACCATACATCTTTATCAGCTGATTCTCCCTTTTATCTAACTAGGTAGAGTCTGACATCTTTTCCATTGATGCTGTCTTTTTTATCTTTAAGGATCTTGCTCATTTTTCCTTTCAGGCTCTTCTGCAACAGTGTCTTTTTCAGGCTCTTCTGCAACAGATATTTCAGGTGAAGGAGTGTGTTCTCCTTTCCTTGGGTGGTAGTGTTTGATGAGACTTACTGGGAAGACTGGGTGTTTTCTAGAAAGCTCATCACTAAGGATTACTTCCACAGCATTCTTACCATGAAGTTTATTCATGGTGAAAGGTCCAACAAAAGCTGTTCTAAGCTTTCTATTTCCAGCTAACTTGGTGAAGTTTGTGGTAGAGATCAAGACTTGATCACCAATCTTTTAATCAGGCTCCTTATGGGTTCTATCTCACCTTTGTTGGTTATACTCCACAGCATCCTGGAAACAATTAACAGCATGTTTATTAGCTAAATCTATCATGTTTTTGAAATCAAGTGATGTAGGTGAATATTTGTTAGCTGGTGGTTAAGGTTATCCTTGGGTAATTTAGGAATCCATCCTCTTTCCAGTATGTAGGGTGCTTCCTTAGTGGTAGAGTGCTTGCTACTGTTGTAGGCCTTCTCCAGTGCAGGCAAAAAACTAACCCAATCATGGCAATAACCATCAGAATTATTTTATTCTAGACCAAAGCAACAGAACCTCCTGAGTATGTCTTCCAGAGTCTGAATCATCCTTTCAGCCAGACCATCCGTCTGAGGGTGATAAGCCATAGAGAAAGCCAAGGTAGTTCCCAGCATGTCATGAAGATTTCTCCAGAACTCAGAGGTGAACTTAGGATCTCTGTCCCTAATAATGATCTTGGGAACTCCAACATCAGCAATGAGTATATTCCAAAATAACAGGGCAACTTCCCTAGCAGTGTCTTCCTTGTGATTAGGTAGAAACTTTGCTTTCTTGGAGAATCTATCCACTATGACTAGGACTGAGTTTTAGGAATAGGCTCCTCCTGGTGGTAGTCCAGTTAAAAAGTCCATCTTGATGATCTCCCATCTTTTCTTGGGTTCAGCAATCTTTTGCAGTAGACCAAACATTTTCCCAGTGATCCTGTGGGACTTCTGAAAAGTTTCAAAACTAGTAACATAATGGATAGTGGAGTCTCTCCAATTGATCCACCAAGCAGTTTGTTTAACCTCATCTAAGGTTCTATCAGTAGATAAATGAACAAATGAGCAGTTATCATGGCATTCAGCCAGGACATTTTGATATGGTCATCCTTAGTCAAGACTATAACACTTGAATGTTGATGCCTGTAGTATACTAGAACATCCCATATGGTGAACCTTCCAGATTTTTATGTTTTCAAGAGGGGTTCAGGTAGGCTATTGATCAATTCAGATGGTGGAGAAGTAATTTCCATAATGGTGATCAGAGTTTTCATGCCAGAATTGTAAGATTCTTTGATTGAGTTGAACAAGGATTCATTCAGTTCAAAAAATGTGGATTCCCATTATAGGAGTTTCAACTTCCAACATGTTAATGTTAAGGATAGGGAAGATATCATTATCCTCTGGATCATAAGAAGGGTTACTTGGGTCATTGGGTAAAGCATTCCTGCTCAAACTATCAAAATTCTGGTTTTTAGCACCAGCTTGGTGAACTATGGTCATCTGACCTCTGTACTGTTGTATGGCTATCTGCCATCTTAACATGCACCTACTAGGGGTCTTCATATTCATCAAAGTCCTGACAGCATTGCAGTCAGTAATTACTGTGAACTTGGTGCCTTCCAAGTAGTAATGAAGTTTCTCCAGAGCCCATACTAAAGCAAGGCATTCCATTTGGCTTGCACCATACCTTTTCTCAGTATCCTTAACTTGTCTGGATATGAAGAGTATAGGTTTTTCCACCAGTTTTTCATCCTCTATGACTTCATGGTGTAATTCAGCTCCTAGCCCATCCATACTGGCATCTATATAGAGCTTGAAGGGTTTAGAATAGTCTGGATGAATCAGTATCAGAGCTGAAGCCATAGCCATCTTGAGTTCCTCATAATTCTTAACTCTTTCATGAGTCATTTCAAACAAGGTGGTGTTGTTGCAGATTTCATACAGACACTTGGTTAGAAGAGAAAACTTTGGTAAGTACTTCCTATAGTAGCTGCAGAAGCTAATAAAAGATAGGAGTTCAGTTTTATTCTGAGGCATTGACCTATTCATTACTGCTGCTATCTTGTTTTGGTCAGCAGCTAAGGTTAGTCCAGAGACCATGTGCCCTAAGGCTTTGAGTTCTCCATCACCAAAGTTACACTTCTTCATTGATACTTTCAATCCCACAGCAGAGATAATTTTGAGGAATCATCTTACTTTATCCAGGTGGGTATCCCAATCATCAGAATAAATGATAACATCATCAATGTAAACCATCATCCATCCTTGTCTGATGAACAATCCTAGAACTGTGTCCATCATCCTTTGAAAATAAGAAGGAGAATTTTTTATACCAAAAGTCATCCTTAGATACTCATAAATTCCCAAATGACAGATAATTCTCATGAATTTCCGGCTATCAGGGCTGATAGGTATTTGGTTAAAACCTTTCAGAATGTCCATGGTAGTGATGTACTTAGCTTTGGACAGGTTATGAAGAGCATGGTCAATCCTTGGAATTGGATAATAATAAGCTTGGGTGTAGTTGTTCAGCATTCTGAAATCTCCAACCATTCTTGACTTATCATTATGCCAAGCTATAATTACTGGGGTAGTGATATCCCCTTGTTCATTGTGTCCTACTTTCCTTAAGACTTGTAAGTCAACCAACTCTTGAATATGAGTTTCCAGAGAAGCTCTAGATTTTGGACTAGAAGGTAAGCAGGTCTCCTGAGGTTAGGTGGATAAGGAGGCTTAATGGTCAGAGTTAGGATCATATAATGTCATTTGATGTTACCAATGGGGTGATCCTTGGTACAGAAAGCATTTTGATTTTCAAAGCATACTTGTAGGATGTCCCATTTTTGTTCTTCATTGAGCAGGGAATTCAAATCTGCTTGAGAGAAGTATTCCTGATTGAAACTCTCTAAGTGTTTTTCATAAGTTGAATCAGAAGTTTGAGCATTGACATGGCATATTTGGAACTTCTTGTTCCAGTCTCCCCCTATAGTGAAGTATCTACCCTTGCTTTGGAATACATCTATACCATAAAAGCAAAGAGAATCATTTCCAAGGATAAAGTAATCACATACTCCATTTTGGAGAACTAAAAATTCAATTTTCAGCTTGAGTGATCCTTTAGAGTGATCCTTTAGAGTGAGGGAGTATGATATCAGAAGACCATACTCCAACAGCATTGAGAGAATAATTAAAACTGCTGAACTTAGCCTGAGGTACTTGTAATAAATTCAGTTTCCAGTTTGGGTCTTGTTTCTCCAAGTAAGTTGAACCAACACAAGAGAAAAAGGCTCCACTGTCCAAGAGTAACTTAACAGGGGAACCTTGGATCAAAGCAGTAGCATACCATGTTTTGCCAGAAGTGTAACTTTTACCGGCAGAAGGTTTCAGAGTCAAGGCCTTAGCCTCAGAGATGTGGTGAATCTTCATGTTGGGATTCCATTTTTGAGGTAAGTTAGAATCCTCATTGACGGAATTTATGTCCAGAGAAGACTCAATACTTCCTTCAATAACATCAATGGGGTTAGTGATCATTAAATCACACTCAGAAAGTGTTCCATCAGTATCATCAAGGTGAGGGTCAGGATTATCATACTCTTCTCATTCATTAGGATTAATCCTTTTCCTAGGTAGAGGACAATCATGTTTTACATGTCCTATTTGGTTACAGTTCCAACATACCTTTTCCTTTGACTCTGGAGTCTTTTTGACCTCCAAGTTGGTTGGATTAGTGGCAGGGGACTCCTTAGTTTTGGCAGTATACTCTTCCCTGTTCCTAGTATTTTGTTCCTAGGGGAGTCTGTTGAATCTCTTATCAAGACAATTCATCTCAATAGTCTCTTCCAACACACCTATCAAGGTAGAAAGATCAGAATTCATAGGCATCCTGTATCTTACACTGTGGTTGATTTGTCCAGGACATAAGTTTAGAAGTCTTTCATTCACTTCTTCTTTATCAGCATGAGGGTAAGAACAGTCTAACCTCTTCTTCTGGTCTAAACACCACTTGTGAGGTTTGTCCTTGGATGGATCAAACTGGGAGGTTTCAAAAGTTTTCATCATCTTTCTTTTCCAAATCCTGGTACCAAATTGTACTTTTATCAATTCTTTCCAAGAACTCCAGGATAAAGCTCCAACTTCTTCCCTTTTATTGATAAACCAATCAAGAGCCACTCTTTCAAACAGTCTGGGAAATCTTACCACAGCTATTGCATCAGGGAATTCATAAGAAGCAAGGGTATAATCAATAAATTTAATGAAACTGACATGGTTGTATTCTCCTTCTCCAGATAATTTAGGCCATTCAGTAATGGGAGGAAGTAACTTCAAAGAATTTTCCACTTCAGGAGTAGGACTGGGCCTAAAATATTCATTCCTAGTTGTCCTGGTTCTGGGAGGAACACTAGGAGTACTGGTGAACCTAGCAGGTCTAGTTTCTTCCAGTTCAATGACTGGAGAGTTAGTAGAATTGACTTTAAGATCTCTGAGATCATTCTTAATCATACATAACTCCAAATTAAGTTTGTTGTTCAATAAATCAATTTTGTTAATCAGATGAGCTGTAGGAGTAGGTCTAGTTTTCTTAACTTCTTCCTTAAGCTGGTCCATGGTTGCAAGAATATCTTCTTGAAGAATTGATTGGTTATCACCAATATGTTTCATCAGGTCCAACTTACTAGATTTTATACTATCCTTGATTTGTTGTATTTCCAACTCATCAATTCTCATAGTCTGAGACTGGCTATAAATCACTCTGAAAATAATCAGACTAAATTTTTCCAATTTTTGATAGACTTGGTCAAAGCACTTGCTGATAATAGTAAAATTGTGAGACACATTTACAGAAAAGCTGTTAAGAGCTTCTACATCTAATTGTGGTACACCTTTTTTCACTTCTGAGATAGGGATATTATGCTGTCCCAATCCTTTGGGTTCCTTAACCTCTGATGGGCTGAGGACCTCTTCTTTTTGGGGTCCTTTCCCTTTAAGGAAGCTAACTGATCCCAAGGATTCTAGCTCTGCACATAGCCTTCTACTTCTTTCTTTGGGATCAACTTTTGCAGAGAAATATGAGATTTCTTTGCCAGAGAGATAGCTCTTCTCATACCTGGCTGATCCTCCTGGGTCTGAGCCAGTTTGAATTGTTCCCAATAGCTCACATGCTCTTTCACTAATAACTTGACTTTTTCCTCCTTGATTGAGTCCAGATGGGGTGGCATAGGAGGACCGGTATCCTCCTGGGATAACACGTTGGGAAGAGGGTGGTTCTCCAACAGTCTTTTGGCCAAATTTGCAGCTGCAGTTGTCGCCGTTGTTGTCCTGCGTGACGCTATGGTCACGGGTTTGAGCCCTCTCATTGTGCTTGCAACTGGAGTCCTTGCGCCTACGGGTTCCTCCATGCAGAGATCCATATGATGGGGCTCTACCAGCTGCGCAGGTGTTGCACCTCTTTTGATCCATAGCACCAAAAAAAAGTGTAAGTCTTCTGTTGAACCTTTTGAAAAAGACTTAAAAATATAAAAAAATAATATTTTTTGAGTATTTATACTTTTAATAATTTTTTTATATATGTTTTGACTTACTTAAAGTCAAATTAAAAGGTACCAACACTTGGTTGGGATTACAACTGTCCTTGGGGGGTATTCCAACGGGATCTGAGTGTGTTCCAATCAGATCTTGGGATAAATCCAAGGGTAAGTCCAAGCGTACACTGTTGGGGACATCCTCTAGAAGGTCCTGGTCAATGAGATCACCAAAAACAAAATCCACTGAGATGGATAAAAACAAAAATAGGAGTTTAATATTTTTTGTATTTTTAGGTGGTAAGATGATGTTTTTACAGAAAAATAATCACTTTTATTAATTTTGGATTTGTCTTTATCTTTGGGATTATTTAGCTCATAAATATAAAGCTTCCTTTGATAAATTTTCCACTCCTTATGTTGTCTTAATAAAGAATTGAAAATTGATAATTCTTTCAAGCACAAGTTCCTTGTCCTTTATGGCTTGCTGTTTATAATAAAGCAATTTCTCCTGTTGTTGCTCAGGAGTTATAATAACAGGGACAAATTTACAGAGTTTTTCTTCTTTTTTTTGTTTGAGAAGGTTCAAATAATAATTGATCAATTCTCCGTTGGTCTTAAGATTCACTAGAGAAACAAAGGATGAAAAATATATGTTATAAGTATGTTAACTTATTTTAAAAAAAAATAAATAGACTTGTCAAAGGAATAAATAATCAAAAATTAATTATTTAAGGATATTTCCCAGACAGACCCCCAGTTTTCAGCTCTCTGATACCAGGAACCTTGCAGTCCTTTAGCTACAGAGAGTGATAAAAATACTCAAATAATAATAATAATTATTATTCCAAAAATAAACACTTAGAGGCTCAAATATATTATATAATAAGAGAATTTGCAAGGTTTAATTGGTTTGGCAATAAAAGGTTTTCAATTTATATATAAAAGAGGGGCCACAGTATTATAATACTGGGGGTCTTTACAGACAAAACAACCTCTCTTCTAGGGGCCTCCTTAGGCAGTTTAAGAACCTTGGATTCAAGATGGGTGCCTTAGAAAGGGCTTATCCACTAATATGGCCGGGCTAAAAAGCACAAGGGCCAAGACAGGAAGGGAAAAACTCACTCTGAGCACTTTACCACGAAAATCCTGGAATAATAAGAAGGGTTTCAGAGCAGTTGGGGAGGATTGCTTGATTTAACTTCAATTGGTTGATTGGTTTAAGAAATAAATAATAATACTACAGACTAATTCATTAATCACTTGCTTAGAATCTTCATAAGCACTTGAATAACAATGACATGGTGTTTGATTGATAATAATAATTCCTGGTAAACTAATAATCTCCGGAATAATGGATCCAAAGAGGTCTGTATAAATACCTTTTTGGGGTGATTTTGAGCTTCTCAGGGAACCAAGGGTTCTGCTTGTGGGCTGAGGCTGGCAAGCCAGTCAGGGAATGATTGGAACGTCCACTTGGTTCTGTCAATCAGCTGTCCTTAGATCTGCTGGATTTCTGTACTATTTTAGCCACAGGATCTGTTAATCTGCTATGGCGTAAATTTGATGATTCTGTACTCATCCTTCATTTGTACTACTGATATTGCTTTAAAGCGGGCAGATGTGGATGTTTACTGATTGTCCATCATCTGCTGATCATGTAGATAATTTTTATGAACACTCCTTGTAGTGTTTTGTGGTCTTCAAAGATCAGGGTCAGTGATTTACGTGGTAATCCTTGATCTTTGATTTATTATTAAAAATTTTTTTTAAACTTGATTTTGATTAATTTTATTTAGGTCTTGATATTTATAGACTATCAGTAATGCATATGTCAACTTTTTACATATGCCAGGCAACCCTAACTAGGTTGTAGCTCTTCTGAGCGGTACCTGGTTGTCAGATTAGTCACAATGGATCCAGACATGGGAATCAGTCAGTAAAGATGCAGGCGGGGTAGAATCTGCTGCATGAATGGAAGAATTAGCTGCGCGTGGGTCTCTAGTACGCAGGAATTGGCTACTAAAAGTAAGTAGGGATATGTAAGCATGCGGGCTGCGCCCGGGAATTGTGACATAACACATTTCTGCGTGTAACTCCTAAAATATACACAACACCATAATTCTGAGTGAATTTTAGGTGTAAGCCCTACACGTGGAAACACATTTGAAATGTTAGAATGGCCAAAAGGTACCATACTGGTGTCACAATTTTTAGTACTTTTCTTTTTAATTATTTTAAAAATGTAAGGACTTGGATTTCAAGGGTGGGGTCAATGAGTGACCCTACCTAATTTTTGGTGAGAAATTCATTTCTTCAATAATATTTATGTATTTCAAATTCATTCTTTTGTTAATTTAGATATTCTTGTTTAATTTTTTCTATATAGTTTTGTGTTTCTATGACAGGTTGCTCTGTGCATAGTAGCAAGCTGACATCAACTATCGGCCTCTTTTTTGGGCTAAAACCCAGATCCCAATCTTGGTTCATTTGCTCTAGATCTCACTTACCTAACCATCTACCGCATCAGCTATTGGCCTCTTGTTTGGGCCAAAACCTGGATCCCAATCATGGTAAGGAGAGAGGGGGATTCCGGGCCGGGCTGATGACTAGGTATATAACTATGTACAAAGGTTTGTGACATCTTGGAATCATGTGAAATTCTATGGGTTATGCCTTGTGACATAATTGTGCCTTACCATGTCATTCAACATCCCCTCCCACAACCATGTTCCTGGTGTGGTTACCCAATCTGGACACCCTGGACCAGATGCGGAAAATTCCAAATTTTTTTTACAATTCTTTTATTTAGTTTTTGTTCTAAAAAAAAAAAAAAAAAAAAAAAAAAAAAAAAAACAAAAAAAAACAAAAAAAAAAAAAACAAAAAAAAAAAAAAAAAAAAAAAACAAAAAAAAACAAAAAATCGGAATTTTTATGTATCAGTATCAATCCTCCAATTTCCTCATCCTGAAAAGCTTTCCTCTGTCCCAGTGGTCTAGGACAGGCCTCTCTTGGTCTCATCACCTAGGCATTGGGTTTGATTCCTTCTCTCTTTGTTCCCCCCTTCCTTTTGGCCAAATGCACGGGCCAAGACCCGCTTGGACCAAACTTCCTCTGTGCCCCCATCATCCTTTCCCATCAAGCCTCATCCACTTCATTCCCACCTTTGCCCCTCAGCATGGCTCCTTGATTGCCCCAGAGACGTCATCTTCCTCATCTTTCCTCCAAACCAATGAAGTCTCACCAAGATGATATCCCCTTCCCCGTCTATCCACCAGCCTCCTCCTCCAATCTTCCTTGGCTTGACCATTGCCGGCTGTAATCAAACCTATCTTCAACTACTCCTGTCCATGTTCTATCTCTCTCACCCATCTTTAACTCATCATCCATTCACCCGTCTTATTCTCTGCCTCCAGTCAAGGACCAAAACAATTTGGTCCTCAGAAACACCGTTCTTCCCAAGATTGTCACCCAACCATGCCATCCTTCAAACTTGAATCCAAATTTCAAGCCATTGCATCAGTTGCATCATGGATCATTGGACATCCACACTTTGTCAGCATCACAACCGTCACGAATCAACACGGATCCGTTTCCCCTGGCTTGAAAGGCTGTTCTGTCAACGGATCCATCATCGAGTGATGATTCAACAAATCTACTAATCAGTCACAAAATTCTTCAAATCATCCTATTGGTCCAAATTTCCTGCAACCTTTGGCAATCCACCCGCGTTGGCCTCTCATCCTCATCTGATAAGCCCATCATCAAATCGGCTAGATTTGATGGTTTACCAAATCCAACCCCCAATGCCTCCTTGTCCTCTTGAACCCCGTTGTCCACAATCTTACCCCAACTTGATGATATAAAAGCAGGATTGACTCATCAAATTGATATATTGAAGGCTTTGCAGAAATTTCAACTTGTGCTCCGTGATTTGATTCAACAATCAAAACTTGTGGGTGCAACGGAGGAACAGAAGGAGGGAGACAAAAGCTCAACCAAATTGAACCCCATCACATGTCCCAAGTCTCAACACGCCTCCTCACTGTCCTTCCCTGCCATTAAGAATTCTACTGATCCCTCCAAATTGCCAGCATTCCACCCACCGATCCCACATGATCCTTCCAAAAAACACCCCCCTTCCATCTTTGGGTGGGGGTGGAAAAGTGTTGTCTACCGCCCGCAGACATCCACGGGCGGTCTTGTTCATTTTTTTCCTACCCCTTCCGCCCTTGGGTGAGGGGTGGGTGATCCTTGTGTTGTCGCGCGCGCCCGTCTGCGGATGGAAGCAAGAGAGGTGAAGGGATGAGAAAAGATCCCACCCCAGTCAGGGAGGCCGTATTTCCACTGGCCCGCATGATATATTTTTTCTGATCATCTGAAATCAAAAAAAAAAACAATTCCGCTCTATTTGTAGAATCACTTGTACATAGTCTAACAGGGCCTCCTGCCCATATAAGGAGGGGCTCTCCCATGACTTTTGGATGGAGGGGGGGTATTATATGGTATCCTATGAAGGAGAATGATCATCATTATCATCTTGAAACAAATCATCTGTGGGGTCTCATTCCCCTTTATCTGAGACTGAATTCTGGGTATATCCATGATTGCCCCTTGATCTTTGAGCCTCCATACTCAAATCCTGATCCTTGATCTTAATCACCAACCAATAGCCTTGCTGGTTGAAGAAGAATTTGACTGATTGAATTCTTGAGTGTGTTACACCACTCCTGATCCCTTTATCCGACCATACTGGTCCTGATCATCCTTTGATTATCTTTCTGGAACCAGTCATGTCTGACTGAAGAGGTTTTATTAAGCTTAAAACCTGGAGTGTTAAACCTCCCTTCATTTCTTTTGAAGTTGAATTCTGCCACGCTACTCTTGAGTCCCTTGAGAAGTGTTGGGTTATTCTTGTTTGAATCAGTTATTTTTTTGCTTCTAGAGCGTCATCAAACAATTACCTTTGTCTTGTGCAGCCACCCACAGTTATCTGGTACCCTTCAAGCGCTTGATTGCGGAGAGTTGGGCAGGTTCATTGAGAACATGGAGGTTGTTTGGGATTGAGTTGATCTTTCCTAAGCTTTTGCTGACAACCAGAGCTATTAGCTTGTGGGCGTTGTTACTTACAATTGCCTTGTCTTGTTGAACTCTGAACAATCCTTGACTTCTTCTATTCAAGTTTTCCCCGGCATCATCTTGCCTCAGATAGTGTGGTTTCCCCAGCTACCGACTACTATCATCTTTAACCTTTACTCTTTGGTCCCTCATTTACCAGGTTCTGGACTTTGATCTTGGTTACATTTAAATAATTTTGTAAAACTCAGGAGGGCCGCCTAAACAGCACCTTTCCCTCCACAGAACTGCCATGGCCTAGCACCGTTTGGAGTCTTACACCCAAATATACCTATACCCATAGCCCCAGCCATGTGCTTGTTTGGTGCCAGGGCTTTGGTCGTGATGTTGGTGAGTTGTGAGATTGAGCTTGTCCATTCAATGCCAGTGTTTTCCCATCTGACAAAATCATTGACAAAGTAGAATGCCCTGCTGAGCTAGGGAATTTGCTAGTGTGATGTGTTATTTGTGGCAACCAAAATTGCGGCCTTGTTGTTTCAGTAGATCTTGGATGTTAGGTCAAAATTGATATCTGATAGGGTCAGCCAGAGATGTGCTAGGAATTGAGAGGCCTTGGATAATGAGAAATATTTGGCAGCACAGGTTGACAGTGCCACAAATGTTTGTCTCTTGGCACCCCAGGCTAATGTGTTTCCTTGATGTTGGATTACGTATCCACTAGTAGACCGTTCATGTTACCCTCCAAAATTTACATCCACCCACATGGTTAGGCTGGTCAATTCACCCTGTAGGTATTGGAGGCAGTTGTTGGATGATTGATTTAGATATCCTATCAGTTGATCAAGCTCCCCCCAATGTTCTGACAAAGGACAGGAGTTGAATCTAGCCAGAAGGTTCACAGTGTAGGTTATGTCCGGTCTGGTGCCACAGGACAGATACATCAGAAAACCAAGGATTGAATGATATTCAGTCATTGCTATTCCCTCTCCCTGGTTTATTTCCATCAAGTTCCCGGACAGCGGTGCTTGCTTGCAGAAGGTTGGCCTTGGGTAGTCCATCCAAATCTCCCCGGCAAGCAGATTTTGATCCAGTGTCATCTTGTCCCCCATTTGGCGTACCCTGATCACTACAATTTTGTCTACCATAGATTTCCATTTCAACTTCAGCTTGCTTTCTACCCCTTTTTTGAACCAGTTTAGCATTACCTCCAAAGACGCCACCACCACCCCATCTTCAACATGCAGCCAGAAAATCACAAACTCATCCCCATCTCAACAAACATACAAGGAGTCCTTGAGTTTGCTAGCACTGACACCAACCCATTTTATGACCACTTTGAAGTGTTTCCACCAACAACTTGCAGCTTGCTTTGTGGCACACATGGCCTTTTTTAGTCTCATGAAAAATCCCCTCCATTCCGGACGTACCAGAGTTGGCGGCTGAACATAGACTTCCCCATTGATGGGCCTGTATAGGTAAGCTGCACTGTCATCAAATCTTGCCAAAGGGAACCAGCCACTATGAGCTATTGCCAAGAGAAGGCTTAGGGTGTTCAGGGAGGCTGTTGGAGCATAAGTCTCACACACGTCCACTCCCATCCTCTGAATACATCCTTTGGCCATGTATCTTGATTTCCGTCAAACTAACTCTACATCCACATTCCACTTATGCTCCAGCAAAAACTTTGCTCCAAGGATTTTCATCCCTTTCTGCGGCTGCACTGGTTCCCAGACATCCAAATTGTCAAACTGCTGGATCTCTGATTTGCCTGACTTGCGCCATTCAGCCGCCCACTCTCCTTTCAAAGCCTCTGGCATAGATTGTGGGAAAGCCCACTCAATTGTCTTTGGAAGCGCATCAATGGCCAATTGTTTGGCTTTGGCTATCCCATTGGTGTCCTCCCCGCCCAAACGCAGCAAACTTATGATATCCTTGGCTGGGCTTGTCAACAGTTGCACCGGCAACGCTTGGAAGAAAGGAAAAATGGTGGACGTTGAGTGAATAACTTGGTGTTCCTTTTCAGACCAGAAAAGCAATCCGGCTCCTCCTGGTGGGAACCCTAACAGCCAACAGCATTTTCCCCACTCCTCCAGCTTCCCTTGTTGTTTGGATGGTACGTGAACAATGGCCTCTGCTTCAAATTGGTAGAGAATTGCAGGGTTGATAGCAGTCCCAGATAGCAGTTCCAATGGCAATTTGCTGCCAGTCCTGGAGTTGGGTAGTCTGTTGATGATGTAGGTTGCCTCTTGATAAGAGAAGGACCAAAATTTGGGGCCCATCCCACTCTCATTAAGTATGGTCCTCTCCATGTCCCCCAGAGTCCTGTTTACCCACTCTGCCTCACCTTTCTTTTCTGGATGGTAGGGCAGGATTGATGCCATTTGGATTCCTAGTGGCTCCATTTTCATTTTTAGCGGTCCAGTATATTCTGCCACATTGTTGCTCTGGATAAACTTTGAGTATTTTACTTGCATCAAATTCAGGTTTTCCAGCCATCCCAGGATCTTTCCAGGCACCTCCAAACGTGTCTTCAATATTGCCACATAGGTATAGGTTGATGCATGATCCCAGAAAGTTAGGAAAAAGAGGGCTCCTATGAGATCTGCCTCAAAGGGAAAAGCTACGTTGGTAACAAACAGATCCATAGGATCATTCCTTGCAATGCCCAAATAAACTCCAGGAGCTTTCCTGTTGAGGCTCTTGGAGATAGCATAGAGTTTTCAGAAAAATGATTGCCATGGGCCGTTAATTTCTTCTGGGTAGTGTCTCTTCAGGAAACTCCTCACCACTGCATCAGAGGCGTGACCAAGGCAAACAACCCATTTATAAGGTTAAAAAGAGGGTTTGGACAAAATCTTCATTGCAAGACCTGGGTCTTTATATGTAGGTACAACCCAACAAAAATTATTGAATGATGTTTTGTATTTATTTCCCATAGGATCAATCAGGGTGGCATTGAGGCCTTTGTAAGTCAATCAACATCCCTCTGCTAGCAGCCACCTGGTGGACAGGATGATGCCTCTGACCGCCAGGAATGAGTACACCCCATCAATTGTCCTCATCCCTGTCTTTCTTGGTATTACAAGCCTACCAATGGTCATAGCATCCACGTGGTGCTTGTTAGCCACTAGTAGATATTGTTTTGGGCTCTGGAGTGTTTATGTGGGATGAAAATATCTTGAGGGGCCACTCACATGCGCACTGGCCCCAGAGTCTATTAGGATCTCTCCAACATCAAGTTCCAGCATTTCCATGACTCTGAGTTGGTCACCCAGACAGTTGCAATGAGCTGGGCATTGTGGTGGTAAGTACGGCAACTGGTGGCTGGCATGATCTTCCAGAGGCTTTGGGATCTTGCCCATCCATACATCAGTCCAGAATGTCCTGCAGTCAGCATACCAGTGGCCCTTCTGTCCACAGTATTGACACTTGCATCCGTAGGTGTTGATCAGTGTGTCCAATTTATGCTTCCCAGAATAGTATGCGGCTTGGTCAATGGATAGGTGAGTTTTTCCTAGATATCTGTCAGGAAAGTCTCCTTTCCCTGGCCTCTCCTTTGGGGTGTTATGTACCTCCCCCTAACCGCATTGATCCGGTCCAACTCCATCAGGTCTGCACCAGTGGTTAGTTAAGGCTTCAACTTGCCAATTGCCCCTTGCAACACATTTGCAACGTCCAGGAATGGAGGTGGTTCCTTTGTGTTGTTCAACTGCTGGGAAATAGATTAATTTTATGTTTTAATGTCAATCCCGGGCAGAGCTATGGCTACAGATTGGACCAGAAAGCCTACCAGCTTGTTTTGCAAGACTTCCAGCTTATTCAGGTCAGCCATGATTGTGTGGAAAGCTTTTATCCAGGTCATATCCGCCTCAGGAGATGAGAGTAAGGTCATCATCTTCTCTGCCACTTCCACTTTATGCCGCCTATTTGACCAGTTGCACATCTCCACCAATTTTTTGTAAATGGAGCAGGCTAATTCAACCCAAGAAGCCTCTATTATGGTGTAAAGTTTGTTGTCAACCAAATTGCGTAGAAGGTTGAAAATCACCCAGTTCTCTGTGCTGTTTAGTATATAAAAGTTTGTTGGCTCTTTGAGGAAGCTTGGGTCCCAATAAAAAGCTTGGCCAAGTGTGCAATTGACTTCCCCCTCCCATGCGTTGAAGTTTGATCCATCTAAAGCCAGAATGAGCCTTTTGGTGTTGATGTTCCCGTGGAAAGACATTGGGTCTTTGAAAAATTTGAAAACTAACACATTTTCTGCTTGGCCAGTCAAGTTCATATTTGGAGGAACAGAAGTGCAGGGAGTCTTGCATTGGCTGGTCATCCTGCCCATAGTGGTCTCCATTTGCTGAAATTGTTTGGTGAGTGTTGCTTGCAGCAATTTGAACCACAATTAAAATTCACTTTTTGATACGTTACCCGCCAACAATGATGATTGATCCCCCATTGCCTGGTCTTTCACTTCCCCTCCTATTTCTTCCTGTCAGCCTCCTGGATTCCAAGACCCTTACTATCCTTTAGCTACCAGAGGTGATAGAATAAATAATAAATATATTATTTAATAAATGCAGCAAAAATCCATAAAATATTTGGATAAAGCTCATTGAAAGGTTAATTGGTTTGGATATAGTTTAATGTTATAAATCAATATAGATAAATTGATTATTAAATATTTTCATAGAGGGGCCACAATTATATTGAGGATCTTTAACACTTCTGTTCAGGGAATTCAGTATGAAAACATGTAGGCCTGGTTACTTTGGGCCCTTTAATTCAAAGGATATTTTGCCCAAAGATACTATGTATATAAAATACACGGTGGAGTGGCAGGGCTTTGTAACCAAGCTTCCACGACAGAGAAAGGATAATAAGACTCATTGGTATATTATTAAATCCTAAGGGTATCTGTTTGGGATGTGCACTGATGGGTTAAACCTGTATACTGGGGTTATAAGGTTGTTCAGCAGCTTAAATTGATAAAAGAGGGTTGAGGAAGAATATTATTAATCAGAATAAAGGCATAAATCACTTAATTATCTCTTATAAGTATTTGATTACCTTTGCACGGTGTCTGGGTATAAATATAACTGGGTCTCTGGGTATCAATATCCTCTAAAGAGCTCTTTATTTATAGCTTTTGGAGTCCCAATATTGTCCTTCTGAGGGGTACAGGGGCTCAAAGGGATGGAAACTGAGGCTAGCAGGGTAACCAGTAGTAGCCTTTCACGTGTTCTTGGTGCTGTAACACGGGTAGCATCTAATTAGACAGGGTATGGGAATTATTCTACTTTATGATTCATGTTTGGACGTGTGAATAACACTAATCTGTCCTTTTTATTTATTATTTAATTAATTATCCTTAGTAAATGTTCACAGTAAGTTAATATTTATTTTAATAGAAATTCCTACGGACATTCTGATGTCAGGTGAGTTCTCATTATGTATGAAATAATTGGAGTAAAGTCATGATATTGATTTTACTCCTTATTTTCAAAATTCAGTTGATTTACTAAAATAATTACTTAAAAATGTAAGTCATGGGTATTCATGTAATATTTTTACATAATTAGTTTTCTTAGTATTTGAAAAAAAATATTGATGTATAGAAATTCTCATAATAGTATATCAAAGTATTTTAATATATTTTTAGAAGTAGTCATTATCTTATTTTCGACATTTTTGGTACTTTGAATTATATTCAATAAAAAATAAGTATAAAATTTGTTTAAGTATTTTTATATAACTTTATGTATTTTTAGACTATATAATATTCATGGGAACATTTATTACATATGTAGAATGTTGCCCTGTAGGTTGTAGCATGTTTACGCAGTACCTAGGTTTCTCAGGCCGCCTGTCACTTTTTCAACCCGTAGTCCTGCGGCTGCGTACTTGTCAGAGGCCCAGGGCTGTGTACACAAATTTGAAAGAGTGACAGAGCTGTAGCTCAGCCGCGTGCGGGGGCATTGGATGCCGCGGATGCATGCGGGAATTGTGACAGAACACATTTCCATCTGTAACTCCTAAAATATACACAACACCTCAATTCTGACTGAATTTTAGGTTTGAAACCTATACGTGACAAAACATGTGAAATATTTAATTGGCCAAAAAGTTCAATAGTGGTGCCATGGTATTTTGGTCTTTCTTTTCCTTGATTATTTAGAAATATAAGGAGTTGGATTTCAAGGGTGGGGTCAGTGAGTGACCCTACCTTATTTTGGGTGGCAAATTCATTTTTCCATTAATATTTATGGTTTTCCTTCTCCTTCATAGGTTAATTTTATTTTTATTATTATTATGTTATTTCTGTTACTTTTTCAGCTTGCTCTTCAATAGTAGCAAGCTGACGCTTCCCCTGCGGTGGTGATTTCCTTTGGTTTTCTGGTCTGGTTCTTTATCCAATCTTCCTTTCTTTTATGGTATCTAGCGTTCATGGGGGTTCCTGTCCAGTTGGTTTACCGTCTTTTAACCTGTAAAGTTATTCAACCTAACCATCCACTGCATCAGCTATCAGCCTCTTGTTTGGGCCAAAACATGGATCCCAATCTTGGCTCATTGTGCTCTAGATCTCACTTACCTAACCATCCACCAGGTCAGCTATTGGCCTTTTGTTTGGGCCAAAACCCGGATCCCAATCTTTGTAAGGAGAGAGGGGGATTCTGGGCTGGGTAGATGACTAGGTATACAAATATGTACAAAGGTATGTGACATCTGAGAATAATGTGAAAGTTTATGGGTTATGCCTTGTGACATAATTGTGCCTTGCCATGTCATTCAACAGATCCATCACCAAAACAAGTCAGTCATGGCATGCAGCAATGAGTGGGTGCACTCTGATCTCAATTGGAGGAATCCATTTGTGTACTGCTACAAATGAAGCCAATGGGCTTTTTACTTTCCTAGGCACCAGCAGAAACTTCCACGCCTTGGGGATCCCCACACTTTTGACCCAATGGCAAGAATAAAAAAAATCACCCATTTGTCATCCTGTTTTCAATTGGAACCCAAAAAGCGCAAGTGTTGCTTCTGTTCAACAACATCCCAAAGCTGGAGAAACAGTCCTCCTGGACTCAGGGGCCACAGGCAGCATATCGAATGATGCTAGTATTTTCACATTGCACAGACCAATCACTCTCAATCTCACTGTGGCATCATCAGACACATTTCCCATAGAATCAATTGGGGATGCCATTCTGCAAAACACCCTTTGGGGAGTTGAGACTCTCCAATGCCCTTTATTGTCTAAGAATTAAGGGGAAAATTATATCACTAGGGACGTTTGAGCATCATGATGGATTGGTGGAATTTAGGGATGGGACATATACCCTCTTTCAGGGTGGAACTCTTTCTTCTACAGTTGAAATTGGTGATTGATATTTTTTTCCCACTTTTCAATCATATGTCTTGGCTATAAATATGACTGCCTACAACATGCATGACCTCATTGGCCATCTATCTTTTCCAATGCTCCGCAATACCATAAAGAATGACTCTTTCCTGAAACCCCCCCCCCCTGTACCCAAAGACAATGTTGAGCACTGTAGGTTGTGCTTGATAATGAAAGCTACCCATACGCTCCCTGAGGATTTTTCTTGAAACAGCTGCACAATCCCCGGTGATCTGATTGCAATAGATGTCATAGGAACCTATGCAACAGGTATCAATGTCTCTAAGTATATCCTTGACATTGTCAATTTCAAGTCTGGGATGATCTTGGCAATTCCAATTAAAACGCGCTTGGAACCTCCAACAGAAATTATGAAGTGGATCAAGAGATTAAATAAAATGACTAACTTTCCGGTGAAGAAAATCTGCAACAAAAATGGGTTGGAATTCACAAAGAGCGGTAAATTACAGTCTGCTTTGGGGGACCTTGGGATATTGCATGAGAAGGAAGTGCCTTATGAGCACCATCAGAATGGGGCAGTTGAGAGAAATAATCAAACCATCTTGGAAATGGTGCAGAAAATGCTACACTCCATGTCTTTACCCCTGAACCTATGGCCCTATGCATTCAAGCATGTGGCTGTCAGCCATGAGACAGTTAGACTTGTCCAAATGTCTGGAAACTCATATGTCCTGCTGGTATAGTGGCTAAGTACTAGGCTCACTTCCCAGTATCTGATACCAAGGTCACTGGTTCAACCCACCATGGAGACAATAATGAAAATGTTGAGTAGTTTTATAATTATATATTAAATCTTAATAATATTTTAAAATGTTTTATAAGTATGTTTTTATGAGTATGGATTATGGAATTAAAACCTTGATAATTTATATTATCAAGAAGGGGACCCAATATAACTTTAAATTAAGTTATGAGGACTCAGATGCGTCCCAATTATTGATATAGAAGTTCCCAAAGTGTTTCCTCTCTTTGGGAAGGAGTTACAGTAATTATATTAACCCATACTCTCTATACTGTATAAATTAATTACATATTTAATATTATCCCTTTTGGGATACATTAATACCTTAATATACTAATCTGAGCCTTGAGTGCGTCCACTCAGAAGGCTCAGGGTTCAGTTGGGAGCCATGGTAATCATATTAACCCATACTCTCCACTCTGTACAATTAAATTGCATAATTTTTACCTTATCCCTCTTTGGGATGTAATTATAATTAATAATCCCTCTGTACACTTAATAAACCTTACTGAGCCTTGAGAGCGTTCACTCAGAGGCTTTACAACTTAATTGTAAGCTATGAACCTTCTAGTAGCACTGCCAAGAGTATATACTCCTTATAGGTATAGTATAATTATAAATTAATTACTTATTTAATACTATCCCCTTTTGGATGTAATAATGCTTTGATATACTTCACTGAGCCTTGAGTGCGTCCACTCAGAGGGCTCAGAGTTCATCTTTAGGTTGTAAACCTTTTAATAAACATTGCAAAGAGTATACATAATCTATGTGTATAGTATGAGCCAAGATACTTATAATTAAAATTAAATTATTTGCCAAGGTATTAAGCTACATTAAATAAATATAAATAATCATTATGATGGATTCTAAGGCTTCTATACCGTCCATCTGAGTGGTTTATAAGTCCTAAGACCCAGTAAGTAACCTTTTAGTAGGTAAAATGAAAAATTTACCTTGAAAATCCTTCCCAATGAGTACTAGTTCTTCATTACCCATTGGGAATGATGTAATGATGTCTTGGGCCTTTGAGGACGAAAACAAGGAGAGCCTGACACTCCCCTGGTGATTACTAGAGTCTCCTGAGGGCTCCTGTTACCTTAAAAGAGCAGGGTCTTTACCCTATTGCCCTTTCATCATCCATTATTATATTATTATTTGAACAAGAATACAAGCAAGAGTTAACAAGCCCATTAACCTTAATCTCAAGAAGAAGATTGACTGGGGCTATAAACTTTGGTATTAAATTCAATCAATAACCTATTTGGCAACAACAATTTCGAAGTGAAAGGTCTCACTTGGATAAGTAACCCCTATGTGTTACTCTTTAAAGGGTGTGAGCTTTTTTTTAAGCAAAGCTCCTTTTGGTCTTACTCCTTTAAGACTAAGGCCCCTTACCTTTTATAAAGGTTTAAGGTGTGGCTATTTACTCATAATACCTTGGTATTATTCGAGTCTGTAAGCTTTTAAAGTTGCTGTTTGGAATATATAAGTCAAAAACTAATTTAAATATTGGTTTGTCTTTATTCTTTTGCAGGTTTAACCACAGCTAGGTATAGCAATAGAGGTTAAATCCCTGACAATTGGGGGCCTCATCTGATTTCAGTACCTTTGAGATTGTTTTGTCTGCCTCAAGTACGCAATTTTGTGATATTTTGGGAAAAAGTTTTTGCTGATTTATAAATTTTTTGATAAAAATCAGTAAATAAGAAAAAAAAAAGCAGATTTTCGAAAATTCTGGGATTTTTGCTTTGAGCTTTAAAGTCCTTCTGTTTTGAGTGTTTAAGCATATTTTGTGCGCATTTTTGACCAATTCGGAACAGAGTTTTTGCTAATTATTGATTTTTTTCCATCTCATATAGGAAAATTATAGAAAATAAAAAAAAAGAGGCAAAATTTTCAAAAATTGCTTTTAAAACAGTCAGCCCTTTTTAGGAATATTGTTCCACTGAGATTAAACCATCTTAATCTGGTGTGCTCGGTTTTGACTTGGTTTTGTTTTATTTGTTTTGATACAAAAGAAAAAGTTATAATAAACTTAAGAAGAAACCGTAAAAAAAAAAAAAAGAGAAAAACCAAGTTTTTTCTTACAGCATCATTATAAGCATTGTTGCCTATTGTCCAAGAGTGTGTATTTAGCAATCTTGCTCTCTGTCGACTCTGAGTTCAACAAAGTCACTTGCCGCATAATTCCGGCTATCCAAGGGTAGCTCCGCGTAATTTCGCGCCAGGGCAGAGAACGGCTGAACCAATCATCAATTGGTCAGTCTGTTCATTTTTTCATACAATTTGGACAGGTATCTGACCTTCAATCTAGCAGACAGTGCAGGTGACCTACCGCCACCTGAACAAAGGATTGACCGTTGTGACCAGTAACAGTATTGGTCAGAAAAGCGAGTTAGTGAACAATTTTTTTTTCAACATAGTATCAGGCGTACTTAACTTATCTCTCAACACGAAATAGTGTCAAGACAACTCTCCATAGCATCCTTCCTTCCATCTAACCAAGGAAGAGCCCGGAGCTTTGTGTTGGAGACTAGCTCCTTCCTGCAAAGTGAAGCGAGAGGGCCGAGTGTCCGTAGTGTTGAACCTACGGAAAGGGCGAGATCACCGGCAACAGACATTGTGACTCACCGTGAGTCTTCCATCTTCCTTTGACTGGCGTGACGAAAATATTAAATTGATCCATTGCCTATTGCTTCTAACCGCATACGCTAATGGCAATGAACACCAGAAGCAAGGGGGCTCAGCTTGTGCCCCCGGCGATTTTGAACAAAGAAAAAGGCAACCTACAGCCAGGAGCAGCCAATCTGCTGACCTGCCACAGCCAAAACAAGATAAATTATCTGGAGGCTGTGGCGGCCAGCAACACACAGAACCAGGCAACGTTCCTGATCCAAGCCCTGGCGACGCACAGGGCTTTGATCAAGATATTGGGGAGGGAAAGGCTCATGAAAGAGACGGAAAGTTGGGACCCAACCCAGATCAAGAAGCCAGTGGCTCCCAAACCAAAGGCAAAGAAGAAACTTCCAGAGGGGATAACCCCACAACCAGTAGCCTCTGGTTCCCAGGGTCCTTTGAGGAACAGAGAACCCTCTCCTCCTCACAACCAGGGAGGAAGGATGAGGAAAAGAAGAGATCACAGGAATGCGATTTATGGAGAGATGATGAGGATGGCGAGATCTCTCCAAGGGGGGTTTCAATATTTAGAGGAGGAAAGAGCCAAGAGGGCAAAGAGGGGTTAAGATTATCCCTTGAATCAGAAATTTTGTTAGATAAATTTCGTGATATTGTATTCAATGAGACCCTTCACATCAAGAAGGCAGTAGTACACACAAACCAATATTGTGTTGAAGGCTTTGCAGCCATGGACAAGAAGTACAGTTGTATAGTATCTGATAACATTTCCCTCAAATCTATTTTAGAGAATTCTGCAAGAGATATAGAAGATTTAACTAATAAGACCATTGAACTGGACCTGAGCAAGGTCCAGAATAGTGATTTAAGCAATTTGGATGACAAAGTGACAAGTATTAGTGAATTATTGAAAGATTCTGCAGAGGAATTTGTAGCAGTGAGGAAGGAGGTCCATTCATTGACATCCATGGTGTTACAAATAAGTCACTCCTTGGAGCTGCTGGAAAACAAGTTTGATAAAAATATGAATTCTGTCAGAGAAGAGATATTGAAATATCAGGTTGTGTCAGAACAAGGTTTAGAAAGTTTAAGTGCAAGGATTGATAAGGTACATAAACAATTAGAGCACAACCATGACAGGCTTGCCAGTAGATTGCTCTCCTTGTCCCCAAGCAACCACATTCATGCCATAGAGACCAAAAACCATGACAGAGATCATAGGATGGATAGGATGATGGCAGAAGATATTGATCCAGTGCAAGATTCTAGTAAGAATGAAGTGTTCAAACAGATACTGCAGGGATTGCCCAAGATAAGTGAATGGCCTGATTTCTCCGGAGAAGGTGAATATGACCACACTGAATTCATTTCATGGATTGATACATTGAAAGAGGACACAGGATTACCTGATAATTTTATCACTAGCAGGTTGAGTATCTTGTTTAAAGGTATAGCCTCAGACTGGTATAGAGACAGAAGGAATTCAGTAGGTGTGCAAGACTGGGAATTTTGGAAAAATAAAATAAGTTCAAAATTTGGTACAGAAAATTGGAAGAGGAAGTGTTTAAATGCTTTTAACAAAGACAGATTCCTGCCAGGTGTTACACCACCAGCAACATGGGTAACCAGACAGAGGAAGAGGCTTAGAGACTGTGATCCATACCTGGATCAAGATAGTATTAATTTCAAGTTACTATCCTTGATGGATGGTGAAGGTTCATTTTCAGTAAAAACTAGTATGAAAACTACGGATGATTGCTCAAACTTGATTAATATACTGGAAGACATAGTAGAAGACACATCTCTAGGTAGGAGGAAATCATATCCTCCCAAAGAAGTTCCTATGGAGAAATCCAAAGGCAAAGCTCAGCCAAAACTGAACCTGCAGGGCACAGAAGTCTCTTGTTACACATGTGGGAAGGCAGGACATACTTCTAGGACTTGTCCTCAGAAGGCAAGCAAAGTGAATAACATAGAAACTGACAAAGAAGAACAAGTGGAGATTTCTTATGATTCTTGTGATGACCATAGTGAGGAGGATGATAACCACTTAATCATAGGATGCATAAATTCCATAGACTCAGCAAATGAATTGGTACAAATGTCATTCTGCGGGAAGCCTTGTAAGGTGCTTCTGGATTCAGGTGCTTGTAAGTCCATAGTAGGAAGGGGATACCTGGAGAAGTTCTATCCCCAATGGAAAGAGCACTTATTAGACTCACCCAAGTTAAATTTACAAAGCTGTTCTGGTGCACTGGAAACTTTAGGAATGGTAAAGATCAGGTTGTTCCTGAAAGATTTGGCTCTGGTGATCAATTTTGTAATAATTGATAATACAATGGTTGAATACTTCATCATTGGAAGTGACTATATGAAAAGGTATTGTTTTAGTTTATTCCATGAGCAAAGTTCTTCATCCTTTACCATTGGAAACAGTGAAAGGTTTTACTTCAATAATTTTGGCGTGGATATGGTGAATAATGTTTCAGAAGAAGATTTTGGCCAAGAGCTCTTTAGAGACTCAAAGATCAGTTCTTCCTTGAAAGCAGAGGAAAAGGAGGAACTATTTTCCTTGTTTTTTAGGCACCAAGAAGCTTTTGCAACAGTAGATCAGCCTTTTGGGTCAATCAGGGGTCATGAGGTCAAGATTACTTTAACAATAGACAGGCCATATCCCCCAGCTTTGAGGAAACATCCTTTCCCTGCTAGCCCTAGGAGCAAGGAGGCATTGAAAGAGCATATAGATACATTATTGAGGTTGAATGTGATCAGAAAAGTAGGAGCTAATGAGGATGTGGACATCACCACACCTGTCATCATAGCTTGGAATAATGGGAAGTCAAGAATGGTTGGAGATTTTAGAGCACTGAATTTGTACACAACCCCTGATAGGTATCCTATGCCAAAGATTGTTGAGTCTTTGAGAAAATTGCACCAGGCTAAATATATTTCTTGTATGGATGTTCTGAAAGGTTTTCACCAGAATGTTGTAGACCATGACAGCAGGAAATTCCTGAGGATAGTATGCCACCTGGGAGTGTTTGAGAATTTGAGAATGCCTTTTGGTATCAAGAATGCCCCATCCCATTTTCAGAGGATGATGGACTCAGAATTTCATGAGGAATTGATGCAAAACTGGTTGATAGTCTACATAGATGACATAATTGTATTTTCAGAAACATGGGATGAACATAAGGAGAGGATTTCAATTGTACTCAAGAAGGTGATCAGGATGAATATGAAAATATCTTTGACTAAGTGTCCATTTGGATTCAATGAATTGATGGCTTTGGGTCATGTTGTGAGTGGTCTGTCACTTGGGATAGATCAGGCAAGATTGGCAGCTGTATTACTGAAGCCCACGCCTAGTAACATTAAAGAAATGCAGAGTTTTTTAGGTTTTGCAGGATATTACAGGCTACATATTAGGGATTTTGGAATGATAGCTTCTAGACTGTATAAGATATGCAGTCCAAATGTTTCATTTGAAATGACTACAGAAAGGTTGAAGGCCTATGAGATACTTAAGGAAAAGTTGACAAGTGCACCCTTGCTATTTCACCCAGACCCTAAGAAACCATTCAAACTGTATGTGGATGCATGTATGGAAGGTCTTGGAGCTGCATTACACCAAGTACAGATTGTGAATGATAAAACAGTTGAGGGGCCAATTTGCTTCATATCCAGACAATTGAAAGATAGTGAGAAGAGATATGGTGCCTCACAATTAGAATGCTTGTGCTTGGTATGGGCCTTAGAGAAATTGTATTATTATTTGGACGGTTGTCAGTTTGAAGTCATTACTGACTGTACAGCTTTGAAGTCTCTTCTGAACATGAAGACACCCAATAGACATATGTTGAGATGGCAGATTGCTATCCAGGAATGGAGAGGCTCTATGACTATAGTCCACAGAGAAGGCCTGGTACATAACAATGCAGATGGGTTGTCACAATGGGCACTACCTAATGAAATAAATAATCCTGCTTATGACCCAGAAGATACTGTAGATACATTACCTATCATGGCCATTTCAATGAGTAGCCTAGCACAGAGTTTTTGGGATTCTGTGTATGACTCTTATTCAGGAGAAAAGAATACTTCACTACTAGTAGAGATTATGAAATCTAAGGTCAATAGACAAGACCTGATTGAAGGACTGGATGAACAATGGAGGAAGGAACTAATTGATGGCAGGCTAGTCCTTTTAGATGGGTTATTATATCATAAGTCAGCCCACTGCTGTTCAGTAGTATTGGTGAAGGACGAGCACATACAGTTGTTGATGAATGAATGCCATGATAATATCTGTTCAGGACATTTGTCTAAGGAGAGGACAACAGATAGGATAAAAATGATAGCTTGGTGGCCTGGTTGGAGAAACACTGTCTCAGACTACTGTGATTCGTGTGAGAGATCCCAGAAAGCTAACAGATCCACAGGAAAGAAATATGGTTTGCTTCAGTCAATAGAAGAACCTAAGGATAGATGGTCCACTATCAATATGGACTTTGTATCTGGATTACCACCGGGAGTAAAGGATAATCACAATTGTGTACTGGTAATAGTTGATAGGTTCTCCAAGAGAGCTAGGTTCCTGCCATGCTATAAGGATAGCTCTGCCATGGATGTAGCCTTATTGTTTTGGAATAGTATTGTGAGTGATGTAGGTTGCCCACAAAACATAATTAGTGATAGAGACCCTAAGTTTACTTCTGAATTTTGGAAGAGTTTGTTTGATTTGTTAGGAACCAAATTATCTTTCTCCACAGCCTATCACCCACAGACTGATGGACTGGCAGAAAGAATGATACAGACTTTGGAAGACATGATAAGAAGGTATTGTGCCTATGGGATTGATTTCAAAGACAATGATGGTTATACTCATGATTGGGTATCATTTTTACCTGCCTTAGAGTTTGCCTACAACTCCAGTAAGCATTCCACCACTAACATGTCACCTTTTGAATTAGAAAGAGGTTGGATCCCGCGCATGCCCAAGGATATGCTCCTCAGCAACAGTATTGTACTGCATCCCACTGCAGATTGCTTTAGAGATATGATGGTTAAGGCCAAAAATTTTGCTGGCAAATGTGTTAAAGAAGCAGTAGAGTACAACAAGGGTAGATGGGATAGAACACACAAGGATCATGACATCAAAGTTGGAGACATGGTCTTAGTTTCAACAGTGAATTTTTCTAATATAGTAGGGCATAGAAAACTCAAAGACTCATTTGTTGGGCCATTTGTGGTAAAAGCCTTACATGGTAAGAATGCAGTAGAGGTGATTCTGAGCAAGGAGTTTGACAGGAAACATCCAACTTTCCCAATCAGTCTGGTTAAGAAGTTCATAGAACCCACTGCAAAGTTCCCACTAAGGAAGGTACCTGTGGTTGTGGTCCCACCTCTACAGGATGTTGAAGATGGACTACCTCACAAGATATTGAACCATAAGATTAATAGAAAGGACAGTAAAGATGTAAGAGTTTATCTAGTCAGGTTTAAGAATAAATTAGCTGATAGTGACTTATGGTTGGAAGCTAAAGACATTAAAAACTCTGATATTGTATTGAGGAGATATAGAGCCTCTAAGAGAGCTAAAAATTCCTCTGAAGAGTAATTTTCTTTTGGTGGTAGGGAGTGTCAGCCATGAGACAGTTAGACTTGTCCAAATGTCTGGAAACTCATATGTCCTGCTGGTATAGTGGCTAAGTACTAGGCTCACTTCCCAGTATCTGATACCAAGGTCACTGGTTCAACCCACCATGGAGACAATAATGAAAATGTTGAGTAGTTTTATAATTATATATTAAATCTTAATAATATTTTAAAATGTTTTATAAGTATGTTTTTATGAGTATGGATTATGGAATTAAAACCTTGATAATTTATATTATCAAGAAGGGGACCCAATATAACTTCAAATTAAGTTATGAGGACTCAGATGCGTCCCAATTATTGATATAGAAGTTCCCAAAGTGTTTCCTCTCTTTGGGAAGGAGTTACAGTAATTATATTAACCCATACTCTCTATACTGTATAAATTAATTACATATTTAATATTATCCCTTTTGGGATACATTAATACCTTAATATACTAATCTGAGCCTTGAGTGCGTCCACTCAGAAGGCTCAGGGTTCAGTTGGGAGCCATGGTAATCATATTAACCCATACTCTCCACTCTGTACAATTAAATTGCATAATTTTTACCTTATCCCTCTTTGGGATGTAATTATAAGTAATACTCCCTCTGTACACTTAATACACCTTACTGAGCCTTGAGAGCGTTCACTCAGAGGCTTTACAACTTAATTGTAAGCTATGAACCTTCTAGTAGCACTGCCAAGAGTATATACCCCTTATAGGTATAGTATAATTATAAATTAATTACTTATTTAATACTATCCCCTTTTGGATGTAATAATGCTTTGATATACTTCACTGAGCCTTGAGTGCGTCCACTCAGAGGGCTCAGAGTTTATCTGTAGGCTGTAAACCTTTTAATAAACATTGCAAAGAGTATACATAATCTATGTGTATAGTATGAGCCAAGATACTTATAATTAAAATTAAATTATTTGCCAAGGTATTAAGCTACATTAAATAAATATAAATAATCATTATGATGGATTCTAAGGCTTCTATACCGTCCATCTGAGTGATTTATAAGTCCTAAGACCCAGTAAGTAACCTTTTAGTAGGTAAAATGAATACTTTACCTTGAAAATCCTTCCCAATGAGTACTAGTTCTTCATTACCCATTGGGAATGATGTAATGATGTCTTGGGCCTTTGAGGACGAAACCAAGGAGAGCCTGACACTCCCCTGGTGATTACTAGAGTCCCCTGAGGGCTCCTGTTACCTTAAAAGAGCAGGGTCTTTACCCTATTGCCCTTTCATCATCCATTATTATATTATTATTTGAACAAGAATACAAGCAAGAGTTAACAAGCCCATTAACCTTAATCTCAAGAAGAAGATTGACTGGGGCTATAAACTTTGGTATTAAATTCAATCAATAACCTATTTGGCAACACCAATTTTGAAGTGAAAGGTCTCACTTGGATAAGTAACCCCTGTGTGTTACTCTTTAAAGGGTGTGAGCTTATTTATAAGCAAAGCTCCTTTTGGTCTTACTCCTTTAAGACTAAGGCCCCTTACCTTTTATAAAGGTTTAAGGTGTGGCTATTTACTCATAATACCTTGGTATTATTCGATTCTGTAAGCTTTTAAAGTTGCTGTTTGGAATATATAAGTCAAAAACTAATTTAAATATTGGTTTGTCTTTATTCTTTTGCAGGTTTAACCACAGCTAGGTATAGCAATAGAGGTTAAATCCCTGAAAGTGGCCTACATCTCAAACAGACTTGTTCACTCTGGTAACACTACAAGACCTCACAAAGAGGTCCTGGGAACAAAACTGTCACTAAGATTGCTTTGGCCATTTGAAGGAGAATGCTAATTTTACAATCAAAAAAACCTGAAGCAACACAAACCTCTACTCTCACCTGTTCTGGAACATTGGATTTGCACCCAATTCAAAAGGATGGGTCCTTTGGGACCCAGAAATGGGAAAACTTCAGACCTGGCCTCTCTTTAAAATTAATGGCAAAAAGTAGTCCTTTTGGACCTGGTGGAAAAGATGATTGGCTTGCCAACCTCAGCCACACAGTGTATAGAATTTCAGTATTGAAACTCAGAGAATTCACCCTTGGGAATGAAATGGATTAACAGGACGCAATCATGGCCAAGTTCTCATTGAATCTGTCATTAAACATGGATAGCCCTGTAGTGGAGGGGGCGCTCAACTCAGAATTTTCTGATGAATGGAATACCACAATGGATGAAGAGAACAAATAAATGTTAGAAATGCAGGTCTATGAAATAAGTGACCCTTCAGAGGACAGACACAAGATTCTAGGCTCCCAGTATTTCCTGACTACAAACCAGGGCCAGTTAGGACAGTTCCTGAAGAGGAAGGCTTGGTTGTTGGCACAGGGATGCATGCAAATACGGGGAGTGAGCTTTGAAGAAAATTTTGCCCCCACCCTAACCTTCTGGTCCTTGAAAATGATGTTGTCAATGTTTTCAAAACTGGGATGGCCGGTAGCATCTTTTGATGTCAAGACCATGTTTTTTGCAAAGAAAAATTGACAAAGAGTTGTAACTGGGAACACCAAAGGGATACAAATGTCCCAAAGGAAAGCTCTTACGCCTAAAAAAGGTTTTATACAGTACAAAGCAAGCTGGATGTTTTGGTGGTTGCATCTGAAGCAAAAACTGGAGAAATTGGGCTTCAAGTCAAACAGTGAGGATCAAAGTACCCACATTTTTGATGGAAGTGAATGGAAACTGTTTCTCTGGATACAGGTTGATGATGGGGTACTGAGTGTGGAGAGCAAGATTCCTTTAAAGACTTTAAAATCACAAATTATTTCAAAATTGAATCTCAAGTAGGATGAAGAATTGGCATCCATCATTGGCATCCAGATAGCACGGGTCTCTGGCAGTTTTCAACTCAGCCAGCCTGCCCTGTTGGAGAATATCCTGTCTGAAAAAGACTCTGGCATACAGTGCTCAATGCCACTTTTGGAAAACTCCCTCTTGTAAAAGGTCTCAGCAGGGGGGGATACTGAATACCTCCATTGCATTGGCATGCTTCTCTACCTCCCACAGGGTTTGCGCCCGCATATATCATTTGTGGTGCACTTTATGGCTTTTTTTTACCTCAACCAAGATTCTTCACACTGGAGTGCTCTCAACAGATTAATACAATAACCCAGGAAGAAAAAGGGCAGGAGCCTTTGGCTGTACCCCAAAGGGGACAATGAGCATGTACTGAAAACCTATGTCAATGCAAAACTGGGTGGCAAAGGCTCAAAATCAACACATCAATTCATCAAAACTCTATGGGGATCTAAAGGAGAAAACTGTGTGGTGCAATAGACCTTTCAAGCAGAGTAAATGACTCGGTCTTAAAAAGCAGCAGAAAATTTATGGCTGAAGCAAATTGTGGCAAGATTTATCCCCAAAATCACTCTGGTCATCCTATCCAACAATCAAGCAGCAGCAAGGATTGCATCCAATAAGTCCAGCATGAAGAACACATGGCACATTGATTGCAAATTTCAATTTATCAATGAGTATCTGAGACTCAAGCATCTGGATTTGGAATGGATTCAAGGGAAGGATCAGTTGGCTGATGTCTTTTCTAAAGCTCTGGGAGCTACCCTACATCAGCACTTCCTTGACATGTTTTTTGATTACATCTGATTAAATGTGTGTTTTTTATGTCATATTTTTTTCTTTTTACCTTTCATCTTTTATTTCCATCTCATATCTCCTATCTTGGCGTTTCTTTTCCTTTTCCACTTCTCCTTTGTTTCATTATTTTTTCTCAAAATTCATCCTATTCACTCCACTGTGTCTTGGTATTGTTTTGGGGGGGGGAATGTTAAGATTATGCAATGAGGTATATGCATAGTACGCATATACCAAGTAAACTTTAACAGAGAATATTCCATAATTATGTATATACACAAAAAAACCTTCTTTGATGCATAATATAAAAGGAGGCTCAACAATCAAGAAAGTTGAAGCCTCTTGGGGGAAATTAAAATCAATATTTTTAACATATACTCACAACATGGCTCATGGCTTTTTGTCAGCTTGCTACTTGGACAGAGAAACCTGCCAAAGCAGATTTAAAACAGAAAAAAAAATGATAAAATTAGAAGGAGTGCAAAATCCATGAATGTTATTACAGAAATGGATTCCCCACCCAAAATTGAGTAGGGTCACTCACTGACCCCACCCTTGAATTCTAACTCCTTACATTTTTAAATAATTATTACACAAAATAAACTACAACACCACCATGGCACCTTTTTGCCATTTTAACATTTCACACATTATGCCATGTATAGGTTTCACACCTAAAATTCAGTCAGAATTGAGGTGTTTTGTATATTTTAGGAGTTACAGGTGGATTTGTGTTGTGTCACAATTCCTGCGCACAGCCCTGCATTCATACAGTAAGGGTACATGCGCCTGACACTCAATATATAGGCGCATGTCAAAAGGCCCGCATGCAAAATGACTGACTGGCCGCAGGCAACAGATTCCCACACGCAGCTGTCAAGCCTACGCGCATCAACAGAAATTGCACTAAGCCTGACAGCCAGGTACCACAGGAACAGGCTACAAACTGCATGTACACATCATGTATATGTAACAACTTGACTGCTGGACAGAGGGATGTCCAATACCTTAGAATATTGAATAAAAGATATGAAAATCACAATATAAAACAAATAAATTGTGGGAAAAAATAATGAAGGTTGTTGCGTAAATGAGATTGCCAAATCTTTATGAACCACGAAACACAACAAGGAGTTAACCTAAAAATTATTGAAAATTCCCAACGTGTGCAGAAGATGCCGTAGAATCTACTAATACACACTTCCACCAATGTTACTCAAAAGAATTTAATAAAAAATGAGGAAATATGTCTGAATCATAAAAATAACAAATTAAAACTTAAACACCTTCTGACAATTATTTCACAAAGAAATATGACATAGACAAGGCTAGCAGATTGACAGCACCAGAACTACGTTCCAAACTAGCCCTGACCAGCCTGCTAGCCTCAGCATCCAAGCACAACCCTCTCTACGTGCCCTGAGAAGGTCTTATTACCCAAAAGGGTATATAAACAACCCTTTGTTTAAATGATTTAATACACAGTAATTCTTAAGTATCAATCCAGATCCCTTGCCATCCGTTATCAAGTGTTTATTCAAGATAAAAAAGTGATTTATGGCTATATTCTGATAGGAGTATTAATAGTTCTGACCTCAACATTGATTCCGTGAAGAATATCAGCAAATAACCCCAATAATTGTCCTGAGACCCTTTCATACCGTGAATCTCTGCAATACTCCTGGAGTAAGTACTTAAACTAGTAAGTTGTCTCCTCCTTGCAACCCAGGCATAAGTGCTGTAAGACAGCCAGTCCACCCATCCCCTTTAGTTAGTCTTTGTGAGCAATCATTTAAGACCTCATTATACCAAGGTCTTTACACGGTTCAAAAGAGCCCCTTGAAGAGAGGTTGTTATTCAATAAAGATCCCCAGTTTGCACAAACTGTGGCCCCTCTTAAAATATATATTTGAAAAAAATATAATCCAACCAAACCAACCAAACTTTGCACTTGCTTTTAAACCAACTATTTAAGCATTTTACCGTAATTTTCTTGGAATCACTATTCCAACACCAATATCACTTTCTGTAGCTAAAGTATGGCAAAGTTCCTGGCATCAGGAAGCTGACACTTTTTTTTTTTTTTTTTTTTAGTGAGGGTTTGCATTGCGCATGGGTCACTTTGGATATGCAAAATGCCAGCTTAGAGTTAAAATTAATCAAGAGGTTCACAATTGTCACCCCATTTGCTGCCTACATGATTCAGAATAGCATGAGAGGGGAAGGAAAGGAGAGGAAGGAGAATGAGGAAAGACAGAAGGAAGGAGGGGTAGTGAGGAAAGCCAGATACATGAGAAGTCCAGGCATGAGGGGGGAGAAAAAGCACAGGGTCCTAGGGGCTGCAAGAGCCCAGAAACAGCAATGTTTGGAGGCGTTGAGGGGGGTTGTCTGGCTGATCTACCAGAAGGTCTGCCTCATCTTGTAAGAAAGCAAAACAATTTGAGTCTCTGACAAAGTTCTCTAAGGAGGGCCAGGCCTTCAGGTTATTAAGGGAAGAGCCAAGATTGCTAGGGTTGTAAAATATCTTCTGTTCTTTCAGATTTCATTTGAGTTTTCCTTGGTGGAGAGCATGAGAAATAAAAAAGTGGAAGGTATGAGTGACTGTCTCCTGGTGATAACCACACAGAGGGAAAGAAAGATAAGCAAATTTCCTTACTCTAAAGTGATAACCATTAAGGCCACAGCAGCCAGAAGAAAGCTGAATTAGGACCACGGATGCTTGGGTGCCAGCATCAGGGATTTGACTCCTTAGGCATCTTCTTGGTGTAATGAGGTTGCTCAAGGCCACGCTTCTGGCCTTTGTGATGCTGATGTAAATGAAGAACAAGGGTGATTTGCCTAGTCTAACCATGTAATTTGTTTTCCTGTCCACTAGCTCTTTGCCCCAAATTCCAGAGTGGCCTGGGCACCATATTAAGTTGAGTTGTGTTGAAAATCCTAAAGAAGAACACAACTTCATCAGCTACTTGTACAGTTACTGACCAGGTTTAGACAAGAGAAATGCCATGGTCCTGATGATGGCCCCCTTGTTGTCCATAAGTATGTTGGAATACTCCAAACGGTGCTAGGCCGTGGCAGTTCTGCGGAGGGGAAAGGTGTGGTTTAGGCTGCCCTCCTGAGTGTTAAAAAAATATTTAAATGTAACCAAGATCAAGGTCCAGAACCTGGTAAATGAGGAATCAAGGAGTAGAGGATAAGGATGATAATAGTTTGGTAGTGACGGAACAGCACTATCTGAGACAAGATTATGCAGGGAAAAACTTGAACAAAAGAAGTTAAAGTCCCCTTAGAGTTCAAAGAACAAAAGCTGTTGTATGTAAACAACGCCCACACGCTAATAACTCTGGTCGTCAGCAGAAGATTGGGGATGATCAACTCAAACCCAAGCAACCTCCAGGTTCTCAATGAACCTGCCCAACTCTCCACAATCAAGCGCTTGATGGGTACCAGATAACTGTGGGTGGCTGTACAGGACAAAGCACAATGTTTAAGAAGCTCTAAAGCAAACAGTAACTGATTTGAAGCAAGGATAACCTCAACACTTCTCAAGGGACTCAAGAGTAGGCTGGCAGAATGCAAATCCAAAGAAGCTAAGGGGAGGTATAACACTCCAGGTCTTAAGCTTAATAAGACCTCTTCAATCAATCGTGATTGGCTCCAGAAAGGTGATCAGGGATCAGGACCAGTATGGTCAGAGAAAGGGATCAAGGAGTGGTATAACACACTCAAAAATTGCAACAGACAGAATTTTTCTTCAACCAGAAAGCCTATTGGTTGGTGATAAGGATCAAGGATCAAGAATTGAGTATGGAGGATCAAGGATCAAAGATGTGCTGATTTCATGCTGGATCATTCCATGCTCCAATGATGGATCCAAAAGGCAGGGGAGAGCCCCTCCTTATATGGGCAATAGGCCCTGTTAGACTATTTACAACGGATTCTACAAATAGAGCAAAAAAAGAAAAGGAAATCATGTGGTCACTCGCGTCCGTCGGTGGATGGGCGCACGCAACAATACCGGAATCACCCACCCCTCGTCCGAAGGCAGACGGGGTGGGAAAGAGAAATGAACCAAACCGCCGCGGATGTCCGAGGGCTGTAGTTGGCACTCTTCACCCCTTTTCCAAAGGCGGAAGTGGGTGGGAGAGCCCCAGGAAAGGTGACGGATGAAGTCCATGAGAGCGCGGATGGGCGGATAGGAGATTGGCTTGAGACAGTTGAGTAAATCCTGACGGCCTTGAGATTCACAACTGATAGATCAAGTGAGATGGGAGATTTGACGGATCCAAGGATTTGCCAAATGCTTGGGGGTGCGGTTGGGATGGATTTGGTAAATCATGGATGAGCGCTGCGCAACGGTAGCAATGAGGAGATTGGGACGCGCGACGACAAAGATGAGGATGCGCTATGACAACGGCGGAGATGACAAGCAACACGCAACGGCAAGGATGATGAGCAACGCGGATAAAGGACGCGCGACGCGCGCAAATAAAGGAGGCGCAACGCGCGCAAATAAAGGAAGCGCAACGCGCAGGGCTCAACGCGCGCAGATGAAGGAAGCGCAGCACGCGAGGAGCGAGGCGCGAAGCGCGCGGATGAAGGAAGGTTTGGATGAGCCTGAGGAACAGTTTATGGGTGGAGGTCTTAAGGAGGCCAGGGTGTCCCGGATGGGGCACCACAACGTTGAGTCAGTGGAAACCATCTTTTATTGCATCCCCTGCTAGCTTGAAAGGAGCTATGATTCCTGTGATCCCGCATTCATAGTTTGAATGTAGGGTCTTGCCTTTCCTGTTGAAAATAAGACCAATTTCTTAGTGTTCAGAAGAAGTGTGGCGGCACCGCAACCCTTTTTTTCATCATACAAGCCACCTGTGAAGATGAGGGCATCCTCATGATTTGCTTGGTCAATAAATATTTGGTTAGCCTCAACTGGGGCTTTCTTTGGTAGGTTTAGATTAAAGTAGGTGACACTGGTTGGTGAAGGTGGGAGCCTTCCATAGAGCTGTATCTCAATAGGTTCAACCTGTAGAGAGAGAAAGGTCAGTAGTTGTTCTTTGCAAATCACTTTGCTGATTGCAGACTTGTTGGGCATTGTAAGACTACAAACGGTGCTGGGCCATGGAAGTTCTGTGGAGAAGAAAGGTGCTGTTTAGGCTGCCCTCCTGAGTGTTACAAAAATATTTAAATGTAACCAAGATCAAGGTCCAGAAAATTTTGAGTGAGGAATCAAGTAGTAAAGGATAAAGTTTGATAATAGTTGGTAGCAATGGAACAGCACCATCTGAGGCAAGATTATGTGGGAGATATTTGAACAAAAGAAGTTAAAGTTTGTTTAAAGTTCAAAAGAACAAAGCTGTTGTATGTAAACAACGCCCAAAAGCTAATAACTCTGGTTGTAAGCAGAACATTGGGGATGATCAACTCAAACCCAAACCAACCTCCAGGTTCTCAATAAAACCACCAAACTCTCCGCAATCAAGCATTTGAAGGGTACCAGATCACTGAGGGTGGACGTACAAGACAAAGCACAATGTTTTGAGAAGCTCTAAAAGAAAACGGTAACTGATTTTAACAGGGATAACCCCAAAACTTCTCAAGGAAATCAAGAGTAGGCTGGCAGAATGCAAATTTGAAAAATAGAAGGAGGCATAACACTCCAGGTTTTAAGATTAATAAAACCTCTTCAATCAAACTTGATTGGCTCCAGAAAGATGATCAAGGAAGGATCAAGATCAGTATGGTCAGAGAAAGGGACCAAAGAGTGGTGTAAAACACTCAATAATTCTACAGACAGAATTCTCTTCACCCAGCAAGGCTATGGTTGGTGATAAGGATCAGGCCACAGAGGGGCAAAGACGTAAGGATTAATTGATCAGGGGGCTATCAAGAATATACCGAGGATAATGATGATGAATTACTATGATACCGGGGGGGACATATGCACAAACTCCCATGGATGATTGGAAAAGGTAGGGGAGAGCCCCTCCTTTTATGGGCCATGGGTCCCTTTTGACTATGTAAAAGTGATAACACATATAGAGCGCAAAAAAAAAACATTTTTTTTTTGATCATGAGAAAACAGAAGAAACTGATGAGAAAAAAAAGAAAAAAACTAAAAACTAAAAAAAATTGAAATAATGAAAAATCATGGAAGAGTGGGGATGGAAAGACACCCGCCTGTGCCAATGATGGGCGCAGAAGGTGACAGATTGAAAGGGAGGCCCAGGCAGACATATGTCTGGCAGGCCCGGCAAATGTATGAGCAAGAGTGGGCCCCGCGCAGATAGCGGCAAGATGTGAAAGCAGAGCAAGGTTGGGGGTTGCAGCAAGATGAGCGCGGTCCAAGATGGATGGAAGGTGGTTGGATGACCGGTGAGGAGGATCAATTGTGGAGGATTTTGAGAGGGAACATGGTCTGATGGGTGGGTAGGAGTGATTTTGATGAGTAGGATCATGTTGGGAGCAGGAGGGGTGGTTGGGTTGGAATTTGATTGGCATGTTGAGCTTACCAACTGATGGAGGTAGTCAAATTGATCAATTTATTTGATCTTGATTGATGGCTAGATCATTTTCATCATAATCTTCATTGTCTTTGTCTTGTTTGATATGATGATGCCAATAAGGTTGAGCGCCTAGTCAATGATTGAGTTGATGATGAGGTTGAGGGTGAGTGAGGAGGAGGGATGATCTGAAGGAACTGATATTGGGACTGAAGACTTGAACAGGTTTGATGTGACCCATATTGATCTCACAGATTGATCTGAGACCGGCCAAGGGGGGGTAGACCATCATCATGGATTGGTAGGGAGAATATTCTGGAGGGGTGTTGATGGGGGTGACCACCAAAGGCAATCTCCTTGCTGATTGCGGGATCTTGACGGCGGTATGATAGAGTCCAACACCAAACCACCAAGCCAGGTTGGATAGATTTACCGGAGGGAGAAGATCATAGACAACAAGAATGACTTGAACTGGAGAGACTAGATGGGTGAGGCATAGGTCAATCATAAAACAAATGGATGAGGGGAGATTGCCATTGCCGTCAATGTCAACAACAATGCCGGTGCCAGCACAGGTCAAGCCAAGCCAAGCAGGTGTGAGAGATGGGCAAGATTGAGTCAAGCAGGTCTTCACCCGCGCATTTGGCAAAAAAAAGGGCCAAAGAAAGAAGGAAAGGGATTGAACATACAACCTGGGGGGCTGCACACCCCCGCGACCCATCCCTAAACGGCTGTGAGATGGGGAAGCTGGAGGATATGAAGGCTGAAGGGAACTGATTCAGAAAAAAGAATTCCAATTTTTTTTTTTGATTTAATTGATGATGAAAGATAGTTAAAAATTCCTCAAAATTATAAAATTTTTCAAACTAGCCCAAGGTGTCCATATTTGGTCCCCACAGGATGAGTCCAGTCAAGCCATCACGTAGCGTGTCTCAAATCTCAGCTGAGGCTCCTGCAAGAGTGATTTTACGGCTGCAAAAGAGGAAGTCTGCCTTCCTCATAGCTTCCAAAATAGGCCTGTGAGAGTAATTGCGCTCAAGCCAGGTGCTATCACTGTTCCTGAAGAATCCCTTGGCAAATTTTGCACATGCGTTTTAGCAGAGTAACCAAGATAGCAGGGAAGGAAACCAAGAGGGCAGGAATACAAGTTGGCATCTGAAGATGGATCTGTTCCACCAGAGTCCTCAATTGAATTACCAGAAGAAACTTTTAATTCCTCTGGACCAATCTCCACACGTTGATGACAAACCCTTTCTTCATCCCTTCATCCACAGATAGAGAGATTTAAAGTAGTTCTGCCACAGAAAGATCAGGAATTTTTGGATCAGAAATTTTCCTTAATACTCCTTCCAAAGCATTGGGGTGATCCTTGGACATTCCCCTCTCAAATCAAACTTTTGGCTGGGTGAAGGGAGGATGATCAGGTTGAGCAGGTACTGGATCAGGATCAGAAGGTTGAGGAGTTTGAACAGATTGAACAGGAGGAGGATTAGAGTGGTCCTGGAACCTTTCCATAAGTGGTTCCTTTTGCACTTCCATTTCTTCCACATCAGAGGAAGGGGGCTCAGGTGAGGATCAACATTTGACGGGTTTTTGAAGGATTGAAGATGGAACTGGAGGAGACTTGTGAGGTTTGGGTTCCTCAAGAAGTTTTTTAGCTGGATCAGAATGATAAGTGACAGAGAAGCTGGAAGAAGTGACAGCTGGAGTATACCAAGGTTATAAAGTGCCACAGGATGATCAAAAAGCCAAGGAGACCAAATATGCCTTCTTGGGAGTTGGTGGTTGATAAGAGGCCACCACATGACGGATTGGAAAAGAAAAATTGAATGGGATCAAAGCACCATTAGGAAGAAAGAAATTGTTTCCCTTCTGCTCCACCAATTTTTCCTTCTTGTCCTTCTGGAGTTCAGGGCATCTCCCAGTACCATGGCCTTCCCTATGACAGTAATAGCAGACTAGAGTGGTTTTAGGAACAGAGTTAGAAGGTTTAGGAGTAGCTAAAGAAGAAATTTTCTGATATATTTTTCTTTCACAAGCTTGAAGTAATTTAGTGATCTCATCTATGGTAGCAGTTTCCTTGTTGGCCTGGGGGTTTGGTTTAGGTCTACAATTTTCTTCCATCTTGTTCATTATTTTGTTGGAATCTTTAAAGGAAGGGGAATGTACTGGTTCAGTGACTCTAGTTTGTTCAAAAGTAAGAGCTGTTTGACCTTTCATTACTTTATCCACCGCACTCCTTAGGAACAGAAAGGCAGTGAGCTTGAACTGATTACATCTAGTAGTAATCATAGATCCAGATTAAACTAATTCATCTCTAATTCATTCCTGCACTCCTGGAGAAAAAGACTGGAAAAACCAAACTCAAATTTTGTCCAATGTGTTGATGGGATTGTTTCTGAGGAGGTAAGACTGAATAGGATCCTAAGATTTTCTAAAAGACTGATAATAAGAGACTGAAGAGAAACCACCATTGGAGATCAATTGAGAAACCGGAGCATCCAAGTCCTGTAAGGTAAAACTAGCCACATCTAATTTTCCTCAATCAGCCAAAATAGCCTCCTTCAAGAGCCTCAAGTTATGAGTTTTGAATCCATCGAACAATTCAATCACTTCCATAACTTCATCAGAGTAGATAAAAAATTGTAACTGATAAGCCACATCATTTTCACTTGCACCATCCACTTCAGTAGCCATCTCATAGGAGTCCAAGAATTGTTTGAAATTTGTTCCATTGAAGCCTAAGTTCTTGTTTTGAAGCTTGATCTTGACCATCTTGACTTTAAGAGAGGAGGAGGAGGTACAAGTAGATTTCATTTTGAAGGGCAGAGTTTGTAAGAGACCCAAAGAGCAGAAATCCAACGTGGCTCACAGGTGTGGCAAGAGTAGAGTTTCACAAAAAAACAACAAGGATCTTTCCCAGATGGTGCAAAATTGGGAGGAATTACTTCTGGAACAAGTTTCCTCCACAGATCAGATCTGGATGATAACAGATCAAAGAAGAGAAACAGGAAAAAAAGGAAAAAGGATTGGATTGGATTTTGGAGTTGATTCTTCAAGTCTGGGACTGTAAATCCCAAGGTTTATGGTTTGATCCCGGCACGGGGGACCAAATGTAATAATCCAAACGGTGATAGGCTGTGGCAGTTCTGTGGAGGGGAAAGGTGCTGTTTAGGCTGCCCTCCTGAGTGTTACAAAAATATTTAAATGTAACCAAGATCAAGTTCCAGAACTTTTTAAGTGAGGAATCAAGTAGTAAAGGATAAAGTTTGATAATAGTTGGTAGCAATATAACAGCACTATTGGAGGCAAGATTATGTGGGAGATATTTGAAAAAAAGAAGTAAAAGTTTGTTTAAAGTTCAAAAGAACAAAGCTGTTGTATGTAAACAACGCCCACAAGCTAATAACTCTGGTCATCAGCCAAAGATTGGGAATGATCAACTCAAACCCCAACCAACCTACAGGTTCTCAATGAACCCGCCCAACTCTCCGCAATCAAGCGCTTGAGGGGTACCAGATAACTGAGGGTGGCCGTAAAAGACAAAGAAAAATGTTTTGAGAAGCTCTAAAAGCAAATGGTTACTGATTTGAACCGGGGTAACCTCAACACTTCTAAATTAAATCAAGAGTAGGCTGGCAGAAAGAATATTTGAAAAATAGAAGGAGGTATAACACTCCAGGTTTTAAGCTTAATAAAACCTCTTCAATCAAACTTGATTGGCTCCAGAAAGATGATCAAGGAAGGATAAAGACCAGTATGGTCAGAGAAAGGGACCAAAGAGTGGTGTAAAACACTCAATAATTCTACAGACAGAATTCTCTTCAACCAGAAAGGCTATGGTTGGTGATAAGGATCAGGCCACAGAGGGGAAAAGACTGAAGGATTAATGGATAAGGGGGAAATCAAGGATATACCCAGGATAATGATGATGAATTACTATGATACCGGGGGGGGGGAAATATGCACAAACTCCCATGGATGATTGGAAAAGGTAGGGGAGAGCCCCTCCTTTTATGGGCCATGGGTCCCTGTTGACTATGTACAAGTGATAACACATATGGAGCGCAAAAACAAACAATTGAATTTTTTTATTGATCAAGAGAAAACAGAAGAAACTGATGAGAAAAAAAAAGAAAAAAAAACAACAAACTAAAAAAAAATTGAAATAATGAAAACTCATGGATGAGCAAGGATGGAAAGACACCCGCCCTTGCCAATGATGGGCACAGCAGGTCACAGATTGCAAGGGAGGCCCGCGTGGAAAGATGTTTGATGGGTCTGGCCAATAGATGAGCAACAGTGGGCCCCGCGGGGACAACAGCAAGCCGTGGGGACAATGGAAAGATGTGCAAGCAGAGAAAGGTTGGGGGTTGCAGAGAGATGAGCATGGTCCAAGATGGATGGCAGGTGCTTGGATGACAGGTGAGTATGATCAATTGTGGAGGATTTTGAGAGGGAACGCGGGTATGATGGGTGGGTAGGAGTGATCTCAATGAGTAGGATCATGTTGGGAGGAGGAGGGGTGGTTGGGTTGGAATTTGATGGGCGTGTTGAACTTGGAAACCAATGGAGGTAGTCAAATCAATCAATTTGTTTCATCTTGATCAATGGCTAGATCATTTTCGTAATCCTTGTCATTGATGTTATCTTGTTTGAGATGATGATACCAATAAGGTTGAGTGCCTAGTCAATGATTGAGTTGATGATGAGGTTGAGTGTGAGTGAGGAGGAGGGATGATCTGAAGGAACTGAGATTGGGACTGAAGACATGAACAGGTTTGATGTGACCCATATTGATCTCACTGATTGATCTGAGACCAGCCAAGGGGGGGTAGACCATTGTCACGGATTGGTAGGGAGAACATTCCCATGAGGTGTTGATGGGGGTGACCACCAAAGGCAATCTCCCTGCTGATGGCGGGGATCTTGACAGCGGTATGATAGATTTAGACACCAAACCACCAAGCCAGGTTGGATAGATTTCCCAGAGGGAGCAGATCATAGATGACAAGGATGACTTGAACTGGAGAGAATAGATGGGTGATGCATAGCTCAATTGTTGAGCAAATGGATGAGGGGAGATTGCCATTGCCATCAATTTCAACAACAATGCAGGTGCCAGCACGGGTTGAGCCAAGCCAAGCCAGTGCAAGAGATGGGCAAGATTGAGTTAAGTGGGTCTTCACCCATGCATTTAGCAAAAAAAAGGGCGGAAGAAAGAAGGACAGGGATTGAAAGCAAGACCTGGGGAGTTGGAAACCCCAGGGACCCATCCCTAAATGGCTGGGAGATGGGGAAGCTGGAGGATCTGAAGGCTGAAGGGACCTGATTCAGAAAAAAGAATTCCATTTTTTTTTTTGACTTAATTGATGATGAATGATAGTTAAAAAGTTATAAAAAATTATAAAATTTTCTGCACTTCCCCAAAATGTTCAGATTTGGTCACCACAGTGTGAGTCCAGTCAAGCAATCCCGTAGAATGTCTCAAATCTCAGCTGAGCCTTCTTCAAGAGTGAGTTTACAGCTGCAAAAGAGGAAGTTTGCCTTCCTCATAGCTTCCAACATAGGCCTGTGAGAGTAATTGCAATTAATCCAGGAGCTATCACTGTTCCTGAAGAATTCCTTGGAAAGTTTGGCACATGATCTATATCAATTTTTATTAGCTAGTGCCTGCAATTTAGTCAGCTTTTTGGCTTGAGCCCACACATGTGCCGCATACCTGATTTGTGGCAGGAGGACTGCGTTGAGAGGCTTGGATCTTCCTTGCTCTTCTAGGCCCCATCTTTAATTCCCCCAATGGCTCAGGGCCCACAAAGTGGACTGAAATTTAAGTATAAAGTATTTCCAATATGTTGATGGTAAGAGAGCTTACTGTCCATGGTAAGCCCTAGCCATATAGCGGTATTTGTAATTGTTACCAAAGTGTCATCCAGGGGGAACTGAGATGCAGGGGTTGTCCGTGATCTGGAATTGGATCAGATCATTATTTGAGATTTGGCTTTTCAAAGACAGCCCCTTGAAAATGGCCCCAGTCCAATGAGCAGTTTTCAAGCTGAGTCATCTGTTCAATGGCCCCCTCTATTTTTCTGTCTGCTGTTAGGTGAACCACTTCATCTACATAGCCAATGGACATGATTTTGGGGGCTGGTGGGTTTGCCAGATGTAATAGATCCAATTTTAAAGTATGTAAAGGATAGCGGATAGTGGGTAGCCTTGGGGTAGCCCTTGATGAACTGGTTTTGTTTTGGATATGTAATCATCTAGCCCCATGGCTGCCCATTTCTACTGGAGGAACTCAAGTATAATTATCCATAAATAAAATGGGAAGCCGTTGGAACCAAGGATGTGGATCAGTCTGTTGGGGTGTAAAGCAGAGTATGCCAACTGCACATCTAGGAATAGGGCAAAAACCAACTTTTTCTCGGCCCATTGATTGCATATCCACGTGTCAAATTCCAGGATTGCATCCTTGGTGACCATGCCCTTCCGGCCACCATAATGCCTTGGTGACAGGGCACCCAATCTAGGAGACCACTCCACCAAGCCTTGCGCAAGGATAAGTTCCAGAAGGTTTCCTCTAGGTATTTAAGAGGGAAATTGGTCTGTATGCACCTGCCTTGGTGTAATCTGGCTTGTGTTCCTTCCGGATGATGGTTGTGATTGCAATCTTCCAAAAGTATGGGTAAATCCCCCTATACAGGATGCAATTGTACAGGGAGGGCGCTAGTAGTTTGAGTAGTTCATGATGGATTTGATTGGGGCCAGGGCCCTTCCCAATGGCCACCTTAGTTATGGCAGAGGTCACCTTGGATAGGGTGATCTCATCAATGAAAGATGTGCGGCTTGCTTCATTTGGTCTTACATCTGTTAGGTTGATGGAAGGACAAATATTTGATGTGCCTTCAAATAATATTTTGGCTTGCTCTTCCTTACCTGTTGCAAAGGACCTTTCAGGCCTCCTGAGCCGTAGGACCGGGGAAATTTCACTTGTTAAACTTTCTGGCGGAAATGATCATTCCACTCCTTATAACAACAACATGCCTCTTCAGTTTTGGCTTGGATCATCCACTGTTATGCTCTGTTTCTGGTTTCTGGGATTGGATTTAGGATCTCTGGTTAGCACCAGTTCCTTGACTTAGTTGGGTCAAGCTTAAAAAACCTCCCTTGGCTTTATTGGGAAGATTTTAACATGAGGATGAGGAGAGCAGCATCATGATTTAAATCACCGGCAGAGGATATGTCCTCTGCTATGTGATTAAAGTTGGTACAGACTACCTTCCTATTCAGTTTTCTCCAATTGGGTCTTGCCCAGTGGTGGGTGTAAATATGGGCCCTCAGGCTTATGATTCCTGTTAGGGCTTGATGACCAGATGCCAAATTTTTATCCAACACCCGGACATTGGAAATGAGTTTTGAAGCTTTGAAATTGGACCATATGAGGTCAGTATTTGTGCCCTTGCCTTTGGTAGATTAAAAGGTTGGCATATGCCTGGTGAGGCCAGACAGAAACCAAATTTTCTGCATAATTTAAGGAGTTCTGTAGCTTCACAATGAGACAAGAAGTGAAATATTGGTTTCCACATTTGGTGGTGGAGGTTTGAATACATGAATAAAAACATGGGTATCTGTCTGTTGTGGTGTAATTCTATCCAGTGAGTCAGGTACTTCAGACCTTTGTTTGTCTTTGGCAGATTGTATAGGTTCACCAGAATCAAGCCATTGCTAGTTGATCTTTGGATTTTAACACCAAGGAGGTGCCTGAAATTGGTCAGAAGTTTCAGTAGATTATCAGACAGCATAGACTTGCGGATATATACACAGCTTTAATTTATGTCCCCCCAATTAGCAGTTTGGTGTTTTTATCCAGAAAAAATGTGCCAATTGGTATGGGTGGGAGAGAGGAGGATGTACGCATTAACCCATGGTTCTTTTAAGAGAAGGATTGAAGTGGAGTGAGTCTGATTTAAGAGTTTCAAAGTGATGGGATTTGAAAGTTGGCATTTTAGTTGATGAAAGGAGAGGGAATCATATCCCATAGTCAAGAAAGTGGCCGGATGAGTTGATGTGTAACTTTTGGGGGTCAACCTGCAAAGGGGATCAGGAAGAAGTGGGTCAGGGTGGGGGTTGGGGTACGGTGTATCTATGATTGATGAGAGATAAAGTTGGGTTTCTTAGCCTGCAGCCAGGATCTCTTTAAAGGGCTGAAATTACTGAAGACAAAATGGTGGGTATCATCAATGCCTTCCTCTTTGTTGCTTAGACCTTCTTTGTGGCCTTCTTTGCATTTTACAATTTTTTTTATCTTGCCAGATCCAGCAGGGCACTCTTTTTTCATGTGCTCTTCATCAAATCATCCACACCTGGGAAATTGCCTGCACCACTTGCCAAAGGGACCCATTTGAAGAAATTTGAAGCATTGGATGGGGTAAGGTTTGAATTTTGTAACCCAATGATAGTCATAATTCAGGAAGATGCCTGAGTGAGTTAAGCATTCAGCCAGGTCCTTGTTTGAGAGAGATAAGATGATTGATCCTGCCTTATTTGCTGTGTTGATATTGTCCAAGAGCCACCTCATAAATATAATGTCCTCCTTTTTGATGTGATTTTCAATGGCTAAGATGGACTTTCTGTAATCAGATTTTGGGTCAAATTATGTAATGCCATGCCATGTAACAGGACCAAAAATGTGCTCGGGGTTGCTTCCAGGTCTGCAGGGACTTTTTTGGACCAGATTTGCTTGTTCTCCATCAACCATTTTTGGTGGATACTGTTTTTTGTATCAAATACCACGTTGCCCTAAGTTCATCATGTGCGCTCTGTGGCTACCAATTGGAGACACCTCATGTAACAGGGAAATTTATTTTTTTTATTTTTTTTAAATATAATCTTCCATCTGACTATCATCTAAAAAAAAAAAGAAAAGAGAAAAAAAGAAAAAAAGAAAAAAGAAAAAAAAAATAAAAAAGAAAAATTTCTGTGTTGGAAAGTGTTACATTCCTTTTTCTGTTTCTTCAACTTCCCCCTGTCCTAGCAGTCTAGTAAGGGTGCCCCTGGGGTGTTCAAATTCCCAGGCCTTGCATTCAATCCCTTTGCCTTGCGGCTCACACCCAAATTTTTTGGCCAAGTGCTCCCAATCAATCAAACCCCACCCCAAAGCTTGTCAACAACTTCTCACATCCTGCTTCTTGCTCCAAACCCACTCCTCCCAACCATCAACCAATCCCAAAGATGCACAACAATTTTGATTGCTGGTTCTGGACTTCCAACTATTGACGTGGGGTGATGAACCTGTTCAATAATTAAAACTCTGGTCTGAAAGAATCTCAAGGGTTTATTGCTTTCATCCAAAGATGAAAATCCTCCAAAAAACCTTATGCTCTTGAACTTGGCAATTCAAATCCAATCAATCCCAATGGTTTTGGCTAAAAAAATGGGGCCTCATTCTTATTGGTCTACAAACAACTATGCCAAATTCAGTTAGATCTTGCCCAAGCCCACAAGAGATTGGCACTCAAACTCAATCAAATGGTCACTGGCCCCTTTGATAATTGGTCTTGCAATCATCACCATCAAATAACCACAGGAACGTCAAGGGTCAACTCAATCCTCATAAGGTGGGGGAAACAGGCTACACTATGCTTCATCAGATCCATCACTCAAAGGCCATTCAAGCCAATGAAGCCAATAAGGATCATTTTTTTCTCTCCCACCAGTGGCCTCATTCACTTGCTCTCATCTGAGCCTATCATCCCCTGTTCTCCCTTGCCTACCTCATTGGATTTTCAATGGCACCTGATCACCTCCTCTTTCTCATCCTCCATCCTCCCCTTTTGGGGATGAGACCACCCCCTTGCGTCATTGGTCATGGTGGTTTTTGACAGTCATTGCTGCTGTTTGAAAAATTGCAGATGCCCTTTGGCAAATGAGCGCAGCCCCCCAACACCACCGTCCTATTTGTTTTTTTTCAAATTTTATTTTTACTATTTATTTTTTTTCACTCTCAGTTGTGTTATCCCCTTCTAAATAGTTTACAGGGTCTTTTGCCCATAAAAGGAGGGGCTCTCCACTGCCTTTTTCCCCAGCATCCAGAATCATCATCCATCATCCATAAATAAATTCCTACCTCATTGTTGAGAAATAAATAATCCCAGGGGCCCTTTTCCCTTTATCTGAGCATCTTATCCAGGGTATATCTATAATTTCCATTTGATCCTTGAGCCTCCATACTCAAATCCTTGATCCGCCCCTCTGTGGCCTTATCTGTATCACCAACCAATAGCCTTTCTTTTTGAATAAGAATTCATTTGGTTGGATTCTTGAGTGTATTATACCACTCCTTGATCCCTTTTTGCAACCATACCGCTCTCAATCATTCTATGATTGTCTTTATGGAACCAGTCACATTTGACTGAGAGGTTTATTTAAGCTTTAAACCTGGAGTTTTAAAGCTCCCTTATTTTCCTTGAAGTTGCATTTTTTCCATGCTACTCTTGAGTTACTTTAGAAGTGTTGGGTTATTCTTGTTCAAATGAGTTATTGCCTTTCTTCTAGATCTTCATAAAACAAATTGCTTTGTTTTGTATGGCCACCCACAGTTATCTGGTACCCTTCAAGTGCTTGATTGCCAAGAGTTGGGAAGGTTCATTAAGAACCTGGAGGTTGGTTGGGATTGAGTTGATCTTTCCTAATCTTTTGCTGACAACCAGAGGTATTAGCTTGTGGGTGTTTTTACTTAAAATTTCCTTGTTATACTTAACTCTGAGCAAACTTTAACTTATTTTGTTCAATGCTTTTCCCACATCATCTTGCCTCAGATAGTGTTTGTTCCATTGCTACCAATTACCATCAAATTTATCCCTTTCAATGAATTCCTTATTCACAAGGTTCTGGACCTTCATGCTGGTTACATTTAAATATTTTTGTAAAACCCAGGAGGGCAGCCTAAAAAGAAAATTTCCCCTCCACAGAACTGCCTGCAGCTCAGCACTGTTTAGAGTCTTAAATTCGGTCTCCCGGGCCAGGATTGAACCAGAAACCTTGGGATTTACAGTCCAATTACATTTGGAATCAACTTAAAAATATGATATTCTTCCTTTTTTTTGGTCTCTCTGTTTACCTTTCCTTAGATCTGATCTGTGGAAGAAACTTATCCTAGAATTAAGTCCTCCCAATTGTGCATGGCTTGGGCAAGATTCTTTTTGTTTTCCAGTGAAACCCTAATCTTTTCAAGCTTGTGAGCTACTTTGGAACTGCTCTCTGGATCCTCTAGGAACTCCGGTATTCAAAATGGCATCCTCTGGTACTCCCCTTAGCTCTGCTTGACATAGGATGGTAAAAATCAAACCTCAGAACAAGAACTTAGGTTTCAATGGGGTAAATGTTGAACAGTTCTTGGACTCCTAAAAAATGCCTGCTGAAGTGGATGGGGCCAGTGAATACAATATGGCCTATCAGTTACGTTTCTTTGTCTCCTCTGATGGAGTCATCAAAGTAATCAAGTCATTTGAGGGATTTGAATCCCACAACTGGATTCTCCTAAGGGAAGCACTGTTGGCATATTGGGGTAAAAAAGATGTAGCATGATTGACTTTTCAGGAATTTGATGATCTTGTCTCTCAATGGATCTCAAATGGTGGTGTCTCTGAAGCCTCTCACTATCAGTGTTTTAGGAAGGGTGAGGAACCAATCCAAAATCATCTTATCCAAAAAGATCAAATTGATACAGTGGACAAATTTTGAGTTTTATTTTTGCAATCCTTTTCAATAGAATCACAGGAAAGGATTAGGGAAAAATTGGTCAAGTCTGGATCAATGATTACCACCAGGGATAATTGATTAAAGCTCCCTGCTTTCCTTGTCCTTAGGGGCACTGTGGATGAAGTTATGAAAGGTCAAACTGCTTTAAATTTTGAAAAGCCTAGAACCACTGAACCATTCCATGATCCTTCTTCAAAAGAATCCAACAAAATCATGAATAAGATGGAGGGAAATTGTAGGCCAAAAACTAATCCTGAGTCCAAAAAGTGAAGGACCACTATCAATGAGATCACTAAGCTACGTCAAGCTTTTGATAAAAAAATTGATCAAAAGATTTCTTCTCTTGCTACTCCCAAACCTTCTAACTCTATTCCCAAATCCACTCAAGTCTGTTACTACTGTCATAGGGAAGGCCATGGAACTGGAAGATGTCTTGAACTCCAGAATTATAAAGAGGAAAATTTGGTGGAGTAGAAGGGGGAAAATTCCTTTCTTCCTAATGGTGCTTTGATCCCTTTTGATTCATCTTGCCCTATTTTTCATGTGTTGGCCTCTTATCAGCCACCACCTCCTAAGAATGCATCTTTGGATTATTTTGATTTCCAATCTTCCTGTGGTAATCTTCAACCTTGGTATCCTCCAAACATCTCCTCCACCAGTCTTGCGGGGGCTTATCAATCCAATCCATCTAGGAAACAACATGAGGAAACCAAAACTCATAAGGCTCCTTCTTTGCCAACTTCAATCCTTCAAAAACTAGTTAAACATTTCTCCTCACCTGAGCCTCCTTCCTCTGATGTAGAAGAAATGGAGGTGGAAATGGAACCACTAATGAAAGGTTCCAACATCACTCTGATCCTCCTATTTCATCCAAATTGCCTCAAACTTCTGATCACATCTTAGTTCCTGCTTCACCTGAAATTCCTCCCTCCACCCAGGCCAAGGTCTGGTTTGAGAGGGGAATTTCAAAGGACCACCTCAATGCTGTGGAAGGGGTATTGAAGAAAAATTCAGATCTCAAAATTCCTGATCTATATCTGGCTGAAATACCTTCAATCTTTCCATCTGTTGCTGAAGGAATGAAGAAATGGGTCTCTTGTTGAGGTGTTGAGATTGGTCCTGAAGAAATAAAGGTCTCCTATGGCACTTTGATGGAAGACTCTGGTCAAAAAAATCTCTCCACAGAGTCCAAGATTTAATCCGGTCCTATTGGTTTTCACCCTTGTTATCTTGGTGATTTAGCTAAAACTGTTTATCCTCTTGTGGATTCTGGATCTCAGCTCAACTTAATTTGGATGCTATGGCCTGCAAACTCAAACTCAGTCCTGGGGTCAGCTTCAATTCTGCGGTTTATGGGATAGGGAATCAATCTTGTGAATTGGTTGGTATTGCTGAAGATGTCCCAGTTAGAATTGGTCAAAATATTGTTGGAAATTGTAATTTTTGGATCAAGAGTTTGGAAGGCCCTATGATCTTGGGTTGACCCTTCATAATGAATTTTGTTGCTACCCTGATGTTTTCTGATCAAGTTGGGGAGAGAATTCTCCTACCTGATGCTGATGGTGGAAAGATTTAAATTCTTCTTTCTTCATTGGATTCTTGTCATTGGGAAAGATATTTCCCTGGTCATCCTCCTAAATTGTCTTGAAAGGGGAAGCAGAAGGATAATTCTAATTCATCTCATTTTATATAGGAATAGTTGATGCTACTGATGGTTGTAATTATTCTATGCCTTGGAGTTTAACTCAAGGATAAAATCTCATCCTTGAGGATTATTTCTCTTTTTTCTCACCATTTTCTTCTGATCTGGAAAGTATTAAAAATCAAAAACATGTTGAAATAGAAAATTTAAAAAATATTTCTTCTCTCTCTGGATCTGTTATGTCTTCTTATCCTTTTAATCTTAGGCTTGATCAATCTCCTCTCAGTTCTGGTTTGAATCTTGGAAATGGATATAAATTATATCCTGACCTCAATTCTATTCTTGTTGATTTTGTTATGGAGGAGATTGGGCACTGCCAGGGCAATCTTCTACCATTGTTTTTGAAACCCTAAATAATGCCACACATGTGAGAAACATATCATCTCCTGGTTTTCCCTTTATAGAAAAGGCACCCTTCAAGGTATTGCAGAACATTAAACTTTGAAAATTTTGGAACTTGGTCTCAGTTTTTGTAATCAAGTTTTGCTTTTCAACTCTTGGAGGAAACAAGAACTTCTTTCTTTTGCTACCAAGTATAAAGCAGTTGCAAAAAAGGTCCAACCAGTCAACCAGCCTATGCCTCTAAAACTCAATCCTCCTCTTATGTTTACTCTCTTATCTCATGATACTTACTGGGGTCTATCTCAATCTCTTACTGGTCCCTTTGTGCCTAATGGCTGTGTCACTGAAGAATGTTTGAAAGTGGTCAATTTTGGTCTAGATGGATGGCTTCTTCCTGATGAGTTAAATTTGATATAAAATGTCCTATCTCAAAGGGAAAATCTATTGCTTTCTGCAAAGAACAGAGAGGTCTCTTGAAAGAAGACTATGGTATTCCCTATATCATCCCTGTAGTTGAACATGATCCTTGGAAAAACAAAAAGATCCCAATCCCAGCCTCTAAAGTCTATGAATTTATGAAGTTGGTCTGCAAAATAGTTCATACAGGTCTATATTAACAGTCAACTTCTAGTTATTCCAGCCATGTATTCTGTTTCCTCAAGAGCAATGGTAAACTTAGAATAGTTCATGATCTTTAACCTCTTCACAAAGTTACTATTAAAGAATCTGGTATTCCTCCTGCCACTGAAGAATTTGTTGAATCTTTCTCTGGGAGAGCTTGCTATGGTCTAGGGGAAATTATGGGTGGTTATGACAAAAAATCCTTAGATCCTATCTCTTGCCCTCTTACTACTTTTGAAATACCCCTTGGCCAATTTAAACTTAATCAATTGCCTCAAGTTGCCACTAATTTGGTTGCAGTATATCAGGCTTAGATTATGTAGATCCTCCAGGATGAAATCCCTGATCATGCTGGTACCTTTACTGACAATGGCAGAATTAAAGGTCCAGTTACTGACAATGGCAGAATTAAAGGTCCAGTCTCTGACTATGATAATGATCTCTTACCCTGGAATTAAGGAATCCATCAGTTCATCTGGGAATATGCTACTAATTTGGAAAGGATTTTGTTTCAAATCAAGGAATATGGCCTCACTGTCTCTGGATCAAAATCAACTGCTTGTGTATCTGATCTGAAAATTGTTAGTCATGTGTTATGCAAGGGAGGAAGAAGTATGGCACCAGCAAAAGTCAACAAGATCATCTCTTGGATCACTCCAATCAATGCCGCTGAAGTTAGAGGTTTCCTAGGTGTTGTAACTTATGTTTGAATCTTTATCCCATCTTTATCCAAAATCTGTGAAACCTTGTGTTGTCTAACCAGGAAGGATAATGAATGGATTTGGAACCAAGAGTGTGAAAATTTATTTCAGTTGCTTAAAATGATTTTTTGTAAAGAAATATTTTTGAAAAAGATCTCTTATGGACCTGGAGCTGGAAAGATCAAGCTGGCTGTTGATTCTAGTTATCAATCTGTTGGGGCTTTCCTTACTCAGGAAGATGAAAACCGTTGGGACCATCCTGCTCTCTATGAATCTTTGTTATTTTCAAATGTGGAATATAGATACTCTCAACCAAAAATGGAACTCTGTGGTGTGGCTCAAATGATGATGAAGCTCAAAACTGTCCTCTGGGGTCAATATTTTGAATTTCAAGTTGATGCTCAATCCATCATTGAAATGATCAATGCTCCCAGGCTCCCTAATGCTCCTATGACTTGTTGGGTGGCCTTTATCCAGCTTTTCTCTTTTGATATTGTTCAAAGGCCTGGAAAATCTTTCACCATGCCTGATGGTTTATCCTGACATCCTCTTTGTGATGAAAATCTGATTTTGGAATAGATTTTGATGAGGAATAAACTTTAATTCAACCTGTTTTTTCCTTCTCCTGTCAGCCTACTGGATGCCAAGACCCTTGCTATTCTTTAGCTACCAGAGGTGATAGAATAAATAATAAATATATTATTTAATAAATGCAGCAAAAACACATAAAATATTTGGATTAAGCTTATTGCAAGGTTAAATGGTTTGGTTATGGTTTTTTGTTATAAATAAATATGAATAAATTGATTATCAAATATTTTTATAGAGGGGCCACAATTAAATTGGGGATCTTTAACACCTCTCTTCATGGATTTCAGTATGAAAACACATAGTCCTGGTTACTTTGGGCTCTTTAGTTTAAAGGATATTTCACCCAAAGATAATATGTATATAAAGTACATGGTGGAGTGGCAGGGCCTTGTAGCCAAGCTGCCACAACAGAGAAAGGATAATAAAACTCACTGGTATATTATTAAATCCTTTTTGTATCTGTTTGAGATGTGCACTGATGGGTTAAACCTGTATACTGGGGTTATAAGGTTGTTCAGCAGTTTTAATTGATAGAAAAGAGGTTGAGGACGGATTTTATTGATCAGACTTAGCCATAAATCACTTACTTATCTCTTATAAGTACTTGATTACCTTGGCACGGTTTCTGGATATAAATATAACTGGGTCCCTGCCCATCAATATCCTCAAAAGAGCTCTTTATTTATAGCTTTGGGAGTCCCAATACTATCCTTCTGAGGGGTACAGGGGCTCAACGGGATGGAAACTAAGGCTAGAAGGGTAACCAGGGGTAGCCTGTCACGTGTTCTTGGTGGTATAGCACGGGTAGCATCTAATTCCTCAGGGTATGGGAATTATTCTACTTCATAATGGATATTAGGATGTGTGAATAACACTAATCTGTCCCATTTATGTATTATTTAATTAATTATCCTTAGTAAATGTTCCCAGTAATTTAATCAATATATAAATAGACATTTCTACGGACATCCTGATGTCAGGTGAGTTATCATTATGTATCATATAGCTGGAGTAAAAGTCATGATATTGATTTTACTCCTTATTTTAGAGTTCCAGTTGATTTACTAAGATAATTACTTAAAAATATAAGTCATGGGAATTTATGTAATATTTTTACATCATTATTTTTCTTAGTATGTCACAAAGATATTGATGTCTAGAAATTCTCATAAAAGTATATTGAAGTATTTGAATATATTTTTAGAAGTTGTCATTTTCTTATTTTCAACATTCATGGTATGTTGAATTATATTTAATAAAAAATACGTATAAGGGTTATTTAAGTATTTTTTATATAATATCATGTACTTTTAGACTATCTACCATCCATGGAAACATTTATTACATATGTAGAATTTTCCCATGTGGGTTGTAGCATGTTAACGCGGTACCTAAGCCTCTCAGGCCGCCTGTCACTCTGTCAACCCGTACTCCCGCAGCTGCGTACTTGTCAGAGGCCCGGGGCTGCGTACTCAACCTTGAAAGAGTGACAGGGCTGTATCTCAGCCGCGTGCGGGTACATTGGCTTCCGCGGCTGCGTTCGGGAATTGTGACAAAACACATTTCCATCTGTAACTCCTAAAATATACACAAAACCTCAATTCCGACTGAATTTTAGGAGTGAAACCTATACGTGAAAATACGTGTGAAATATCTAATTGACCAAAAGCTCAATAGTGGAGCCGTAGTATTTTGGTCTTTCTTTCCTTAATTATTTAAAAATATAAGAAGTTGGATTTCAAGGGTTAGGGCAGTGAGTGACCCTACCTAATGTTGGGTGGAGAATTCATTTCTTTAAGAATATTTATGGTTTTCCTACTTCCTCTTAGGTTAATTGTATTATTATTATTTTTATGTTATTTTTGTTACTTTTGCAGCTTGCTTTTCAATAGTAGCAAGCTGACATCTCTCAGGTTTACTCTGGCTTTCAGAAAGGTTTCTGGCTTAAACTAGAGCGGTATCTTTTAACTCTTCAAAAACCTCCTGATCTCTCAGCAAAATAATTTTGATCCCTTAAAAGAAACTTTTCTAATTTCTTTGTACAAGACTCTAGGCTTATGAAAAGAGGGGAACTTGTGCCCTTATTTTTGTTACTATCCTTTCTAAATGAGATTATATCCTTGAAAGTCTCCATGAAGGTCTTGGTCATTGCGGGGAAACCAAAACTTATCAAAAATTATCCAAAGGATTCTGGTGGCCATCTCTGAAGAAATCTGTCTATCAATGGTGAAAGAGTTGTGAATTATGTCAAAAATGTGATTTTAGGCCACCAGCAGAACTCAGTTATCCTACTGGGGAGTCCAATGTCTTTGGAAGGATTGCTATGGCTGTGGTTCACATTAAGGCAGGTGGTACTAAGTACCTCATTGTAGCTAGAGATGATTTTTCTGGTTGGGTTGAAGCAAAATTTCTTAAGAATCTTAGCTCTGAATCAGTGGAAGCCTTCCTCTATGAGACTTGGAAAATGTGTTACAGCTTGGCCCAATATTACTATACTGATGGTGGCTCTGAATTTGGTTGAAAACTTGCTGAAATGATTTGATCTCTTCCTGATAAACACAGAGTTACTACTCCTTATTATCCTGAAGGCTCAGGCATGGTGGAACAAGGCCATGCTCCTTTGAAGGCTGCAATTTTTAAACTGGCTGGTGAAAGTGTCAAGAATTGTTTCAAATTACTTCCTCTTGTTCTCTTCTCTGATAAAATCTCAAAAAAACAGACCACTGTCTACTAAACTTATGAGATAATCTGTGGTCAAAGTGAAGTTCTTCCTTTGGATCTGGAAATGGGATACTTTTTTGGTATCTCTGGGAAGAGGTGTCCTCAACCAGTGATTGATTAGTTTCTAGATCCAAGAAACTTGAGCAAAGTGAAGATTTTTGGGATGAAGCTTCTCAGAAGATGATGGAATCAAGAGAAAAATTGGTTCAGTATTGGGAAGATAAGCACTTGAATTAAATCAGGGATCCCTTAAATCCTGGTGATCAAGTTTTAGCTTATAATCAATCCTTGGAGACTCAGTGGGGAAAGCTTCTCTGAAACTGCTGGAATGGTCCTTATTGGGTGGTTTGCCATTTTAGAGGTGGATCTTATTCTTTGGAAGAGATGGATGGTAATCAGTTGGCCATAAGGTTCTCTACTAATCAAGTAAAGAAGTTTCATTTTTGTGCAGGAAACTTATCCTAGAAGTAAGTCCTCCCAAGTGTGCACCACTGGGGTTATTTGCTGTGTTTTTGTTGTAAAACTCTAGTTTATGACACATACATGAGCACCTAGTAAGCCTTCTTTATTTTATCTCTGCCGCTTCTAGTGCTCTTTTGGGTGCATCAAGATATTTTTCAGCTCTTCAATTACTCTCAAGATCAACAAATGGCCATTTTTCTGTCTCTATTGCATTGTATTCATCCTCTTTCTTAATATTTTCAAACTTGAGATGCAGACTACGAACAATCTGTAAGTTGGGGAGAGATGTGGTGACCAATTTGGGACACCTCATGTAACAGGGAAATTTATTTTTTTTAATTTTCTTTACATATAATCTTTCCTCTGAATATCATCTAAAAAAAAAAAAAAAAAAAAAAATTCTGTGTTGGAAAGTGTTCCATTCCTCTTTCTGTTTCTCCAACTTCCCCCTGTCCTAGGATTCTAGGAAGGGTACCCCTGGGGTGTTAAGCTCCCCTGGCCTTGCATTAAATTCCTTTTACTTGCGCTTTGCACCCAACTGTTTTGGCTGAGCACTCCCAATTGATCAAACCCCACCCCACAGCTTGTCAACAACTTCTCACATCCTGCTTCTTCCTCCAAACCCACTCCTCCCAACCATCAACCAATCCCAAAGATGCACAACAATTTTGATTGCTGGTTATGGACTGCCAACCATCAATGTGGGGTGATGACCCTGTTTGATAAGTTGAACTCTGGTCTGAAAGAATCTCAAGAGTTGATTGCTTTCATCCAAAGATGCAAATCCATCAAACAGGCTTATGCTCTCAAACTTGTAAATTCCCATCCACTCAATTTCAAAGGTTTTGGCTACAACAATGGGGCCTCATTTTTATTGGTCTACAAACAACTACCCTCAAGTCAGTTAGATCTTTCACAAGCCCACAAGAGATTGGCACTCCAACTCAATCAAATGGTCTTCAGTCCCTTCAAGACTTGGTCTTGGAATCATAACCATTGAATCACCACAGCCATATCAAGGGTAGACTTAATCCTTGTAATGTGGGAGAAACAGGCTCAAGAAGTCACTATGCTTCATCAGATCCATCACTCAAAGACTGCTAAAGCCAATGAAGCCAATAACAACCATTGTTTCTCTCCGGCCTGTGGCTGCATTAACTTGCTCTCCTCTCAGCCTATCATTTCCTGCTCTCCCTTTCCTACCTCATCTGCCCCCTTGCCCCATTAGTTTTGGTGGTCCTCAACAGTTGTTGCCACCGTTTGCAAAATTGCGGACACCCCTCAGCAACTGGGGGGGGGGGGGCTGCTCATCACCACCACCCTGTTTCTTTGTTTTCAAATTTTATTTTTACTCTTTAATTTTTCCTCTCTCAGTTGTATTATCCCATTTAAAATAGTTTACAGGGTCTTTTCCCATAAAAGGAGGGGCTCTCCCCTGCCTTTTGCCCCAGCATCCAGCATCCACAATCATCTTCCATCATCCAGGAATCCATTCATCCCCCGTTTTTGAGAAATAAATAATCTGTGGACCTCTTTCCCCTTTACTTGAGCATCTTATCCAGGTTATATCTGTGATTTCCCTTTTATCCTTGAACATCCATACTCAAATCCTTGATCCGCCCCTCTGTGGCCTTATTTGTATCACCAACCAATAGCCTTTCTGGTTGAATAAGAATTCATTTGGTTGGATTCTTGAGTGTGTTATACCACTCCTTGATCCATTTTTTCAACCACACCGGTCTCAATCATGCTTTGATTTTTTTTCTGGAACCAGTCACATTTGACTGAGAGGTTTATTTAAGCTTGAAACCTGGAGTTTTAAACCTCCCTTATTTTCCTTGAAGTTGAATTTTTGCCACCCTACTCTTGAGTTCCTTGAGAAGTGCTGGGTTATTGCCTTGCTTCTAGAGCTTCATAAAACAAATTGATTTGTTTTTTTATGGCCACACACAGTTATCCGGTACCCTTCAAGCACTTGATTGCACAGAGTGGGTCAGGTTGATTGAGAACCCGGAGGATGGTTGGGATTAAGTTGATCTTTCCTAATCTTCGGCTGAAAACCAGAATTATTAGCTTCTGGGTGTTGTTACTTGAAACCAACTTGTTATATTGAACTCTGGAAAAACTTTAACTTATTTTTTTCAATTCTTTTCCCACATCATCTTGCCTCAGATAGTGTTTGTTAGATTGCTACCAATTTCCATCAAATTTATCCCTTTAAATCAATTCCTTATTCAAAATTTTCTGGAAATTAATCCTGGTTACATTTAAATATTATTGTAACACCCAGGAGGGAAGCCTAAAAAGCACCTTTCCCCTCCACAGAACTGCCTCTGGCTCAGCACTTTTTGGAGTCTTACAGCAACTGTGACTGTGAACATTTCATCCTGGACACATGCATTCATCTTCAGCAAAGCTTTGTTTTTTCATTGTACAAAAAAGGCTCTAGGTAATTTGTTGAATTGGGTGTTAAGGAGATTTGAGTGAATGACTGCCCTTCCCGGTCTGAATGATTGTAGGTCTTCCTTAGTGGGTGGGAGTATTGTTGGCTTCTGATTTGTTGGATGTGTCTTCATTGCGGTGCAACTTGCATAGGTTGGGATTTGTGGGACCTGGGATAAAGAAATTTGTGGCATGGTGTTTGTTCTTGGGGCTGCTGTTTGTTAAAGTTTGATTAGCATCTATATCTGTTTTGAAATGGTATTTTTCTGGTTTGCCATGGTCTTCATCTGAACGTCTTGGTCTTTCTCCTTTTGGACTAAAATTCAGAGAAGTTCTACCATTTTTTTGTTTATTGAGATCATTCTATCAGAATTTTGATTGGTTGGGTCTTCAATCAGTTGGGAAACAAATAGTACAAGGCCACTTGATCCACTGGTGCTCAGGGACAAGGTTTCCAAGGTTGTGAATGTATTTTTTTGATCTCTGTTTCAGATTTTGTTGTTCCAACCACTTCGGGTAGGTCAGCAGGTTGGAGGGGGGGCATATGGCCCCCAAAGGAGGAAGTTAAAGAGGATCAAAGCACATGTATGGGGGTGAAGGAATAGAAATATTTTGGTCTGGGGGTTTTGGGGGGTAGGTGGTGATATTGTGGTGTGGACAATTATCCTGGCTCATGGCTAGTATTTTGTGTTTTTCAACCTTTGAGTGGGTCTTGCAAGGATGAGATCAAGGTAAAAAAATTGATGCAAAGAAGAAGGAGAATCAAGGAAATATTTTTAAAAAGAAAGAGAAAAGGAGGTCTCAAGAGGGGTCAAAGAAGATTGATTAACTTGATTGAAAGACTTGTGATAAGAGTTGTACATATGTACATATTTAGAAGTCATCAGCCAAGCGGGGATAATCTCTAGGATAGATCTTGGGTTTATTTATTGCAGATGGATGGATGAAACAAGACAAGGAGGAACTGCGTGTCTTGTTGGATTGGTTGAATACCTGGCCAACCCATAATCTCAAACCTGAAGAGTGGTTTGAGATTAGAGAGAAGTGTGTCTCAAGGAAGAGTGAGGGATGGATCAGAAAGATGTGAAAGGATGCTTCTTGAAGGATTACATCCTGTCTGGGTAGGTGAGTGGCTTTCTTGTGTGCTTCTTTGTATGTATCTATGTACATAGCTTGGTTTGGATTAATCACAACGTTCTTATTTGACCTCCTCTTCAAACTCAACAATCATCAGCCCAGTCTTATTTTTTTAATTTTTTTTTTGATGAAGAAGAAGAAGAAGAAGAAGAAGAAGAAGAAGAAGAAGAAGAAGATGATGATGATTGGAATGGATGAGATGGAATGATAGTGCCAAATAATGAACTTGATATCTCACTCTCACTGCAAGCAAGAATGAAGTTTCAAACAGAAATTGAGATTATTAAAGTGAACAGGTTGGGATAGATTGAGATGGGAATCAGCAGTTCAAATCATTTATTACATTGATTAAACACTTTTTTGGGGGGGATGATTGGTCTTGTCTCGACAACTCAACAGGATTGTTGATCAGTATTGCTCCTCAATGCCTTTCAGGATTGATTGATTTAATTACAAGAAAAGAAAGAAAGATTATCATTCTCTATTGATCTCTCTCTTTGTGTATGTATATGCTCATTTGGGATAAGTGAGGAAATAGGAAACTTCTCTGAACTGTTGAGCCATCAGATTCAACCTAGGAATTACACTGAACAAGTACTTACCTGAACCCTCCTCCCAATTTTTATTATTTTTTTCTCATTTTTTTTGTACTTTGTTAGTTTGTATTTAATTTAAATCATGTTCATTGTATAGGGAATTGATGAACTTGGATCAAAAAAAAATTGCTGAGAGGAAATCTCTTGGCAGATAACCTATGAGGATCTTGAATACCTCCTTTTTTTTTAAAAAAAAAAAAAAATAATTGGATCCAGATTTTGATTTTGATTTTCCAAAAAGACAAGATGATCAGGATAGAGAATGAATGAAGCCATGATTTGGATCAGAGTTCTGATCTTTGTGTACAGTAAAGATCTTTATGTACATAACCTTCAAAAAAAAACATGGGTGCGGTCTGTAAAGCCCAGCTGGGAAGTAACCAAAGTTATTCAAAAATTTGATGAAGCCTGCTTGGAGCCTATCAAAGGCTTCCTGGAAACAGGTCATTTGGTCTGGCACCTTTCCAAGTTTTTTCTTGTTGCCCATCAAAGTTGGTTGCCTTAAAAGTTTAAAAAACAACCTTTAATATGATGAAAAACTGATTTCAATCATAACCATGACTATTTTTGGAAGAGAATGAAGATGAAAAAATGTTAAGAAAATGATAATAGAGAAGATTAGAAGTTTAGGGTGTGCCAAGAGAGGACCTGTGATGGCTTACATCTCAAAGGATTTTTGGTGAAAATCCTGAACACAAGAAACAAAAAAAAAACAAAGAGATTTCTCTGGAGTTATGGACTCTTGAATCCTGGCCTTAATTTTTTGCACTAATTCAGCCCATGATTTGGGCTCCTTTTCTTGAAAAAATGACTTAATCAAATAAAACCAATAATTTATGGGATTGAGAAATGTTGAAAAGGGAGGAAGGAATTTAATTGCAATTATTGGTCTTTTGAATTTTGAAAATTAGCTTGCAAGGGTTCAAATTGATCCCCATGGTGGGTTTGTCCATGATCCATGATGATGATGGTGTCCTGGGCAAGCCTTAATGCAAGCAAGAATTAAAATAAACAAAAATCACAGATACCTACACCCTTAGCCTTGGCTCCATCAGCATTAAGGAGTTTGTGATACACAAATACTTGATTGGAGACAGCTCCAATCAAGGTCATCTTCTTGATCTTTGGTATAAGTATGAGAACAGCAGAGGTAACTAGTAAGCCAAACAAAAAAAAGAGATAAACAATTTATCAAAAAAATTGGATTAAAATAAAAATATAACATAAAGGGGAATATCCATTTTATCTTCTGGAATGCAAATCAAAGCCTTCTTCATTGAAAAAAAAAAACAATTCAATCCAAGTTGTTCTTGGGCCAATGAACATAATTTGCCTGTTTTTTTATAAGATTATACTGATTACAAGCAGCAGGGATGCTTGTCCCTTGATTCCAGGTGATATCAATATCCCCAAGGATATTTCTGATCGCCTGGGTGGTGCCAGTCACTTCATGTGTGTTCTTGAGGAACTTGAACACCTTGTTGAGGGTTGTGGTTGACCTTTGGTTGGTGAACATGAGCAGATTGGTGACCATATCATTGGTAAACTTTGATGATCTTTGCTTGCTGAACTTGAAATGAAGCTGTCTTCCTTAATGATTTGCTGAAATTGAT